>CM057148.1:10978031-11527923 GCA_029964075.1 Patiria pectinifera | reverse complement strand
TGCATATGGCAAGGAAAGGATAGCTCTGGACGTGCGTCAACAAAAGAGGGCGCATTTCTACCACTTTTGAGAGCCCCTTGGACGGGATGCCGCGTGTGCGTACTGTGTCGCACATGAGCGTCATGCGTCGTCGGCGCTCGAATCCCTCCGAATTTAACTTGCGATGGTCTCCCAGACGAATCTTTGCCCCCAATAACTTCTGAACATTCGAAATAGGCAGTGGATGGACTGGGAACCAGTCTAGATCTCGCCAAGCTCTCCTTTTCTGGCCGGGGAAGGGGTACTTGTGCACGGAGCCCTAAGGGAAGAAGGGAGGCCATCGCTTGTCAACAAGTTGCCGGTGAACCTTAGTTGCTTTGCTGCAACCACCTCTTGACTTCCCAGCAAGCTCGCTTTAACCCTCCTATATGCAAACATATATTCTGTACAAAGTTGTCCTTTCAGTTAAAATCAGTCAAGTGACTCTTTTTAACCGTTATTAGTGCTCCTGGCCCACATAACGCAGGATTGACTGGCTGTGACTGTTTATGTACCTTGACAAAGCTAAGCTTTGACTGTAGGTGATTGATAAGACAGCTGAGCCCACCAGTGTTTTGCTTTTGTCTGTTGACTAATCAGAGTGCTTGCCTGAAATTTATGATCTGACTCTTGGTGACTAGCCTGTGTAAAAGGCATGGCAGGGGAAGTTGATGGAATTTTCGACTGTCTGTGACTGTTCAAACAGTAGGAGGGTTTAAGTGAAAATATTTCTCATGGAATTTTGGAAAATCCTCGGGGAAATATCGGGGATTTTGGAAAATCCTCGGGGAAATATCGGGGAAAACTCAGGGAATTGAATCCAGTTAAATTATTTTACACAAGTTTCACGAGATTGAATTTTGTTTTCTGTAGGAAGTCCACAAGAAGTTGGTCTCTCGATACAAGAAGCTATGCAGTGGCAAATACCACACGCTAGAAGACGACGCTTATATTCACGAGTATCTACCCATGCATATGGCCAAGGCGCACCTCAGCGCAGAGCTGCGCTGCCTCCTGCTCAGTCTGGACTGGATCGTCGCTAAGCTGGACGTGATGGGTTCAGTCGCTCCGGCCTACGTGCTTAGCGATTACGTCAAGTATAGCCACTACCTCATGACGCGAGAGGTAAGGAAATAGATGATAGACCGATAAGCCTGCCCTTTGCGCACGTGGGCAACAACACATGGTCCTTTCCATTACCACACTGTTTGTTCCAGACGTGCGTGTTATCGCGCATGCACGCATGTCAGACATTTGTGCATGTATGTTGGACTTTAGTCACATAGGCCATCAGCCGGGGGGGGGTTGGTCGGTATCAAGTTGGGGAAAAATGCTCATGGCGATTTTTGGCAAGGTATGCACCCCTAGAGTTGGAAACTATGTGATAGCATTGTGGCGGCGGCAGCTTTTTGGGTGTTATCACCCTTTTTTTCAAAATGGTCGCCTAAATGTGTGTTACCACATATATGTGGCTATTTCTAAGCTTATAGAGCAGTTAGGACAGTAATTATGGTGTCTATAACTAGGTTTGACGGGTCAAATATTTCATTTCTGTCTTTTCCTAAAACTGGAGCCTTGCTTAATATGAAAATCCAAAATGGCCACCAAAATGGCTGCCAAAATGCTCATTTTCACATCAGTAGCCATACGCTCATAGAGCAGGTAGGACAGTGATTTTGATGTCTATGACTAGGTTTGAGGGGTCAAAGATTAGTTTTCTGTCTTTGCTTAAAACACCGGAGCCTTGCTTTATATGAGAATCCAAAATGGCTGCCAAAATGGCTGCACTAAGCCAGTTCGGTATCTCTGTTAACACTTTGACTGCTGCGCCCGATTATTTTCGGGATAGCTTTACACCCGGCAGGTGCTATGCCCGAGTATACTCGGGATAGCAGTAAACGTTGTGCTGCCCTCTGTTGAACAACAGATTGTTGTTGTTCAACAGAGGGCAGCACAACGTTTACTGCTATCCCGAGTATACTCGGGCATAGCACCTGCCGGGTGTAAAGCTATCCCGAGTATATTCGGGCGCAGCAGTCAAAGTGTTAAGTATTCCAGGTCAAAGGTGATTCTGGATAAAAACGCTGACACGGCTCAAGCGTCTTGCAACCGCGATGTTTAATACGCGAATGCAAAAAACCTAAATGTGCAGGGTATTGAAGTGTCATCCATACTCCACCGAAGATTACCTTAAAGGAATTTGAAGTGTGGGTGCTAACTCTATGTGTAAAAGTGGTTTTGCAAAACTCGAAGGGTTGTGAGGTGCAGAAGACTACACCTAGGTGGGTTAGGTCTCTTACTGATTTTCATTTGTGAATTAGACTGGTTACACATTTCACTGACTAATTGACACTTGTTACTGACACTGGTCTAGGAGCAGCCCTACATGGCTCGTCTGTTATGAATGTGATGTATTTGATAGAATTTGTTTCCCCCCATCACCAGCTTTACCAGTCTTGCCGTTTCTTGTTTCTTCAGGAGATCGACCTCGCCAAGGAGTTTCAGCTTTTCATCAGCGTCAATTCCCACCTTCTTATCCAATCACCGAAGCCTGACGTGACTCAACTCGCTCTGGTCCAACCCCCGGACTCCTTGGTCTATAAACAAGCTCAACAGAGGGCGCTACAGAGCAAGACTGGTTTCTATCTGAATTGGTGGTAAGGTTCCCCCCCCCCCCCTTAGGATCGGGTACACATACCCAACTTTACAAATTACTTAGTAACGTCTCAGACAAGAAAAGAGAACTGTTTTGAATGACGCTGGTGGGGAATTTTTTTAATTAAAAAGCAGGCGACATGGAAAACCAAAACAGATTTCACGTTTATGTGCATGGTAACGGTGACAGATGACGCTTGCAAAAGTTGTAGTTTACATTTTGACACCAAGTTTGTAATTTCCTTGCAAAATTCAAATTTCCCAATTAAGAGTGATATGAACTGTTGATATGTGGGTGTTTACAAAGTTGCATTTTATTTTCTGTAAACGTAAGGCGTAACATTTTTCAGACTTTTGTTTGAAATGAGACTTTTTTTTAATTTGACCAAAAAAAAGAAGATACTATCTGCATAGAAAGAAATGCAACTATTAGACTTTTCTTCAAAATTTCAGACTTTTTTTAAAAATTGACAATCTCTAACGTAGTAAATAATGATATAATGGTATAATAAAGACAAAAAAAACGAGAACAAAGAAACAAGATGAATACCTAAGACTCATCACTAGTAACTCATTTTGTTTTGTAGCAATAGACCATCCAAAATGGATCACATACTCATGAGAAGTAAAGTCCACGAAGGCACGGTGTCGTGTGCCAACTTCTCACCAGAGGCAGACTTGGTCGTGTCCTGTGGAGAAGACGAAAACCTCAAGGTATTAAATTCTGCCTGAGTAATTTTGATTTGCCAGGGCACTTGTCCCTCTCAAAACTTCTTAGATTTTCTACCCTGGGATAAGTGTTTTACGTGCCAGATTTCTCAAGATTGTCTACACATACATGCACATGCCGTGTATTTCAATACAGGAGATATTATTAGTTATCTTGCGAGCGCGAGTGGAACACGGAATAATGTAGTGCGTCTGTGTCCCACATGCCACGAGGCCGAAGGCCGAGTGGTATGTGGGACACCAACGCACTACATTTTCCGTGTTCCACGAGCGCAAGCGCGATAACGAATTTATCTTCAAGCAAACTTGACGCACAGTAAAGTTGGAACACGCATGCTGTGTAGCCTACGCGCAACTTTTGAATTCACAGTGAATTGTGCAGCACTAATCGCGTCACGTAGGCTTAGAATAGCGCAATACGCGGAGTGCGGTATGGACCGTGGCTGTGCGGTATGGTTATATGTAGCACGGCTTGTTGCCATGGATCGACCAATCAGGATCGAGGAATCAAGTTTGCTTGAAGATAAAGACCATTATAGCGGCCCTCTAATTTTTTCCCCATTCAAATTAACATAACCAAAGCGAGGCTGGAAGGGAACGATAGTCTGGTTCCTTTTTACACAAAAATCATAATCATTCAGTACTGTTATTGGATACCGGGAACATGACTGACATGGTGGCAGCATGATCAAGGTCTACAGGGCTGTCTCATGACCTGGCTCACATCCAGGTACCAGAAAGTCAGTGTCGCCATTGTAGTAGGCGAAGATCGTATAGCGCACCGCACAGTAGGTAGTAGGCAAGCCTTCAAAGCTGTGATGGATGGCAAAAACTGGGGGAAAAAATGCGGAACCAACACCCAGTGCTGGCTTGGCACAATTATGACAATCATACAGTCGTACACGGCACATGTAGTTGCCATTTTGCCATTTGATAAAGAACTTGCCATTAATATACATGAAGTTAATCCCTACAGTCTAGGCCAAGTTCGCGCAAGGACTATAGTTGACCTATGGTTAACTAACGTTTGCCCGAACTCTATCTAGTCGACGATGGTTGACTACGCTAGTCGACTATTTGGAACCAGCCTACTGGGGTTGGTTGCTTCGCTGGTAACCAATAGCCGCGCGCATTCATAACGCAAGCAGAGAGCCAGGATCCAGACGTTTTGCGATGACATTTTGACCAGCGTTTGACTAGAGACGTTCGCACATTGCTATCAGTGCGCAGGCGTAAGGTACGTCACAAATCAACCACGAGTCGACTAATGGTCCTTGCCCGAACTTGGCCCTAGTTACAACATAATACGTGATTGCATGGTGCTAGCTGTTGTTTATTCAATCTGTTCGGGGCAGTTGCTTTGTACTGCAGCGTTCACAATGGTTTCTCCATTGAAGGGGGCCTCGTTCATGTACAGTGATCACATGTCTTCACTGAGCTTATCTGGTTTAGATGGCCAATTCACATTTGAAGTTTCGACACGTTTTTCTTTTACAGATATGGGAGAGTAGTTCAGGTCGAGTGAGCACCATGTTTGACACTCACAACGACCACATCAACTGGTGTGAGTTCTCACCTGACGGCTGCAAGTTGCTCAGCTGCTCCAATGATAAGACACTCCAGGTACTCAAAACTCAATCTCACCATCAAGTCTGGTTTACTCACTGCTACAGGTACTAGCATCACAGTTTATTATACCTCATAAATATTCATGATCAATTGGAGCATGTCTGTGGCCGATACCGTGCGGTATTTTTTTCATAAACATGTCTCTGTAGCATGTCATCTTTACGGAACCAGTATGTTGTTGCAGTCCTTGTAACTACTGCAGTAAAGACACATTAAAGGGAAAATACAACATTTGCAAACATCAAAAAATAAAACTACCAAATCATTTTGAAATACCTTGCTGGACTGTTAGTGAATGACAGTGTAAAGCAGCCTGTAAAATCATGGCACCTGGTATACTGTCATTTTCAAGAAAAGTGGTATTTTTGTATCAATTTCCAACGCTGATCGGCCGATCAGCGTTGAAAAAAACTGGCTTTTTTCAAATACTGGCCCCAGTTGACCATTGCACTTGTTTGCAATCGATTACACACCTATGAACGGGTACAAGCCAGCTAGACTGGTTCCCTGACCTTACAATTCCCCAATGTATGTAAACTGCTCTGTTTCTTCTTAAATGGAGTCAGGGAACCAGACTACAGGAAAATGATTGTTTTTCTTGGTTTTTATAGCATTTTCGAACCCAAAACCTCAAAAAAGTCAGTGTAACTATATTTTCTATATATTTCCAACCCCCCAATTCCATCCATTTCTGAAAATTACAGCAAAAGCAAATGATGTATATTCCCTTTAAAGAGTGTTTCATTGACTGACGAAGTGGTTGAAATATCTTGTGCTGAATAAAGATGCAAAAGCTACGAAGGCCATTAGCGACAATGCAGTTAGGCTACTAAATATTTATGAGGTGTAGTAAAACAAATACAGCATGGTTTATTTTCGCGTGGGGAGGTAGTCAAGCTGACCTATGCCTCGGGACCAGTATTTCCCATTACTTTCCCTCAAACCATGCTGTATTTGTATAATACCGTAGCAGTGGTAAAATGTAGTATTGAAAGAAGTGAAATGATTACACTGTGTAGTGGTAAAAAAAAAATCTAATTTTGTAATATTTTGTGGGTTTTGTCTAGTCTTTGTATTTTGCAATGTTCTATTACATTTGAGCAGATTCCCTGAATAATTATGCAAGACAACCGGATCGTGACCTCTAGATTTCGACCAATCAGCGGGTGATGTCTATGTCGGTCATTCACCCGGTGCGTGTCATAGACATGGATAAAAAAAACCTGTGTCACGCGCTCTGTATCATGTTACGCGATATGCACTCGGCTGTTGTTGCATTATGGAAACACTGCATTCGAATTGACCAATCAAATTGTCCTGTTGTGGGAATGAAATGACGTCACGATTTTATAGTAAAGTCCGATTGGCTGGCGCGCGGCTTGCATATATCTGCATGTCTAGATATACCAGAGACTATCAGGAGACTTGGCTCCGTGGATAACGGGTGATACTCGGACTAGGTTTTGTCAGGCTTGTTCACAAAATGTACGGAAAGGATAAC
Organism: Patiria pectinifera; assembly: GCA_029964075.1. Classification (NCBI taxonomy): domain Eukaryota; kingdom Metazoa; phylum Echinodermata; class Asteroidea; order Valvatida; family Asterinidae; genus Patiria; species Patiria pectinifera. The sequence continues at coordinate 11,521,391 of CM057148.1, read as the reverse complement.
GGTTGAACTGGATTTGTGCTGTTCAAGAAAGTAATATGAAATTGAACCCAATCAAAGACATGTTTAGAATCACGGAGATTGTTTTCATTAAAAGGTTTGTTTGGGGGTAAATATTGGCGGGTTTGACGTTTCATTCTTTTTTTTCTCAGCTGTATAATATTAATGAGGAGAAGATAATAGCGACGTTGTTTGGGCACCTGGCCGAAGTCTACATGTGCGTCTTCTCACACGATGGGCAGAAAGCGGCATCGTGCTCTGAGGATATGACAGTAAAGGTACATAGAATAACGACTCTTAAGTTGGAAAGGTCGTATCAATCAATAGCAATAACTGTCTTGTGTAAAGGCTGTGTCACACTCCATGGAAAAACGATGGCGAAGTGAATTTCATGAGGTCAACAATTGAAGTTTCATTTTGACGTTCTCCGTTACGTTAATGAATTTGCTGTGCACCAACATTCGGGTGCCAAGTATATTATTAAGGCCTAGCGGTTACAGTTTACGATTCATGATCAGAGGTTAGAGGTTCGAATCCAGCTGCTGGCAATAAAGTGTGTCCTTGGGCAAGGCACTTTATCCCAATTCGCCTCGCATCACCAAGGAGTATAGATGGTACCTGCATTAGCTGGGGAGTAACCTGTGATAGACAGGCATCCCATCAAGGGAAATCACGATTAGAGGGCCAGAGGTTCGAATCCAGCCGCTGGCAATAAATCTGTCCTTGGGCAAGCCACTTTACCCCAATTCGCCTCGCATCACCAAGGAGTATAGATGGTACCGGCATTAGCTGGGGAGTTACCTGTGATGGACTGGCATCCCATCCAGGAAAATCGCAATTAGAGGGTGATAGGTTCAAATCCATCCACTGGCAATTAATAAATTGTGTCCTTGGGCAAGCCACTTTACCCCAACTTGCCTCACACCACCTGGGACTGGCATCCCATCCAGGGGCAGTAAAGATATTCTCAGCCGTTTCATGCCAAGGAAACTGGAGCAAACACTGTCCAGACAAACCATATTGACTGGTGTGAAACTTTATATTTCAGGTGTGGGACTTGGTCAACCTGAGGCTTCTGCAGACGCTGACCGGTCACTCCGGATCGGTCAGAGGGTGCCAGTGGTCATGTGACGATAAGAGAATCGTTAGCTGCTCCCATGACTCAACAGTCAAGGTAAATATGTCGTCTCTTTGTTGCAAAAATCAGTAACCTGCTCTCCCGGTTTTGTATTTTTATGTTTTTATGAATGTGTGTTGTTTTTATTAACTATTGCTCTGTTCACAGATTTCATAATATTTATTCCGTGTTCCCTTTTAGGATTGGATTGATAGGCTTTCGAGTCATAGTGTTTAAGTTCACTTTTATTAATCCTGGCCATCTTAATTTGGGTTTTGTTCTGTTCTTGTTTTGTCTTATTCTGTAACAACCTTGCCTTTTATCATTGCTGCCTTTATTCATAGCTCCTTGCTTTTGTTTACACTTATTTGTATTGTTTCATGACTTATACTTAATCTTCTTATACGTAATCTTGTCTCCTCTGGAGCTACATTGTCATATTCTCTGTATATGTTTGTTGCAAATCTTGGCCGAATAAATAATAATAATAATAATAATAATAAATAAACTACATAATTAGAATGATCCGAAAACACTCTTTCAGCTGGTATATGGTTGATGTATGGGCGGCCAAACATACCAACATGCCAGCTTTCTGAAAAGCAGTGAATAAATCTGTGTTGAGGGTTTTCTGTGTGTGGTTTCCTGGTCGACTTAAGTCGCCTCTGGTACGCAGCTGGGGGGTAGTTCCTTGTTGACAAAAGACGCCCATGCTAAGGAAAGGGTTAATGAAGTTCAGACCCTATCCACATATTGGCCTGGTTGATATTATTAATAAAAAAAATATTGGATGATTTTAAACAAATTCTTCCCATGTTTGGCAGGTTTTTGACATAGCGAGTGGTGGGTTACAAACCAGCTATGATGAACATGATGAGGCTGTCACATGCTGCTGTACGTCTCCCAAGGGCAAAAAGGTGGCTTCAGCGTCTACCAATCTGCTACACGTAAGTCGGTTTACAAAATTGGACAACTTTCAATCTTAAGGTTAAAACGTTGAATTTGTAAACATGTTGTAGTCGGGTCCACGGCAAGAAATTATAACTTTCAAGAAAACTCGATGAAAACGACATGTAAAAAATTATCGCGAACGTAGTATTAATCTCTTTCGCCAGTCGTTAATGGAGTGTTTCTACGGTAGAAACACCTAGGCCAACACTGATCGGAGCCTTTTCCGGCTGGATAAAAGGTTAAACATTGACCTGTGGCATGGAAATATATCACTGCGTCACACGGTAATACAGTGAGTGGAGGGTGCGCACGTGTGTACACACACAATCGATGTTAGCTAGCTAGCTGGTTTGTGTTGTGCATATGGCCAGCCAGGTACGGGTAGCCACATGAACCGATCTAATGGATAAAATCCAACATGTTGCGCGATTTTTGGAGGTTTCAGATTTAGTTGTACAAAATGCAATGCTTTAAAAATCACAATAATTATCTTGAGGATGGCGAAGAGAGCATCAGTGATACATTTCACTGGCAGTTGTTGGACGAAAAAGACGATAATGCCCGATTTTTCCCACCTACGTTAGTGGAGTTTGGTTGAATCATGGAGGAATACATATCGTGGACATGATTGAATAATGTCATGAATGGTGCCCTTGTCTTTCGAACTTTTTCCTTGACTTTCTCAAGTAAGAAGTGAACTTCTTTGTTGATGAGTCTGTTACTCTAACCATTATTCAGGCTCTTAAATTTTATGAAAAAACTGAACATTTTTCTCATGGTAAAATTTTGTTTGGATCTCAAATAAAACAGGAGGTGGTGTCCGGAAAATGGGCATGAAGTATATGGTGTACATGTATGTACATGTGTAACTGCAGCGCGGCCCAGATTTCGGACACATATTTTTGTGCAGCCTATTTTCCAATTATTTTCCTTCCATATATGCCAGTTTCATCTCTGCTTTAAGTATTTTCCAAAGCAATGTTTGTTTATACTGAGATGTTGTGTTTGTTCAGGTTTGGGATATGTCAACTGGAGAGCAGCTAGGTGTCTGTGTGTGTCGAGCTCAGTCCATCCTGTGCTGTGCCTTTTCACCCAATGGTGGTATAGTCGCGACAGGCTGCTCAGATTTCTCTATCTGGGTGAGTTAACATGTACAAGCAGTGAAACTCAATGACTCATAATTCTGATGAGTGTTAAAACAAACTCGAGCTTAGAAATTCAGTCTCTGATTTTTTTGTTGCTCAATGTGGGGACTATAAACAAGTTATTTTTGTTTCTATTAAAAATTAATAAAAAGATCACCCCGTATCTGAGAATGTATGTATGTCTGCATGTAGCCACAACTGTGTGGTTACTAAAAGAATCCCACTTCTGACACCATGTAAAAGCTAGTAGGACTTTAAAAGGTGATGCTTGATTCAAGGTGATTATTCTCTGGTAACGTTGGTCTGGGTTGTATTTTATTTAGCGGCCATTAACCATAACCCTCCAGGGTATTTTGGCTAGAAACCCTGCCAAACGCAGCAACATGCAACACTTGTCTAAGTGACAAGCCTGCCCAGTGTAGCAAGATCCATCAGGTCAAAAGTCTCGAGGCCAAATTGCCTCAGAGTCTGTGGTCCCCCAACGCAGCAGGATACAACTCGGGCATTGTTCCATGGGACTAGCTCTCAGTGTCTCAGAAGTGGCCGGTTTCTGCACTGGTGTTGGTAGCATTTTCCATCAAAGTGCACCAGACTTTTCCACCTGATGCACTGTGCTGCGTCTGGCAGGGTTAGGGTTAAGCAAAACCCTTTTTAGACAGCTCGATAGAGGGTGCTATACCAGCTATCGTTACAATGAAGTCATTTATTTTGGGTATTTTTTTTTTAAGTTTCGGCTGATTTAGGGGCTTGATAGCTCAGCTGGTAGAGCAGTGTTAGTGTGGTTTGGAGGTTGCAGTCTAAATCCCGCATCCAGTCAACTTCTACGTTCAACATATTTTTTTTTATCCATCAGCTGTGGGATATAGCCTCTTTCAAGTCGCTTGCTGTCTATCGGGGTCACAGTAGTTGGGTATTGTCGGTAGCCTTCGATTCCAGCGGCGAACAACTTGTGTCGGCCTCGGACGACGAAACTGTCATGGTATATTTCAACTTGAAATTTTTGTTTTTCTATGCGTAAATATTGAAAAAAAAATGATATTTCACAGGAATGATATTTATTTTTTGAATTGGGGAGAGTTTAAATTTCAAAATTATGTTTTGCCATTCACTAACATACCGGTAATTTTACATACCCAGTCTTGTCCTAGAGCTTGCAAGAAAAAAAATATCACAAGCTTACTTGGGTGGGACTCCAACCATAACCTCCTGTTTACTAGTGCAGACGTCTTACCACTCGACCACCGAGCTTGTTGGGGTCGGCTGGCTGATTTGAATGAACGAATTAAGGAATTCGACTAATTTTGGAGTCCCATATCAGTTGTCGCTGGTGACATTATTTTATTGGGAAAATGAAATTGCTAGAATTCTAATCTGAAAGACCAAGTGGTTCAGTGTGCACTTTTTCCCCTTCAAATTTTGACAAGAGTTCTATGGGCTTGAACATTTGGTTCAAATTCTAAAGTAATTTCTTCAAATACAATTGAACTTTTTTGAAACCATAGCTACATATTCAACATTTGAACCTATTTTTGGCCTTATTCCTTCCCTGCACAATGAAAATAGAACTGTAAAAAAATCTATTTCTGTATCATTTCTGTAGATTTGGAAAGTTGACGGTCTCTTCAGCGACAATAACGTGGTCCTCAAGCGAGACTTTGCTGCTCAGTTTAGCGACGACGACGTTACGATTGTAACTTCCGATATCACAAATGCTTGTCTGGTGAGTCGATTGTATCAATGAGAAGCTATCGCCCCTGTGCATGAACGCAGGAGGGCGCTTTTCAGATTAGCCACTGCCCAATCCAAGTGCGCTATTGGTAAACCATGGATGCTGGGTCGACAATTCTGTGTGCAAAGCTCTTGTGCTATCCCACAATGCTTAATGTTTCCTGCAGACAACTCCCTTAAAGGGAATATACAACATTTGCAAACATCGAAAAACAAAACTACCAAGTTTTTACGAAATACCTTACTAGGATGTTGGTAAATGACAGTCTTAAGCATCCTGTAAAATTATGGCACCTGGTGTGAAGTCATTTTCAAGAAAATGGTATTTTTGTGTACATTTCCAACGGTGGTCATTTTATCGTTAGTGGAGTCAGGGAACCAGACTACTTGAACATTTTTGTTTTTCTTGGTTTTTCCAGCATTTTTTTTTTTACACAAAACTTCGAACATGTCAGTGTAACAATATTTGATCTATTATACTAACCCCTCATATAGTTCATTTCTGAAAATTACAGCAAAAGCCAATGATGTACATTCCCTTTAAGAGAACATTTATTGGGCAATGACAGGGTTCCACAGTCATAAAAAAAAATTCCAGAATTTAAAGCTATCGTGGAAATTCATGGAAATTTGTTACTTCAAAAGAAGTCCTGGAAAGTTGGTATTCCAAGAAAAAATTCTTGGAATCCTGCACGACCTATCTGTGATGATGCATAATATAGCAGTCTGCCAGTTTGCATTCCAGTTTACTATACATAAATGTGAACTTCCTATTTATGCATGTGTGCTCTATACTTGTTGCATGTACAATGCACCATTGTGATGCTTTTGTGGTGCTCAGTGGTCTTGTGTCAAACTGGAAGGCTGAGAGGGAGTGGCGTCCCTTGCCTCAGTGTGATGACTGGCCAGTGTACTGTAAATAGCCTCCTAAGATGCCAAACATGCGTAGGAATTGGTCATGGAAGCCCTAATTTTGTCCTGGAAAAGACAAGGAATTTCATTTTAGGAATTTCATTTTAGGAATTTCATTTTAGAAATTTCATTTAAGGAATTTCATTTAAGGAATTTCATTTTAGGAATTTCATTTTAGGAATTTCATTTTAGAAATTTTATTATAGGAATTTCATTTTAGGAATTTCATTTTAGGAATTTCATTTTAGGAATTTCATTTTAGGAATTTTGTGGGAATCCTGGTATAAACTGACCAAGAAAAACATATAAGAGACACATTGATTTAGCATGTACACATATGCGCTGTTCAGTTAAATTTGTGGACCACATTTTTTTTCTCTCTCTTGATTTCTAGGTAATTGACAACAAAGGTGAGAGGATACGTGTTGTCTCAAAGAGCCCAGCGCGAGTCCGTAGCGTGGCCATTTCCAAGGATGGAAAGGCAGCCTGTGGAAATGTCCACGGCCAGATATATGTACGTATAACCTTGATTTTCTTTGTAATGCGGTATAATGCCCAATTTTTTTCCCACGTACGATACGAATACAAGTGGCGTAGTGGAGTTAGTGTGGCGTAGTGTTGTTGAATCATGCACATGATTGAAGTGGTGTCATGAACGGTGCCCTTGTCTTTCAGACTTTTCCTTGACTTTCGCAAGTGAGAAGTGAATTTCTTTGTTAATGGGTCCGTTAGGCTAACCGTAGTTCGGGCCTTTTCATTTCATGAAAATACTGACCATTTTTTTTAATGTAAAATATTCTTTTGATGAAACTTAAAACAGGAGTGTCTGGAGATTGGGCAGGAAGGTTATTCTTCATACTTGTACAGATTTCCAGATTTCGGACACATATTTTTGTTGATATTTCCCGTTTTTTTCCCCCCATATGCCAGTTTCATCTCTGTGGTTAGTGAACCGTTACATGGTTTGCAAATTAGCTCTCTAGACCGTTAGAAGGTTGAATTGACTGGTTTGGGTGAATGTGTACAATGATTTTCAGAGGTACAGCAGTTTGATTTGTCCATGTTGATTGTTTTGGTGTTGTTAGATTCTGAGCATCATCTTTGCCAAGGAGCTATGCGTACTTACAGGCCACACATGTGCCGTCAGACACTGCGTCTTCAACAAAGATGGATCCTTGTTGGCGTCAACGTCTGAAGATAACGATCTTAGGGTGAGTCGTGGGGCCCTGGGGAGATGATGGATGAGTCGGTGGTTCACATCCAGCTCTTGCCTGTGGCTCATGTCCTTAGGCAAACCACTTTACCCTAAAAAGCCCCGTCATTATTTTTTTTCCATATCCACTGCCATGCTTTTATTTTTACAAACCAGCCTGTATTTTTAAGATGATGTCTTATGCATATTTTGATTCCAAGTTTATAATATCAGGTCACCGTGGTATTGAATTTGACAAACTGGTTCCCTCGGCTTCACTTCGGGAGCTAGTCTGTCAACTTCCAATTGACTTATCGCCGTTTGTGAATTGGCCACGCCACTTAGACAACCCTATGGAATTTCTGTACGCTAAGTTTTGTTTGTCTCAGATGTTTTGCGTTCCGCGTCCATTTGTATATCATGTAATTGGACAATATTTCACAAGCTGCGTTGACGCGATTCTACCGGGATTCTACCGCGATAGGGCAATACCGAGAGGAGCTAATAGTTATTTTTTTCAACTATCTACCCGTAATAAACCATGTTATATTTGTTTAACTATACCTCACGCATATTGTAACCAATGTTTCTTTGAGTAAAAACGCATCAGTTATCTCAGCAAAACGTTGCTGTGCGTGTGCTGCCATCTTTTCATGTAGGTAAGGGCGATGTTCACACTCGAGTACTTCCCCGGTGCGATAGGCAGATGAAGTTCTGCATGTAGCACTTTCAAAATATAGGTTATGAAAGCCCAATGTGAGCTTTCTTTTAGTACAAGAACCATTCAAATCACTCATGTACTTTTCAAGTTACGGAATTTTGCTCACAAACACCGTTTTCAAGTTCTGTCCACGGATCACCAGAAAAATAAGTGTTCTTTCAAAACGAAAACAATTCTCATAGGGATGCATGTGATGAATTGTTTTTGTTTTGCTCAAAGAACACACCTTTTTTTATTCGTGGACAGATCAGAACTCTAAAGCGGTATTTGTGTTAAAAATTCTGCAACTTGAAAAGTACATGAGTGATTTGAATGATTCTTGTACTAAAAGAAAGCTCATTGATTGGGCTTTCATATCCTAGATTTAGAAAGTGCTACAGACCAAACTTAATAAACATTGGTCCTGCCTTTTGGGTTTTTTTGTTGTTGCTCACCCTGTAATAGACTATCGCACGGGTAACCCATGTGATACTGGACTGCGCGCGCATGGGTATTTACCATGTGCGTGAATCCTCGCGTAGGAACTGGGTATTACTAGCGAACCTCGAGGCTGACACGTGATGGTGAGTAGACCCATAAGACTTTCGCTTTCATTCATGAATCGGATATAGTAATATTTTTGATACGCCGTATATCGGGTTTTCGTTCTTGGTAGTTGTGGGATCTGAACAAGCCCAGCCAACACATTGTCCTGAAGGGTCACAGTGACTCGGTCAACATGTGCAACTTCTTCAAGAACGATAACAGGCTGTTGTCGTCTTCCCACGATGGAACTCTGAAGGTGAGGAGCTGATTTTTTTATTATTTCATAAAAAGAACGATAACTTTTGCCTTTCATAGGTTCTCACCCATGAACGGCACGCTACTGAGTGTATTAAGCTACTTAACACCCTCCAAAAATTCCTCATTATTGCTTGAACGAAGGCCTTTGTACATCTTAATTGTTGAATTTGTTAAAATAGGAAAATCATTTTTGTTTATTAATTTGAGAAAAGTACATTGTGGTCACATCTTTGTTTAGTGAAATAATTACATTTAAAGCATTTAAAAGAATGGCAGTTGTCAAGCTGCCACAGTAGCCTAGTGGTTAACAAGATGAGCTATAGATTGAAAGCTCCCTGGTTTGAATCCTGCTATGTCCATTTTTCCAACGACCATTTTTTTAGTTGAAGGGAAAAAGGAGAACGAAAACTTAAGTGTCGTGCTGCGATTCTGTTAAATTATGAAATTATACATAAGTGGCTTCACCCACATATTGGGAAAAAATATGTGCGCCATTGGTCAGATGCTGAATGGCGCGTCATGCTCCATTCTTGCAAAATAATGGCGAGAAAAAAACTGTGTGTGACGTCACAGGAGGGTGTTAACCCCTTAAGCACGGGTTATAATGGGTTCATTCCTCCACACATAGAGCAAGTGGCCCGCATGATTGCACAGCCTTTGTGTGGTAGCGGGACTGCACAAAAGCAGCAGCTGTGGAACTACCCACTAGCCGTGTGCCACGGCATACCACAGCTGGCAACTGCATTCCAATGAGGATTAGCGGCCGCGGCCATGACCGCTTCCCGAGCGCATGGGGTTAATGAAACAGAACAATATTGAGTCAGAGTCCTGAAGCCGAAGCTGGAGTGAAATCGAAGTTTAGAAAACCCTTTATCTTTATCAGAATTATTAGGCTATATGGCTTGCAATTACACATGCACGGCTATGGAAGTGGCTGCAGCCATTTTCCATAGTCCCCTGTGTTATATCCAGTCGCAGCCATGTAATTCAGATGCGGCTTGAGTGAATATTTGGCGACCTTTGACTTTTGACCCTCAGATATGGGATGTCAAGTCAGGAGAAGTGGTGATGTCGATCAATGCTCATGATAACTGGATCTTCTCTTCTGACATGTCTCCAGATGAAAAGTTTGCAGTCTCTGTTTCCGTCGACAAAACGGCCAAGGTACAAGTCGCTTGTTTGAAAAATTACAACAGCTAAATTTCTTGCGTTGCATTGAATCAAGGATGGAATTGCTGTGTTCTTGGCATAGAATAAAAAGAGAAGTGACTTTCTGATACTGTTATGCTCAACAGTGTACAGTATTAAGAGCCTTAGTTGCTTTGCTGCAACCATCTCTTGACTTACCAGCAATGAGAATCTTTTTAGACAAAATATGATACGAAAAGATCTCCCGATTCGGGCCAGTAGATTTTGCTGCAGAGCCTATTTTGTGAAGCACACGTCTTCATGTGGGTATTATTACATAACAATTAATCCCTCTATCCAAATGACCTATCGCTGTTTGCATGTTAGCCACGCCCCTTAGACAACCGTATAGAGTTTTTGTACGTTAAGTTTTGTTTGTCTCAGATTTTGCGCGTTCCGTATATCATGTAATTGGACAACATTTCAAAAGCTGCATTGACGCGATTCTAACGCGATGCTACCGCGATAGGTCAATACTTCAGCACAAAATGACTCCCGACTTTGTTTCACAAAATACGCTCTAAAACAAAAACCACTGGATCTTGGGTGATCTTGGTATCATTTTTCTTTTAAGAGAGTTTCCCGTGCATTTGTATAGGTTGTCTGAGTCTCGGGGTAGCGGAAGTACCCTGTTACGGTTTAATTTTGGCCACCCTGTATAATACCTGGCGCAATGCTTTTGGCACTGAAAGTGCCTCAGTCAATGTACATTGTTAAAAGTCAGGGATTACGGCATTACATAGGCCAAAGCTTTCCTCTAGACCAGCTTTTCCTCCTACACCGTTATTTTATTTCAAACAACTCGTTAGGTGTGGGATGTTGCCACCGGTAAGCTACTGCACGTCCTGAACGGACATGATGACATCATCAGAACCTGCTGTATCTCTCCCAACAGCCGTCTCCTAGCAACTGGCAATGACCAAGGGTTCATAAAGGTGAGGTGGAAACTAAGACATTTTACTGATGCAGAATATCTAAGAAAAGTTAGTGATGCAGAAGATCGATCTCATAACCTCAAGAATGCAATAGGGGTACTGTACCAACTGAGCTATCTAGCCCAATATTGGATGGCCCCACGGTTCAATGGTTTGGGTGTTTGACCCAAGCGTGATAAGGGGGTTTGAATCCTGACGAGGGACATGGTGCTTGTGATCTTGGGCAAGACACTTTACTACAATTGCCTCCCTCTACCCAGGAGTATGGGTAACTAGTGTGGGTAGGGAATACAGTGCACTGAACTCAAACTGCTGCAGAGGGCCTGTCTTGTGGCCTGATGAACAAGGTGATAATTTTACAGCACTATTTGCCACATTATCATTGTCTCTGTATTGAATATCGTTTTGACAAATCGAGACACCATCGGCAAATTGGGAAATATTGATAAGTTTGGAGACTGTGAAATTCCAAGAACACGTTGCCGTAAGGGTTTAGCATAAAGACGTACATAACCACTCTGTTACCAGAAATAAACGCTATTTGCCCTGTAATCTTCAACAAATTCATTTTTAATTTTTGTATTAATCAATGTTCAACTTGTACGTTTCAACCGAAATCCTTTTTCCTATTTGGTCTTCTGCAACCCTCTGGTAAAAGGTTTTTTTTGGTTTTGTTTTGGAAACAAACAGGTCCGCTTTGCAGACTGGCGTTTTGCAAATAGCGTTTTTTTCCAGTCCGTACATATTGTGCAAATAACCTTTTTTTTTCAGTCCGTACATTATTGTGGGGCAGGAACCAGCCTACCCCATAAGAATGGAATTATTGTCAGGCAGCCAATAATTCAATATGGTAAAGGAATAATTCAATTTAACCCTAATGTCCTGAGGGCTCTTTGGGGGTCAAGGACCAAATGCAACAGAATACTACCTGTGTTGTGCACACTTCAAAGAAATGCATACTACAGGTTTAAATACTACTCAGTAGTATTTTGTAGCATTAGGCGAGGTTTAGGGTTAAACTAAACACGGGACGATTTTCTCGGTCCATGTCTCATTCAAAAGTGAATAACTTTAGTATGGGTAGAACAATTGCAATTTTACCAAATGAATCTGTTTTGGGGGGATAACTTGAAAATAGCACAGAGATAACAACTTCAATAACTGTATTTTTTTGTGTGGGCAAATTCACTTCAATTTGTCTAGATTTGGGATCTAACCTCCGGCAAGGAGCTTGCAACCTGTGCTGGTCATAACTCCTGGATCACTGATATCACCTTCTCCAGTGATAGCAAGTACATTCTGTCCGTCGGGGATAATGTTAAGGTAAACCAACGACTAATTTCATGCAGCTGTTAAGCACAGAAATGTTGCTAAGTACAAAAAAATGATCCCATCATCCTTTGGTTCCCTACGATTTCTTCTAAAATGTCATTATTCTGTGTTTTTTTTCGTACAATAATTCTCTGTGAATTTTCTTCTCAATGGTTCACAGCTAAGAGCTAAGAAGTGAATTTACTTTGAACAAACATCGACCACTATCCTGAGGTGTGCATATTACTTTGACATCATGATGATATTATTGGGTATCACACTACAGGCAATTTTAGCTCAGCAAGTGACTGTTTTGCTTCAATCATAACTCATGAACTAAACAAGGAATCATGTTGACCATGCTTTGATAAACATTCTTTGTTGTGTACGTGAAGTTGCTTGATCTTAACATCCAGGGTTAACATAAGGTTAAAGTTAAGGTGAATTAAAAAAACCGAAACAAGTGTCTATATTCAAATAGGCGTCATTTCTTCCAAAAAGTTCAAGGGATCCCTGTACAAACATCAACCCTTGTTTGGTTTTATCATCTGAAAATCTCTCTTTGTGCTTCTAACATCTGAAAATCTGTCTTTGTTTTGGCCTGTCAGTGGTGGCGAGTGGACGGCAGCTCGGTTCAGATCTTTCACATCCGAGGGAGTTTCGTTCGTCTGATCCACGCGGACGAGGACTTCAAACGCTTCGTGACAATCGGCAACACCGGCATACTGTACATCCTGTCATTAATCAAGCAGCCGCAGCAGCACCCGATGCATTTATAGCAGGCTTGCGTCTCAAGACACGGCTCAGTACAGCAACCAAGACTGAAAGACAAGTTAAAATAAAACAGGATCACTTAAAACAGTGGTAATATTAATTGTGTGCCTGACCTAATGGTTTCTGTAATCTTGGCTTTCTCGTGGGTTTTGTCTTCATCTCTGGCTTAAGAATTATTTCAAGACACCCATCAGCTCCACTACTGAGTAGACAGAGGAGTAATTGCAGAATACCCCACCACTCAAAAATCACCCTGTAAAACTCAATGGCTACGTAGTTGAAGGAGCTAAGAAAAAATCTAAGTCTAATGTACACTTACATGTAGATCCCTAAGAGTGGCTACCTGGACATGGATATGGAGTTGGAGTGAATCAGGAAAGGCCAAAAGAGGGTGCTATTTTCCCTTTGAAAACATCCTCCAAGGGGAACAAATCAGTACTAATGGCGCCAACAAAAGAGGGTGTGTTTTTACCACTTTGAGAGCCCCTTGGATGGGACACCATGTGTGCGTACGAGGCTGGTTCTCGAGCGAAATGCGCATGATTTATTTAACCTGATCATGTTCAAAGCTAAGCTGTAGCGTCTTCGTGCATGAGCGTCAGGCGTCGTCAGCATATGAATACGTTCAAATTTTACTTGCGATGGTCTCCCAGACTTATCCCCACCCCCAAGAACTTTGGATCATGCGAAATACGCAGTGGATGGACCGGGAACCAGTCTAGGTCTCCTCCAACTCCCCTTTTCTGGCCGTATGAAGGAGTACTTGTGCACGGAGCCTATGCGATCTTTTTGGTACTTACAGCTTGAATTGAATGGGGAAGATTTAAAAAAAAAAAAAGCCTCTGTCCAATGTGGGTCCCCCAGAGTGGATGTGCGGATATGCAGTGGAAGTGAGAAGGTTTATTGAGGGCAATCAACCGCGACTCTCTTTATAGACGGTAATCAAGCGTGACTCTGTAGCTGGCTACAAGGTGGATAGATTGACTGTAGGGGTATTCTGCAATTATACCTAGACAGGTGTCTTGACAGGCTTCTACTATTTAACCATCATGAGGAGATGGGGTAAAGTGCACGCAAACGTAGCCTACACGACTGTTGGAAAAATTTCTTCATGATCCAGAAATGTTTCACGGTTGTATCAAGCTCCAATTTTCCTTTAATTTTTGGGAATGACAGGTGGGATAGCCTCATAATGTAAGTACTTAACAAGCAGATGAAACTTCAGCTCACAAAACGTGGTGGATGTACAAGTGAAGAAAATGGAAAGTCTTTGACTTTTACCCGAAACATGGCGTACTTTACTGCCAGGTTTACGGGTCTAGGTCAAACGAAGAAGGGAAGTATCACGGATATTTGCAATACCACAAAGTGGATTTTATAAAAATGGAAATAGAAATAAGCCTACCTTGACCTCAGATTATTGGATTTGGAATCCTCAAAAGAGTTGAAAATCTACTCGAGTAGAAGCTGGAGATGAAGCCAGGTTTCAGAAACACCCAAAAGTGGTTAAATATTGGTTAAGGAACTAGTTACATTCGAAGGGTAAACTTTGTTGAATGTTTGCATTTGCAATGGCATGGCATATCTGTATCGGACAATTCGAGCGTTAAGAAAAGGAAGTGTAATGTCCGTAACAGAGCCAATTTACCGTGATATCTAATTAATGATTCAGAGAAATAATCCAAAACTCCTAGTCTGTAATCCCCTTGACCGTTACTAGATGATGGATGCATAAGATTTGAAAAATACATGTTCAGGTTTATTCACTGAGCTCTTAAAAGCTGTGTCACGGACATTACATAACGCTGGGATTGCCTTATGTTATCTGAATTTTTACTGCCTGGTCGAAAGTATTGAAAATATATTCATTGATATTTCACTGCTTCCAAATCCCAATTTGGAAGTTGGTACACTAACTTGCATCGAAAACTGCCGTCAAATCTTGTCCCAAAGTCAATTTTACTTAAGCGTTTTTGGTTGAAAACTTACATTGTTTTTTTTTTTACTAGTACTCGTAGGTGTGTATGAAATACGTTAACGAATGGGTATTAAGCATGGTAGTTGTATTTAAGGTATTCGTGCACTTTTAATGCTTTATTCCACAAAAGTGCCGGAAGAAATAAGTGCTTTATTAAAACGGTTTATCTTTTGTACTTATTATTTTGGTTTCCTTGCAAATTTTTTGTTTTGTTAGATATTCCTTTTTGAGTAGACTCTAAAGAATGCTCACAGTTATTTAAGTAAGAGTTACTTCTCATAAATCAACGAAGTGTGGCTTGCGCGGTCAGTATTTATGCATATTGTATGAGGCAGATATTAAATTGAAGGGGCTAGCATACGGTAACATAGAGTGGAAGAAGGAATTTAACAAATTATATTAACTCTGTTTTGAGTTATACAAACCATGTTTTTATATTTTAACAAGGTGTTGATGAACACAAATGCCCCAGTGAGTGAGTGTCAAATTTGAAGGTGTTTCTTATAAACCAGGTCGCGTCTGAGGACTTAACACGCACTGGCTGTTTATATCAACAAGCACAGCTGATGGGTTAAGACGTCAACATTACCTCGACTCGCCTCCAGGTGACGTCTAAACGTGCTCATCCATCGCGTCTCTTCTCCACACTCACAAAGTTCGTGTTGTCTGTTGAGGCGGACGGTGAGTTGATCTTGAATTGGCCTTTGTGTATGGCATATTGTTGCACAATATATGCTCCTGTGCACACCCCGGAGTATTGAAACATAATGAGGTTTCGGCAATACTGTTGAAACGACTCTTGCGAATCAGTATTTGTGGCATTTGGCTGTACATGTATATCAGAAGTTGTCTGGACAATTTTGCATTTTGCATAGAATCTAAATTTTCGGCAAAAATAGTCCCGGCACAAGGTGGTTTTCTTTGATTGGTGTGTTACGAGAACAAAACTTAAATTTACGACTCAGAAGGAACCAAAGAACAACCAACTTTTCAAGTTGATATACCTCTTTGTTGATTGTTACGAAGGTCGCGCAATACAAATTTTAATTAATAAATTATTATTACTTTTTTTTTAATAGAAATCCTCAAATAACCATTGTACATCATTTTACAACCATGTCTTTGACCTTTAACCAATGGGCATCAAAAATCATTAGGCTTCTGGGTAAACGCAAGACCGACACACATACCAAGTTTGAAGTTCATATTGCGAGTCTAACTTGAGCTATCCTGATCAAACCACTAGTGGTACAAATGCACGAATGCACAGTTCGTTGGTGGGCATACACATTATTGTAAGAAAGAATTTAAATTCAGAATGAACGCTTCATTAAAATATAAGAATTTATTGTTTTACCCTCACAGAGGAATAAAGTGCAAAGCATTGAAAGGTAAAAATCCCTGCGCAATATGAGCTAACTTTACATGCGGACCTTTTATAACAGTACTGTGGTAATATGTCCTAATTTTTATATCTGGTTTTAAATAAGAATAATTTTTTTTCTTTTACCAGGATATTTTGACAATAATTATGCACCAATGAAGAGAAGTCACAGACACTCCATTTAATCATTTTTGTATTAAATTTCGGACCTTTATTGTATGAGAATATCAAATATTGTACTGTAACCATGGTAACCTTTGTGGCGTTAAATAAATTGACAAAAACTTGATACTTGTGCTGTGCTTTTATAAATATTAAAAGAGTTCAACTAAAAAGCAGTAATATTACTCATTTTATGGTGAAAAAGAAAGGTGGGGTTTAAAAATGTCCTGACCCAAAATTTAATTGAGAGTACATCATTGTTGATAGAATTCAAAGTAAATTGCTCCCCCCCAAGAATATCCCCTTTTTACAACATGGGTCTATGATATGTGAGCAGATTCAGAGAGTAATTATGTAAAACAAGACTGCGTCTTGACCTCCAGATTCTGACCCGCTTCTATTGGGTCTTTGGTAACCCTTTGGTTGCATTACAAAAACATGGCAGCCAAATTGACCAATCAATGGCTTAGTCCACATTTCTCACTGAAATGATGTCACAATTCCTGAAGATGACTCTGATTGGCTGGCACACGGGGTCGCATAAATTTGCATTGCAAATGCATCACGTATATATTAGACTTTTGTTAGGGAGAGCTTCTCAGACTATTCCCCCCCCCCCACAAAAAACCAACAATTGCATTACCAACATTACCCAACAAAACAATATATAACTTCAGTAAAACTTACATGTAGGAGAAAATCAGCTACAGTATAGTTTGATAAAAGGCACAATAAAATACAATTTTCTTTAAACCACACCACCAAGACCAGAATAAAAAAAAAAACCAGAAATTAATCTTGCAGGAGATGTGCAACAGCAATTGGGAAAGTTGAAATATTTGACAATTTGAAATTTGTTAATGCCCTTCACTTGTTTTCATGAGTACAATGTACATGCATGTAAGCCACAGTGCCATCGGACCATAAAGCTATGTTAAATTACTAGAGCGCTAACTCCTCATTCTTGCGCGTGGAGACGCTTTGAAGCCGCCCTGGGCGCAGACATTTTGAATTTATGTGCGTGTTTGTAGAACACAATCAAAATAGATGGGTTGAATTTCAAAAGTGTACTCTAAATGCAACGCGAAAGTAGAAGATACGAAAAGCATCTGCAGCGGAGGGACACGCACACGTTGCACTGTTTGCGTAGAGCAAAATGAAACGCTCATTTGCTGATTGTGCGTTTCAGATTTGGGCGTATCGGCTACGATGACGCACCGGTATGGAATACAAACCCAGATATGAAAATAGCCGTACAAAAGCCGTACACAATTTCGAGTTTTCCATAGGTTTGTGCACAAACATGGATGCGTCCATCAGGCATTACTTTGTACATCAAGTTAGCGCTCTAGTAATTTGATATAGCTCTATGCATCGGACTGATCTCTATACTGACTGGAGAGTGCACTCATCTATCACTGTGCACAAAGAATTGAAGCCACCAAGAGTTACGTAGCGTCCTCCCAATATGGCCACTGCTACATCAAGCACATAGAATATGCAGGCTGTATTAAGGCTTTATGCACAAATAGACCTTTCTTTGTCAACCTGTTATTGGCACTTTTTGCTAACCGTGGTTTGACAAAATATGGAAGGTTAATGTTGCAAAATTAAAGAGTAGTTATTGTTTCCCACTATATATCACTGGATTGTTGAAAATACAAAAATAACTCATCAATTCTACCAAAGATTTGATGAAAAGGCTTTTTTTTCTTACATAATGTGGGTTTTAACATCAACTGATTTTGGCAAAATCTGTTGCCAACCAAGACTGAGATTTATGCCCATAAATGGGCAGCCCATACAAAATGTTACGTAAGAAAGGTCTACATGTACATGTTTTGTATATGTTTTAGGGCTCTCAAAATGGACCCCATAGTGGCTTCACCCTGTGATCTCAATGTGCTGTATCCAGTCAGTGTGTAAATCCAAATCAGTTTCTGCACACAGTTGACTAAAAGGTGTAAGTTACAGCCATTCACTTGTTGAACTTGGACTCCAATTTTTGTGACCTTGCCAGGTATTTCCCCAATATTTATTGCAGATGTACTAAAAAAAAGAAAAGTGCTACTGAAATCACTGTGGTAAAGGCATTGTTGAGTTAGCTTGACTACTAAGATTGGGTGCAGGTAGGTTCGGTGACGTGTGGTCTAAATGGTGATCGGCAGGAACGGTTGGTGGCTGTGGAAGAAAGAGTAGTAAAAAAGAAATAAAAAATTACAAAGTTATTCTCAAAGTGTAAAAAGCATGGCTTGCTTTAAAGGGAAGATACAACATTTGCAAACATCAAAAAACGAAATGATCAAATTATCACGAAATACCTTACTGAATTGTTAGGGACTGACAGTCTAAAGCATCCTTGAAAATCGTGGCTCCTGGTGTGCAGACATTTTCAAGAAAAACTATTTTTCAAACGCTGGTCGGCCGACCAGCGTTGGAGAAAACTGGCTTTTTCAAAAACTATTCCAATTTTTTTTATATTTAGTTATTCTGACTTTTCTTTTCAATTGATCACACAGCTGTGAAGGGGTACAAGCCAGTGCTAGACTGATTCTATGACCTTACAATTCCCCAGTGTGTAATAATTGCTCCGTTTCATCTTAAGTAGGGTCAGGGAACCAGACTACAAGAACATGGTTGTTTTTCTTGGTTTTTCCAGCATCTACAAGCCCAAAACGTGAAACAAGTCAGTTTAACAATATTTTCTATAACATACTAATCCTCCAAATCCATTTATTTCTGAAAATTGCAGCAAAAGCAAATGTTGTACATTCCCTTTAAAGGAAACATGCAATAGGATTTTTATGACTTAAATACATTTAAAAGGGCTTTCTTGCCATGTAACTATGACTTTCCACCTCCTTTGTAGCAGTAAAAGGGGGAAATTTCAATAATTTAGTTTTTATGCTACTTTCATATTCATGAGCCAAAGCGTGATGTCATTCAAAGCAGAACAGTAGGTCTCTATAGCTTTGTGTACAAATATATATCAAAATTTTCTTCATTTTCTTGGAGTAAGTTCCACTTTTTACTTGTTTATCATGTTAAACAGCTTGTTTGGACAATAGTAGTAGCTAATATTTCTTCAAAACCTTTTTTTTGTGGGTATTTTTGAAAGACTAAATTTTGTACTGTTCATTTGCACTTTTCACAAGGAGTACCTTGTGTGACAAAAGCAAAATAGCGCCCTCTTACATGTATTGATGAAAGGATTTCCTAATAATTGAAATATCACTTTCTTCTCACTTCCAATGAAAACAAGTATTAAGATCTTGTATGTATAGTTGCAACACATAGTAATGTGTATGAAAACAAGATGAGCTGAATTTCCACTGCATGTTTCCCTAAAAGTGTAAAAAGCATGACTTGCTTTTTTTGCATGAACTTTTAATTGAAGGTGCGAGTAGATAAGATTTGAAGCAGCTGGAAGGGTTGTTTCATCAAAGTTGCATTCACGGTGCTAATAAAACTTATTCTCTTAATAACATTTTTACTTGAGAAAAAGGTTATTTTGGGCAGCAACGGATCTGCTTTGCCAGTGGACTGGCTCCCGGTCTGTACATTATTGATACTGATTGTGAGGTGGGAACCAGCCTAGCCATGCTAGCCCACGAACGGACTAATTGTTGGGCCGCAAAAGAATTTGTAAAGTAATGATTCAATAACTAAACTTGGGCCGATTGTTTTTGTGGTCGATATCTCATTCAGAAGGGAATACCTTTTATATTGCTAAGAGAATATCAATGTAGAAAAGGAATATATTTTTGGAAATAGTACTTGAAAATAGCACAGGAAATGCAATTGTAAGTAATAAAGTGGCTAACCTGTGGCGGTGGCGTGTGGCTACCAATCTTGTAACGACAACAAACAACTGATATAAGGAACTCAAGGAACGAATGAAGAATACCTTAACCAAAAAAAAGGACAACAAAACAGAATAATAACTATTGATTTCTGGTAATGAAACCAAGGATTCCTCAAAAGCCCACAAGCCTGAGGAAAACTTTCGGTGAGGAAGAGAACTAAAGAAATGTTTATTTTTAGAGGTGGAAGAAAACTCTAGAATATTCCAGGAAAAGCCCACCAAACCAGACAAGGACTGAAAACCCATCTACACGTTGGTCTGGTTGGGATTCGAACCCGGGACACAGAGGTGGAAGGTGAGGAAAGGAACACAGTCTCTTATTCGCTCTTTTCACACTTCCGTCATTGGGCATGCAGAGCCTCGATCTGGCAACTTTACACAATAAATATAGCCGGTTCAGTGATTCCTGTGTCGGGGTTCAGATCACTGAACCGGCTATTTTTATTGTGCAAAGTTGCCAGATCGAGGCCGTGCATGCTCAACGGCGGAGCGTGAAAAGAGCGAATATCGATCTTAGTGAGGGGACTCGTCTTAAAAGTCCCAAGACGAGTCGTAAGACAAGACGAGTTTTGTGAAATCGGCCCCTGGTCTTTGTTCCCAGGCATGCAACTGGAATTTAGGAAAAACGAGGACATTCCAAAAGAATCACACAAGACCTCGTACAGTGTTTTTCATTTTGTAATGGTGTTCATGTGAAGTAAAAAAAAAAGAGGAAACCAGCGGGGACGAGGAAAAGTTTCATGCTTAAAATCCTCTATGATGAGTAGGCACATTGTGCTTTATTATCACTGTGCTCAATACCCTTGCAGCAGCCCCGCGGTGATAAAATTCTCCACATTTTCCAAAAATGGGCATATTTTTTTTTTCTCAATGGGCCAATAAGGCCAAGCTTCCATGTAATCCTCACCCCTACTATACACCACAAGCCTGTAGACTCCCATTGGCCAGAACCTAGGCACTCCAGAGTAAGGAGTGTTGAAAGACAGAAGCCAAGATGGCGCCCAATGCCTTTGTGCAGTAATGGGAGATCTTAGTGGCCAACCCCTAAGTGCCGCCGATCCCTTTGTGTCAACCTCTCGCGCCGCCCAGAGCCCAGACAGGTTGTAAACAATCCCTGGCCATGTGAATGACCTATATCTTGTTCACGTACAGGCATGCCAGGGTTATTGACCTACATGTATAAGCACATGTGGTGATAAAATTCTCCACGTGGTTCCACCGCGTACATTTTTTTGGGCTTGATCCACGAAGGATTAAATGCGAAGCCTGCCCTAGGTGTGGGCACGGTACAAATCAACTACCGAAACAAACAGCATAAAAATAATGTCCACTAACCTGATGTTGCAAAGATTCCACCCACGATCCCACAGAGCCTGATTAGGAATTGTGAGTACGGCTCGTGGGTTTCCGTCACGCTAATTTCCAAAGACGACAAGTCGTACTTGAAGAAAATCCCAGAGACACCATGGCTGCCCTCACCATGGTTTATGGTTCTTTCCTATCGGGAAAAAAAATAAATAAGAATCATACACTCCAGGGTTGTGCAAAATTATCAAATATTTCAAAATATTTCATCACCCACAACATTTTTCCGATTTTGAATATACGAAAAATATGAGTGGTCTCGACAAGTTGAAGAAAAACGTCTGAATTTATTCTGATGCGATAAGTTGGCATTTCTAAATATAAATTTATAGTTAGCTACCTTGAGAGAATATATCCGTGCATACATGATGTTTTTACAATTCCATTACAATGTATTAAGTTCTCTGTCGATTAGCGCACGCAAACCCCGATCAGCTTCCCGATTAATTCTCAATTAGCAAATGCAGATTTTAACCGGGGTGTGAGTGTTCAGTTCCTGACTGGCCGATTGCAGGTCCCAACCGGCATATGCAATTTACGCTGGCGCATGGAAAACCTCATCAGAGGCATTTGAATATCTGCATATTTGTTCAAATCCAAGTCGACTAATCGAATACCACATTATCCGAAAATGCACAGCCCTAATGCATTCAAAGGTCAGTGAAAACCCAAAGGGAAACTTGATGCAAAGCCAATTCCATGTCACAAAACATTTGGTATGAAATTGGCTAGAATTGAAATGTCTTAAACTTTTGAGAAAAATGTGCAGATTGAAAACTTGCCTTGAGGTCACAGATTTGTGTTTGTGTTTCCTTTTTATGGTCGGTACAAACTGGGTTAAAAGAACCTTCCTTTTCTTGTTTGAAATATTTTTGTCTGTTTTCTTTCTGTTTTCGCCTCTTGTTTTGAGGGGCACATTGATCTTTATGGGTGGAGTGTGGCCTAGTGGTTGGGGTTTGTGACTCATGATCAGAGGGTCAGGGGTTTGATTCCAGCTGCTGGTCACATATTGTGTCCTTGGGCAAGCCACTTCACCCCCACTTGCCTCTCTCCACCCAGGAGTATAAATGGGTCCCGGCATTAGCTGGGGAGTAACCTGCAATGGACTAGCATCCCATCCAGGGGAGAAAAAAAATATTCTCAGTCGTTTCATGCTACTGAAACCGGAGATAAACGTCGGCCTGATGGGCCACATTGGCTTGTGACAGATTTTACTCTTTTTTTTTTTTTCATTGATCTTTATGATTCTTTTAATCACTACATTTTCCCACAGTTTCTTCATTTCATACAGGTATCTTTAAAATATTTTTAGGTTTATATTTTTTTCACCAATGCTGATGTGCAGTCTATTTAGTGATAGTTTCCTCATACCAATAAAATGCTTTAACAGTACAGCAAAGATCAAATCATATGATCATTATGCAGCACAATGGACAGGAAATAACCGTGAAATTCTAAACAGAGGGAATAACAGGAAATCCGTATATAAGGCATGACCCTTCCACTGAACCCTCTTATATCACAAACTTTAAAAAAACAAGTGCCATTGCACAATAAGCTCTGGCCGTCTCGCATGAACTGATAGAATTACTCACGTGGTGGTGATTGTCAATGGAAAAAAGAATTTCCCAATTTGTTGCAAGTCACCATGCTAAATAATAGTGACCTTAATAATGCAACAGGTCACCCTATACATGTAGGCCATGGAGACTCATAACCTGACACAGAGCCAGAGGCAGGGGTGATGTATAGTCACAGGAGTGTAAAAGTTAAGTTCCTAGCGCATTACATACCACGTGACTTTTACATTGACCACAAGTTCTTGCCTCCATACATACACAATTTTCATAAACAATTCCCCGAATTGTTACACACAATTGTCAAGTATTTTATGGTATTTTGTTTGCATTTGTTTTGGACAGTTACAATTTGGTACTAACAGTTTTATGGGTGAGTTACCGGTAAGGGGTTCGTTTTGGGTCAATTTGGGGGGGGGGGGGGGCGACCGATTGACCTACCGACTGACTGACACAAAAGTGACTTGTAGAAGATGTGTTGCCAGAGCTTAAAAACCTGACCCCCACCTCACTCGGCAGCTTTTGTACAGGCTGGTCACCAACTACCACAAATCCCTCAGGATTACACCCTATAACTGCCAAAGCCAATTTAGTGGCTTGATACATGTAGATTGGTTGACCATTAATACTGGCACAGGTTGTGTAGTAGCCATTTTAACCTGTCAATTGTACCAATATGACGCCAGTTAACAGACCTTTAATATATTTTGTTTGCATTTCTTTTGGACAGTTACAATTTGGTACTTACAGATTTATGGGTGAGTTAGGGGGTTTCTTTTTGGGTCAACCGACCAACCACCTGACACAAAAGAGACTTGTACTTTTAAGCTCTGTTGCCTGGTTGCCAGAGCTTAAAAGCTTGACCCACACCTCTCGGTAGCTTTTGTTCAGGCTGGTCATTTGCAACTACTACAACTCCCTCAGGATTACAAAGCCTGTTTGGAGGTTTGATACATGTAGGTTGGTTGACCATTAATATTGGTACAGGTTGTGTGGCAGCCATTTTAACCTGTCCATTGTACCAATATGACGCATACTGACAGACCTGTTCAAAATTGTACCCTGATAGATTTTGATCCATAGGGTTACTAGTGACGGATTGTCACTGAGAGAGGGAGGGTACAGACTGGTTGTTTGGAAACAATTTGAATGGAATTAACAGTACTCCAACAGATAGAATATGAGATAAGAAAGACTTTTCTTTGCAGTCAAAGTAATCAATTGATACTTGTTAAATTTAAGATTTTATTACTTTCTGATGTTGCATTTACAATATGTTTTTGAGATCAAAGACAAAACATATAATATTTCGTCATTCCTTTAAAAAAATCTGAGTGTAAATTGACAAAGAATCACGCTGTGAAACATATGCCTGGTGAAAAAAAATATGTCTCACAAGTCACTTCCTGTATTATTTCCTTGTAAATGTATATATAAAGGTCATGGCATGTTTACAAAGCACTTTTGTCTTGTGAACTAGGTAAACTGTTCACATGTGTGTACATGTAACTCTGGTTTGTATTCATGTAAATAACTCAGTTTTTTTTCCATTTAATCACGTACAACATTCAAGTCACTGAAAGCAAAACTGAAACTACTGGCAAAGGTAAGAATTTGATTTTCCTCGTACACTTCCTCGCTTTGCTATGCAAACAATTTTTATGCTTGAAGCAATGGACACCATTTGAAAAAAATGTATATAATGTTTGCTGATTCAAGGGGGAACAATGCAACACATCTGGAACAGATAATTAAAAACTATCCTGTAGAAATTTCAGCTCAGCAGCTTTTTGAGAGAAGTGTGAAACTTTGTCTTCATTTTTGTCAACACAAAGCAAGGTTTTTGTTGATAGCGTGATGGTTTGGTCCGAACCATCATGAGGAAATGTCACTACATGTAAGTCGTCTGCATGATCCAATTATATACTTACAATCAAGTAGGATATTTCTTGATATTTCGGCAGTTCCATTTTTGAGTGTTTGCAGATCGTGTCCATTACCTTTAAAGCTCAAACATGAATACCTCACACAGTTCACTTATTCCTATTGATTGTTTTAAACTGCCGGTAAAACACCGCTGTGTTCTGCGCCATATCCGCAGTATGTGCTGCGTGTGCCCATTTCCATACATGCATTGATAAGGAAATTGTTAGCTCTGCACGCGTGAGGTACATAGCATAGACACGATATGGCCGGACAGAGGGGTGTTTCACAAAACATGAAGTAAAATTGTCTAACAAAATCATTGGAAATTTGTGAATTTTTGACTTGTTTTGACTTTTTGACCGAAAGGTATTTATGAATAGGATTCAGCTCGGGCCACTATCCGCGTCCAGGCCTCTAGCCGGGTCTAAACATACTTGTTTAAAACCAGCCAAACACAAACTTATTCCCTTTATTGTAATGCCCCTTCATCAGTGCCAAAGTATGTTTGAGAAACCCATGGCTTTTTACATGACAAATAATTAAGTTATCAAAAAAAAAAAATCCCACGAAGCTTCTGAATGGCCTAAACCTATTATGAAACTTCTAAATTTACATAATTGTATTTCTTTTGTGGAAACTGATGCAAGCAAGCTTCAGATTGTTGATACATGAATTTTACTCGTGTTGCAGTCATGTTTTGGACCATTAATTCATGTATAATTACCACCCATTTATTATGTTGTTTACAGAGAGTCTGAAGTGCCTTCTGAGTGCAAATGGAAACTCCAAATTGATTGCGCTGGGTTTCGAGTAATTTCTGTCGCCCTCTTCTTTCAATATCGGTGAGTGTCACATTTCACCTCGGTATTTACTGTCTGAAATCTCTGGACTTCACATTTCATGAGCAACGAGCATGATGCAATGCATGCAATCTGAATCCCTCATTT
Organism: Patiria pectinifera; assembly: GCA_029964075.1. NCBI lineage: Eukaryota > Metazoa > Echinodermata > Asteroidea > Valvatida > Asterinidae > Patiria > Patiria pectinifera. The sequence continues at coordinate 11,495,433 of CM057148.1, read as the reverse complement.
TCAGTCTTCTAGGGACTTTTTCCCCAGAAGGTACTTGCATTCACGGTGTAAGATGTTTACCACGTTTATTGGAAAGCTTCCAAGGGGCACTAGGGTCGAAGGGTCATGGGGATCAGAGCCTCTGCACTCCCCATGGAATTCCAGCAAGGCCAGGGGTAAGATTGTGAGGAAAATGAAAATTCCATGGAATAATCGCAAAGGGTTTTGGCCCACCAGAGCAACGTACATGGGACCATGGTATGTTGGTCGTGTCAGTATGTGTTTTATGTAAAGCCACCCCTTTTAATACCCATTTTTAATCACCCACTTATACTAAGGCCATAAAAATTATAGTTCTGCTTCCGGTTTCCCTACCACCCTATTCTGACAGCCCAAAATGAGTAAAAACCACCCAAAACCATCACTTTATATATTTTACCCTTGACTACAAGCAGACGCCTCCATATGATTGTACACAAACAAAATTGGAAAAAAAAAAATTTCCTACCTATATCTACCCTATTTTCAAATGCCATGTAATCGGAAGCAGAGTAATTTTTTTTTTGGCCTAAACTATTAACTAACCCTCTCTGGCTGACGAATCCAGCTATTTGATCATAGCATTCAAAATCAATCAGGTGACTGTCTTTTAACAGTTAAGAATTCCCTTCAGGGGTGTAACTGATCACTTATAAAAAATAGCTGAAAATAGCTGAAAAAAGTTTTAAAGAAGCTGAACTTTGGAAATCTCCTATACTTTTGTACACAGCAAGTGAGGGAAAAAGCTGAAAATAAGCTGAAATCCAAAACAAAAAAGCTGAAATCAGCTTTAAAGCTGAGATTTCACACCCCTGTCCCTTGTTTAATTTGATGTAGCCATGGTTTGACTGCAGGCGATTGATAAGCCATCTGTACCTACCAGTCAACTCTTTTGTCTGTTGATGGAATTTGACTAGTCAGTGTTTACAAGAATGTGATCTGACTGGTTTTTCTTAGTCTGTATACAAATGCATGGCAGGGGAAGTGGAAGAAATTTTGGACTGTCTGTGACTGTTCGAACTATCAGAGGGTTAAGGGAAAAGTGACGATATATAGTTGTATTTACCCTCTCTGTGACAGCAAATTGATGAGTGCTCATGCGTGCTTTCCTTGTATAGAGCTTGGTGGGAACTATCTGGAGGAAATACTGGTAGATCCTTCTGTCTGTCAAAAAAATCAAAATCAATTCAATTCAAATTAAATCAAGACAAATTCAAGCATGTTCAAATTTCATTGCTAAAATTTGTGTTCTAATATAAACAAGATATTTCCACAGTTCTAAAATGTTTACACTATAAGCAGACATATTTTTAATCCTTTAGTCATTGACACGACACAATATGAAAGTGAAAGATTTCTGTGCACTGATCGTGAGAAAAAAAGAAGAAATGTCAATTATAAACTGGCATTTCAAGGGAATAACATTTGCAAACATCAAAAAACTGAACTGCCAAATGATTATGAAATACACACAAAATGTACCTTACTGGACTGTTGAATGACAGTCTGAAGCATCCCGTAAAATCATGGCACCTGGTGTGCTCTCAATTTCAAGAAAAGTGGTATTTTTGTATAAATTTGCAACGCTGATCGGCCGACCAACATTGGAAAACTGGCTTTTTTCAAATACTGCCACCAATTTACCATATTAGTTAGTCCGCATTTTGTTTGTAATCGGTTACACACCCCTGAACGGGTACAAGCCAGCTTGACTGGTCCCTTGAATAATGACAAAATGCGGAACTCCCAACATTGGGCTGGGTAGTTCAGTTGGTAGAGCACTAGAACAGTAACCTGGAGGTCACAGGTTCAAACTCTGCTCTAGTCAATTTCTTTGTTCCAATTGTAACAAGTAGAAAGTAATTAGTTCTACAAGTACAGAAAGAAACTTACTATCTTTTGTAACTTTTTCTTCGCCGTCAAGTTGGTTTATGATTCCCGGGGCCGGCTCCCCGAATGATAAATGATCGATGCGATGACTGAAATTGTATTCTGCAATCAACAAAATTGATAAATAAATAGATTAATAGACAAACAGGGTCTTACATGCCAAAAGGGTGGGGGGAGAAGGGGGGGGGGGACTTACATCTAATGATGTATGACTTGCAAATAAAAACATAGCCTGTTTAGGGAGCTGTTTAGTTGAAAAAAAAACACTTCAAAAGCTATTTTTGTTCTGCCCAACCCTAGTTTTTGTTGACATCATCTCACTTTGATTTTAGAATTCATTTCAATTGTTTTTGTAAGTTGGTCGGCAATGCGATTTTGCTGCACCGTGCATGGAAACCTACAATGTACATGTACATATGTATAAAAAGCAAATACAGAAGAAGAGCGAAATAGGAACAGCTGATTCACATGCCAATTTTTTTTTTTTTTTTTAATGAATCCATCACCACCCCTATTTCATCTGGCTATAAATGTTCAGAGCAAAAAAAACCCCAAACAGATTGTACCAAATCCCCTGCTTTTTTTTCTTCAATATAATAGAGGGAACAGCTTTTATTTATTATCTTTTTGGAAATAAACTTGGCAAGGCCATCCCTTACACAAACAGGATCCAGTCTCTGCACTGCACTGCATATTAACTTGGTTCACTTTACATGTACATCAATAGTCCCTGGCAGAAGTGGCCAAGATTTGGTTCCAAATTTGTTTGGAAATTCCCTGGAAATGGGATACTATCTTTTGCTTTTGCTTTCCAGAAATGTTATTCTGTTTAGAGTTTCCTGGTTTGTTCATTTGTGTTTAGTTTCACATAAACATTTGGTCTTTCGGTTTATTTAGGTGACCGCAAAAGTCGCATCAAAAGCCTAAACATAACTAGTAACTTGAGATAACAAAACCGTATGGCATACAAGAAAAAATTATTGCTTTTCATTCGTACAATGTACACGTACATTGTCTTTACATTTTACACTATAAATTGAATTTTATTAGTCTGGAATAAACGTATGGGGAGGTTTTGCATGTATTCAACAAACGAATGAACAGCGCACTACGGTACCATATGTTACATTGTATTTCTCACACACAAAAGTTTACACGTAAGAAATTCATCAAAACTCCATCACAGTGAACATTCATGTACAGCTTAACCCATTCATGTACAGCTTAACCCTTGGGTACTTTGCTAGAAAGTATCCTGAATCCGCCAAAATCCATCAATTTTGCCATGCAAAACATTTTGGTGGCCAGTGAGTCCATCAGAGTCCACCACTTAGCTGGGAGTAAATTTGTTGAGATCCTGAATCCATCAAAGTGCCCCAACTGCTCAATATGGAGGGGTCCTGAATCCATCAAAATCCTGCGGTACCCGCTAGGCTTCATGTCCTGAATCCATCAAAATCCCCAAACTTTTTCAATATGGCGGTTTCCTGAATCCGCCGAAATAACCCTGGAACAGGGATGTGGATTTTTATGGATTCAGGTACGTTAGGGTTAACGCAAAGTCTATAATGGAATGCACAAATATAAGACAAAATGTGGCTTCTTTGAAGACGATGAACTAAAGATAGAATTCGAACCTAAGACAAGCAAAAAAATACAAATTTTTTGTACTCACTTCTGTTAGGCCAAAAAATTATGTAAGTCGGTAGGTCAGAAAATAATTAGCTGGTTCAAATCTCAATTTGGAACAGCTACTGTTTTCGTTGATTTCATATATGCTTTATTTTATTCTACTTATACAATTTGACATTTTCTGCATTCACATGCACCTGAAAGTTAGCACAGAGAAAGACAACCTTGACGTCATGATGACATCATCATGTTTCATGTGATGTCACATCAAACAGGCATTTTTCTAAAGGCCTATATCTACAGAACTATAAATCTGATTTGACTGTCACTTTGTTTGTTCCTAGACCAGATCTAAAATTAAAGGGAATGTACATCATTGGCTTTTGCTGTAAGTTTCAGAAATGAACTATTTGAGGGGTTATTATAATAGATCAAATATTGTTTAACTAATGTTTGAAGTTTTGTGTCCGAAAATGCTTAAAAACCAAGAAAAACAAAAATGTTTAAGTAGTCTGGCTCCCTGACTCCACTAAAGATAAAATGGATCAATTTATAGATGTCGGAAAATTGTAAGGTAAGGGAACCATACCATTTTCTTGAGAATGACTTGACACCAGGTGCCATAATTTCACAGGATGCTTTAGACTGTCATTTACCAACATCCTAGTATGGTATTTCGTATAAACTTGGTACTTTTATTTTTCGATGTTTGCAAATGTTGTATATTTCCTTTAAGTGACACCTTTTGATTATTCAAAAACAATTTTGCACTGTACATGACAAGGGAAGATTTTGTTTTCCTATTTCAAAGTGTACTTCATTTGAATTTTTGGCCAATAGGGTAATACAAGTTTTGAGGTAGTCATTTTGGGTTATAAAGCTCCGGATAGATTGGATTAATGTACACACACACATTATGTTTGAGGCCTTACTTCTAAAAAAAATGTTGGTTTTACTTACGAGAGGGTTCGACCATGAGTGCTAGATGGGCATGCCCCTTAGGATGAGGAATACTTTTCCCGACGGTCACGTGAAAATTACCAGCAACCTAAGGGGTAAACGATAACAAGACTGCTGAATCTTATGTGTAAACGTGGTAAATGGTCATACTTTGACCATTAATCTACAGAATGTACACTTTAAGTTGATGATTATTTGAGTAGTTTACTCTCTGCAACTAGACCCTGGGCCCAAGCATTTTTTCAAAGCTGGTTTCCGGTAGACTTATGGCCTCTGTGCACAAGTACCCCCTCAACGGTAAGAAAGGAAGAGTCGGGGGAGACCACTGGAAGAGACATTTAAACACATTGCCAATGATGGGTTCCGTGTGTGAATAATAAAGGGCCGTTTTGATCACTTTTTGAGGGCTCAAGTTGGGGGACACTGCATGTGTGTATAATGTAAGCACTGGTTCGCGCGAGTATTGCTTGAAGTATGCACCACTGAGAGTGTGCAAATCCAGAACGTCTCGCGCGAACCAGTACTTACCTCACAAAGTACATTTTTTTGTATTTGCTGCAAAATTTGCTGCGAATTTGCTGGGGTCTAAATGTGTTCCACTTTTGAGAATTCGCAGCGCGAATACTTGTTCTGACGTCACAACTTCGTGTTCGTGTTCGCATTCGCGCCAAACAGCCTTAACTGTTGAAATTGATGGATGGTCCTGCTTGAGTTTGTTCTTCACCCACCTTATTAACGACAAGGCTTCCGTGTAGCCTGCATGCATCCGGTGGTCCCTTGCCTTTCTTGTTGGAAGGGATTTGGGTGGGGGAACTCTCAAATCCTGACTGGAATAAAAGATCCTGCAAGGCGTGCTCCTCGCTCAAAGCTTCTTTGATCATTCGAAATGTTCTAAATTGAAAAAAAAATCGTAGAAGTTTCACGATGATAAACAATTCTCGGTGAAAGAAATAAGGTGCCATTGTGCAATGAATGTGCTGTGGTATGTCCGTTTCGACAATGACCAGGATCGCTGGGCCTGTGTTCTTGCAGCAACATGCAGAAACTGGTCAAAATGACAAGCCTGCCCAGCGCGGCAAACATCCATCAGGTCAAAAGTCTCGGAGTCTGTGGTCACCGAATGCAGCAGGATACAACTGTGGCATTGTTCAATAGGATTAGCTGTCATTGTTTTAGGACTGGCCATTTATGCACGTGCACCAGACTTTTCCACCTGATGCACTGTGTTGCGTCTGGCAGGGTTAGGGTTTTAGTTACAGCTCAGTGGGTAGTATAAACTTTGAGAAAACAGAAAATGTATGCACATTTTTTTTGATCTTACAACTTGATTCAGTTGGTAATGCCCGCGTGCACCTTAATTTGAAACCACCTCCAATGTTAGTTTTCTTTCAAGTGACAGCAATTTCAGACGGAATAATTTCACAGTCCTACATAAACCTTCACTTTGAGCTAGGTTTTAGGTATTTTTCTGGGTTATTGCTAATGATTGTGAGTGGCTTTCAACTCACTCTTGTCGGCGGCGTTGTTCTGGGGTCTTCTCAAAGTAAACCAATTCTTCTTGCAAATTGCCTCGGGCTGGGGTGGTCGTCTCTCCTGATATATCCACCACGTCAGCCCCGATCCCTGTAAAGGCAGCCAATGTGACAATATTCAGATTTCCACATGAATCTTTAATAAGATATCCTCTGCCTCTTTATGAGAGTGTAAAAACATCATCTTGTCAGGGGAGTCAGGTTGGCGCAGTGGTTAGTGTTGTTGCCTTCCACCGCTGTGGCCCGGGTTCGATTCCTGTCCTGGTCCACATGTGGATTGGGTTTTCAGTCCCTACCTGATTCTATGGTTTTCCCCCAGAATATTCTTCTGGGGTTTTCCTCCCACCTCTAAAACTGTATACATGTATAGGTTTCTGCAGGCTTGCAAGCTACAGTGCCAAGGGCACTTTTGAGGAATCCTTTATTTCATTACCAGATATGTTTAATTCATTCCTTGCACAAGTTTTGGTCCATCAATGAAGAGGTTTCAAGAAAAATGTTTTGAAACCATTAACCCTAACCCTCCAAAAATCCTCCTGGCGGTTTTGGAGGATTCTAGAGGACTGAGGATGAATGGTGATTGAAGCACATGAGGATTCTGGAGGGTTGAGGATGAATGCACTTTGAGGCAGGACTGTCTGATGATTTTGAAGGATTGAGGCACTGTTGCAAAATTTTGGAGGATTTTGGAGGATTGAGGATGGTAGCCAGCACATAGGGCCAAGTGCATAAGGGTTAGATTGAGAAGTTGGGCTACAAACTTGGCGAGCGAAATGCACTGATAAATTTACGTAAGTTAGAAGATTTAGCAGATCTTGATTTTACATTGTACTTACATCCACACTTCATTGCCACAGTGATGTCTACATTGATGCTCAGTTTGCTGTGTATGTCCGTGTCTACATTGTACTCATACTTCATGCGGGTGTCCGAATAGTAACGGATCTCGGAAATGATCAGCACAGCGATCAGCAAGAACGTCAGTAGAGCCACTTGGGTAAGATAAAAACAAACAAATTGATGGTTATTTTTAAATTGAAATATAAGAAGTTTCACAAAAAGGCCCTTCTTTCAGGAGATTTCTAAAAGGATGTACTGGATCAGACTTTCCATAATGTTCACAGAGACATTAGAAGAAGTTTCTATTTTTGTTTGCAAGCTCGGTGATCGAGTAGTATTACTTCTGCGCTAGTCAGGCATGCAACTGGGAACTGGGGAATATTGAAAAAACGAGGAAATCTAAACCACACAAGACTTTGTACAGTGTTTTTCAATTTGTAATGGCATTCATGAGAAGTAAAAAACGAGGAAATCAGCGGATCCGAGGAAAAGTTGCATGCCTGGCTAGCAAGCAGGAGGTCCTGGGTTTGAGTCCCACCCGAGTGATTATTTCTCACAGACAACCCAGACAACACTGAGTATACAGTGTTTATAAAAATATGTCGGTGAAGGGCAAAACCCAATATTGAATAGTCATGTTAGGTTTCATTTCTTTACTTTTTTACCTTCAAGTACCGTAGTTATAAAAATTGTAATGCAACACAGTTTTTCCAGCTACGGGATAGTGAAAGAATGGAAGAATTTGATCAGTTCAACGGCAGGCGTAGAAGGAGTAAGACAAACGTTTTTGTTTTCCTCTTTACTCCTCTGCTTCATTTACATCAAAATTAATAAAAAATCTTGGAGGTTGACGAAATGCTAAAATCAAAAGATGAACTCACATGTTCCGCCGGTTGAGCTGGTTTCTTGGTAGCTTTCAGGAACCTTGGGGAAGGCGTCCAGCTCTTTAACAACCTTCAGGGTCTGCTTTCGATTTAATCGTCTCATCGTAGGTGGGTGTGTGCAGATTGTTTGTGGGTTGAAATTTCACGAATGGATCAATAATGATCAATAGATCTGTGTAAGATAAAGTCACATTACATTACGAAGTACCTATGATTATGAAAGCTTATTTAAACATGAACAGGTCTTGCATTTCCGTCCTTTAATCGGCAGATCATCTAGCGCCCTCAAACAGGTGTATATGAGCAAGCCTACTCCAATAACTACCATTAATTTTTTTCTCATCCAGCAAATCTGCAGCCTAACATTGCCACTGATTGCACTTGTCTTGCCACTAAATTTTTAGACCAAGCGTGACCAACTGTTTTGAAAATCTATTTTGTCCCCTTTCATCGGTGACAGTGTTTTAACTTTTTGGCATGGACAGGATTACATCATCTGATTAAAACACAGATAGCCTAATATCATGGCATAGGACTATATATTTTCACACCAGTTTTCCTCTGTTGACTTGTTACATGGGCCTACATGTATGTGTTACAATTCTGCACCCCAGGCTTAAAAACCATTGAGCTCCAAAAAAAATGGGCCTGGGAACTAGATTAGCCAATGTACACGCCCGCCTATGAACACATTAAAATTTAGGCCTACTTTGTCATGTTCAGTAGTTTTGGTAGCAAATCTGTAACATTCCATTGATAGTTAGTCTACATGTATTTATTATGTTTTTTATATATGCGAAATGTACGACAAGTTTGTCGATTAGTGTTGGCCACTTGGCCGCCATCTTGTTTGGAAGGCACTGTACACTTTACGCATGCATAGTATGGCTCTGTACACTTCACGCATGCCTGGTACGGCTAGCTCTACATGAACAAAATGGCAGCCACCCCAAACTGGGCAAACTCGTCGTACATTTCAAGTTAAAAAAAACCCAAAGTTTTTAAATAATTTTAACTTTAATTGATATGCAGAAGATGTTCTTAATTGCTTTTTCTACCACGTACAAAACTAATTCTAATGTTCAAAAGCATATAATTTGTTGATGCTTGTTGACGACCGTTAAGGCTTGTTGGTGCTTGTTGACGCAGTTTAGTAGGACTGCTGTGCTTGAAAATCACGCATTCTTAAGAATGCGCATGCACATTCTTATGATTGTGCAAAGTCCTTGCGCAATCTTTGCAAAAAAATAACTCTTCCAGATTGAGCGCACATTTTTAAGAATGCGCGACAAGATAACGGTCTTGTCAATGCCGAGCACCGGCTGCGCTTGGCAAGTCTAGTTGCATCCTCGTTCACTAATTCTTAATTAATACTGTTGCAACGCAAGGCGCTGAAAAGTAAAGTGGATATGAAAAGTATACGCGTATTTGGGGGGGGGGGGGACAAGGAAAAAAATACATAATAATACATAATAATAGTGTATTGGAAAGAATTCTGATTTTTGGAATAATAAAAGCGGGGGTCGTAAGAATGAAGATGTGAAGGAATACAGGTCAACTCGTACGCGAACCAACTCGTACGCGACCAACTCGTACGCAGGACAATTCGTACACGAACCGACTCGTACGCGGACCGACTCGTATGCGAGTCAACTCGTACGCGTGAGTTTAGACTGTTGGTTTTTCTCACATTTAAAATGGCTCAAAGGATAGAATTAATAAGGGAGAGGAAATGAAAATGGAGAGGGCAAGGAAGGCTGGGGAAGAACAATAATAAAAAAAGGAGAGAACAATTACATTGGGGCGGAATGTGCAGGGTTCGACCTCAACTTCGAAATCGCACACGGGATACGGGGACCATCGAATGTACGCTGGGCATGTAGAAGAAATCGCGTCATTCAAACATTAAACACGATCGGAAATTTAACGTGTTCAAGATCGTGAGGGGAGCTCTCCGAAATGAACGGAAAATTTCACTTTTTTTCCGGATCGTAAGTAAACTTCAGTACAACCATCTTAATTATCGATGTCTACTTGTACCTCAGGTGGCATATCTAGTAATTTGGAGGCCGTTTTGAAGGGGAAATCTGATGTTTTTTGTTAAAGATAGTAGATATTTTGCCGGAGGTAATGACGGCAAAAAAAATTGCGGTAATCTCCGTTACACACTAATTGCAAAGTGCAACTCACCCCAAACTTGCCTGGAATAACCATTACACAGGTCCTTGAAGTAAAAAAACGATCCACGATGAAGATTCAGCCTACAATTGCAGTGAAAAAAGGAGGAATAACCGCTAACCTGACAACCTTGCAGGCATGGCCAGGACCGCAATTGGTTTGTGCACAAAAAAAAATTGTGTACAATGAATGGCGGTCGGTTACCAGGCTGTCAACTATGTAGTCGTTTTTGCCGGCTGGCTGTTGGCTGTTGGCGCATGACGTCACGCGGAAGCGTAACACCCGATGGCTGTTTCATGCACTCATATGAGGTTTACCACTCGCATCACAGCTGTGGTACTGGAACCGCAACCGATAGTCATGATAGTGCATAAAACAGTCATCGGGTGTTACGCTTCCGCAATTTTTTTGGGACCTGCCTACGCTGCTCGGTTACGTGAAAAACTAGCTCCAGGCTCCAGCCCTAGATGACAACCCAATGATAAAACTCAGGGCTGGGTAACTCCAGCCAGCCTGTGTCCGGAAACTGGACTACCGACTAGGTAGGCCTACATTTGTAGGCCTACCACAAATTTACAAGTTTTACAAGTCTTCTTGCACTTTCTAAAAATACACCTAATTGAAATTGACGACATGTTCATAAATATAATGTACACAATTCATGTTCTTACCCGTGGTTGATCCTCTAAATCATCGTTGTTATTCGGCAAAATACCTCCGTTCGTTTACGTTCAGCACCGGTGCACCGTTCAGTACACAGCGCAACCTACTGTATGGAAACTAGACGTTTCTACAAAATGCAGCAGCAATTATAGTAATGAGTCAAGACTTCCACTTATTGGGGCCAGTCTATACTAGCATTTATCCAGCACAGACTGAGGGCGTCATCAGAGAAAGGGCGGAGTTAGTATATTGGGTGGGGGTGGGGTGGTGGTGGTGGTGATATGGTAATTGTTAAAATCATGCATGCATTTTTTTGGTTTTAATTAAGGTTTAATAAATCAAAATTGTATTGGGATATCAATATGTCTTCTGAGAAGTGGGCGGTGGAGAGAAACAGGGAAAAGTGTACAGCGAGAAGGTTTTTTTTTTATTTTATTTTTTTTAAATTAAAAAATTGTTTAGCGTCTCCGCCCGCTTCCTTTTTTTGGAGGCCGCCACCTTTTTTTTTTAACCTGAAATAATGATAAATGTTAAGCAGTGACATCATTCTGGCCTCTTTGTCTGTTGCATTTAGCCCATATAAAGCTGGTATGTCATTTCCTGAGTCCAAGTGGCAGCCATTAAAAAATAGTGGCGGCCATCTTAAAAAATAGCCCGGTAGGGCGGCCATTTTGGAAGGGGAAAAAAGGGTCTCCTCCTTCCTTTTTGGGGGTAAAACGGCAGGACGATAAACATGTTTTTTTTTTATTTGGCCTATTATATCCTGTTGCACGTCGATACGGTTGACCTGCCCCATAATGTATTAAGCAAGTGCTCCTGCATACTATACCAGCGTATTTTACAATAACCAGGTATTGTACAGGGTATCGTTTGTGGAGCTGGATAACGTGAGCTTACAGTTCAAATCGCGGTCACGTCAACCATGATACTTGTGCACGTCACTGCAACACAAAATATTTCGAACATGTACATGTAGTTTGTATTGCTCATCATAAACCAATCTCACTGCTGCATGTCACTAGGCTAACAATTGCTATTTTTTCATGATTGCCAGGAAAAATTTGATTTATTGAAACCCATTTTGAAATCTTCATTAGTAAAATATTTCCAATAAGCTATGTTAATTGTTCAATTTGTCGGTACTTCTGGATTTTTAATTAATGTCTGTTGTTACTTTTACACAACCCAATAGTTATATGCATATCTCATATCAGCTAATGATTTCAGTATAGCAGCTTTGGGCCATGCCTAAAGTTGGGGTGGGGATGGGACCGTGCCATAAAGCGCTTTGTAGAAAACACGGATCGATCGAGTCTAAGCTATCTAAATCAAATTATAAACTGCAAGTTTTATGGTTTTACGGGGCCCCGACCAGCTTTAATAACATTTACTACAATGACATTTACAGATTTTTGCAACATGAAAACAAGTTTCATAATCTTGAAATGTGATATCTGGATAAATGTGTTATTAATATTACTAATCAGCCAATATTTCCATTTTTTTAAGCTGTCAATTTTGTATTATAATACTTCTCTCTTATTAATGTTTTGATTAATTCTCAACGGATTTTATACTCTCTTACTTTAGCATTCCAAATGTCTGTCATTATACAATGTACATCCCTCGACAGTACTTAGTCTCTCCAACAGACTTTAACCATATGCTTATATTCCCCCTAAAAAAAATCCGCCGCACTCGCTGCAGTAAAAACGATTAATGACGGATAAAACTAATCCATATAAAAACACAAGAAAGTAACCGAAATACAAAATATTGGTAAAGGTCCTTCCACTTTAACATTATTTGAACAGTATTGAAATAAATGTTACAGATATTCACAGTTCAGTTTTTTTTTATGATTAAAATTCGTTTTGTAAAACAAATGTCCAAATTAAACATCATCCTTTTAAGCCTGAAACATATTGTATATCTTAAGTTAAACACACACAAGCTTTTAAAAAAATATGCAATTTTGAAATTTGTAATACCAAAACGCAGAGCTTATTAAGTACCAGGCCTATAGACTAACTGTATAAGAAAAGTGAAAAAAAAAGTCTTATCAGAAAACTCACAAAGGACTTATTTAAGACAGTTGCAAAATGATGTCCTTTTTTTTTTACAGTGGGGAGCTAGATATTAAAGGTAACGTCCTCCTTTACCAAAGCCCCGCCCTTTCTATTCAACCCACGGTGTTCCCTTCAGATGTATCCATAATACTTGCAGAGGAGGATGTGCGTAATGATCGTAGCAATCGTCGCAGTCACGCAAATACTCACGAGAACTCGCAGCACTGTCTTCACGTACTCAGACTCTGTTGGGAAAAAAGACAATTTTTTGCCCAATTCAAAAGTCGGCCACCTTGAATCGAAAACGAGGCAAAGTGTCCGCAATGAATAAATCAAACTTTAACTGCATTGGGTTGAACATGGAGATAATAATACATCATAACTGAACTTTGCTGGAGTTTAAGCTCTTATGAACTTTGCCTTAATCGTATATATTGAACCTCACCTAAGCAACTGTCGTTTGAAATTCGGAAATGTTCATAATAATCTTGCAACAATATGGAAATAAGGAACACACATTCCTTTTTATGGGAGGGGCTAAAACTCCACAAGCAATTATAAGAGAAGAGGAGCATAGTTATGGTCCCAGAGCGCAGAAAGTTATGACTGAGTTGATTCAACTGTTATTCCATAGAAGCACTGCTTCTGAAGTTGATAGCACTGCCCAAAAGTGGCAGTCACATCAGTCAGTCAATCAGTCAGTCAGTGAGATACGTAGGGGCAAATACGACATTAGGCTGGCCCTCTGGGACCAGTAAAGACATAGTTTGCTTACCTGCACAAAATGTTATCAGCACTCTGGTGCTCAGTGACTGATCACTGCTCGTTGCAAGGCACGTTAGGTTACGTTCTCGAGTCTCGTTGCCAGGGTTTGTCACGATGTGCCAGCTGCTCACGTTGACAAGCCCAGCTCCTCCTGAACGCGCCTGGCCTTTAGTAGCGATCGTCTGATTCCCAAGTATCCACTTGAACGTCCAGACCCCGGGTCGGGCGTCTTGAACGCTGCATTCAAATCGCCGGGTGGTGTCGGACTGGACGCAGACGGGGCCATACTCGGGGTCGTCTAGCACAGCTCCGGTGGCGGGGTCCAGCAGATGCAGCGTGGCATCTCGTTGGTCCACCGAGGAGTCGTCAAATCGGGTTATCGAAGGGATCATCGAAGGGTGATCAAATGAAAACAAACATACAAACAATACAACACACCTCAAAATCTATGAAAGTGGTTCTCCATTTTTCTTTTCTTGTGGTTTTCAAATCTTGTGGAGTCTGAACAACAATCTTTCAAATTGTACAATTTTTATATTTTGGACTTGGGGTGTGGAGGACATAAAAATAGTCCAAGGTACGGTTTGGGGAAAGGATATCAACAGGATGGAAATAGGTTGTTAAAACATAATCACACGGCAAGGGCGAACTCAAAACAGGGGGGGGGGAACCAAAATGTTGTTTCCCCTAAAAAAAGTTAATTCAAACATTTACGGCGTGGGGTTCGGGTGCCCTCTTAAGGGCCCGGGGGGATGGATTCTAGATGCTCTGTGGTGCGCTCTGTGATGCGATCTGAGGCAATTTCTGACCACTTTAACCAATTTGTTTTTAGCAAAAGATGGCGGTGTACGCAGTGCCTGCCTTGTTTGCGAAGTAACTTTAAAAAAATGGGTTCCTTTGAGGGGGGGGGGGGGGTCATGGCCCCGGTTGCCCCCCCCCCCCCCGGATCCGCTGTTTTCACGGGATTGCGTTCTGTCAAAGTCGACTCACCGATAACATCGAGCTCAACGGTCGCTTGAAGTTCCTGTACGCCTGCTTTCTCGGAAAACGCCTGACACAGGTAAAGGCCCCCTGATGTCTCCGTAACGGGGTCGATGGTCAAACTGCAAGCCTTGTAGGTATCATTCCAGATGATAAAGTCGGTAAAGATTTTATTCTCACCGCAGTTAGTCACCGTTTGGTTGTTGAAAAACCATCTGACTGTAAAAAAAGGGTTGTCACCAGACAGGACGCACGTGAAGGTGATGTTGGATCCAATGGTAGCATATCGTGGGTTTCCTCCCGGGATCTTGGGTTGTGCCGCTCCAGCTTCAAAGATATTTGAAATATTCGCATTATTGTATGGGGGAGGGGGTGAATCATCAGTTTGCCTTGTGTGCTATGATCACAAAGTCACTCTTGAGCAATAAACCGTATGCGTATAGCGGCCATCTAAGAGGGCCTATTTTGCATGTATTATGTACAAGAAGTCACTTATCCCATCTGAATTAACAAAGGCATTTAAGATAGCTGATACACATAAGGGCTATAGCTGCACTATAAACTCGTGATTTTAAGTATTAAAAAGATATATACTTGGGCTAGCACGGCGAAGCATCTGAGCCTCCTCCGCCGAAATTATCTACTTTTCTTCAATTCACACAAGAAATTGTTCTAAACAGTCGTACTTGCATACCATTTTTTTTAAAATAAAGATTAACGGGCTTACCTTCGGAAACACGCAGACAAGTCAGTGCGGATAACGTTAACAAGAATAAAAGCGCCATGTTGAACAAAAGGCTATGTAAATAATATTGTTCCGTGTAGAGGCCCATATCCATTGTGTTTCTGAACTTGAAAATGAAATACTGACAGTGATCAGTAAATGCCAATCTATGCCCGCAGATTTGAAAACAAAACAGAAAGGAAACACAGTTCGTGCGAGTTTAGTTCCTTATTAATGCATTTCTGTTTTCACTTAAAGATCTCGAAAGGTTAATGGACACCATTACATTTTGCAATCACACACACGCAAAGACAAAAAAAATGTATTTCCAGTTCAAGGAGCAACAAAACAATAAACCCAAATCAGTTTTTAAAAATTGTAATAAAAACACACTGTAAAAATGCATTATTCAAGATTTTCTCGACGCAAAGTATAGGGTTTCCGTTGAAAGCCGTCCCTTTCAAAATGCTCTTCAATACTGAGTACATATTGATTTGCACCCACTTGTGGCATGATCTCAGTTTGTCCCTCCGGAAAAATAATTTGTATTCACAGATAATGTATGCGATTGCAGACTAAACTTAATGCGTCCAGGCGGGAGCTCGGGAGCAGTGTTCAAAAACCAAAGGTTGTTTTCCTGTTTGGTCTAAACAATCGCGAGGAAATGATAGTAACACCCCCCCCCCCCTTTATATAACAAAAAAATGATTGCATTACTACAGTTGCAGCAGTTACTCACTCACTCACCTACTCGACTACTTTTGTTTATGCTGTAAATCGAGGATATTCATTTGTTCCTCTTCCCTTTTCCTTTGTTTGTACTAATTTGTTCGCAACACGTTTTGTACACGTTTTCTCATTGAGGTCGTCACCGCACCACTTTTGGGGCAAGCTCCATACCAGAAGCCGGAGACATTTTTTTGGCCTTATGGAATAAAATTATACATTTGGAAAGTTCGAAGTCGTTCCGGTCTCATGATGATTGAGTTCCAACAGAGTGGATATTTTCGCAAAAGCAATAATTAAATGCCCTTTTTTCGGAGTAAGGCAGACGCAGGCAATAAACATTTTAGTACAAATAAATCGTACAATTTAAAACAATTCCCCTGAGTGCGGACGGTACGTATGTGCTTATTGCTAGAGGGAGCCTATGGTATTTGAAATTTCGGCAGAAATGTTTGAGATTTTGAGTATTATTATGTCGCACTCGCATAACAGCAATTGTCTGCAGCGCAGTGTGACACACAGTACGCGCCTGAAAGCTGACGTACTGAGTTTCAGACCGACATGTCTGGCATTGTGCGAATCCACATTGCACAATAATTTGCACTGTGAACTTCGTCAGTGCAAATGCAAATTCAACGATGCCTAGCATTATTGGTGGGCTGTGGGGTCAAGGTGCAGTACGCGTGTGCAGATAAAGAGGGTGCGAACTGGAAATTCCCTGTGCAGGCCTGCAATGTCGGAGAATACTGCATACTGCGTCAGCAATCACCACTAATTCGTCATCGGAGATTCATCTTACCCGACTAATATTGTTGGATTATCCACTTGGAATAATATACGAAACACTAAGCTGACCATAGCAAACGGGTGTTGTTGTTGTTTGTGACAGGTACTAGGCCCCATGGTGAGTTCGAGCGTGGTTCGGGTATAATCTAACGTTCGACACGAATATTATGCTGATTGGAATTCTCAGCAAATAATATGCACTTGCGTACACTAGGTAGGGGCGTAGGCTGACGTCATCCGATGAAAACATCTATTTATTTGCATACCAGTTTTCATCTGTAACCATTGTTCATTTTATTACCATTCATACTAAAAAAAATGTGTCTCAAGAACATAATGACGTCTGATAAGACGTCTGCACTAGAGAGCAGGAGGTCGTGGGTTCCGACTCCCACCCGAGTAATTTTTTCCTCAACATTTAGTCGGGAGGTAGCACATTGATTATACAGTGTTAACACGTCGGTGAAGGAAAAAAAACTCATATTGATTTACATCATCCCGACGCAAACAATTCCATCTTATGAATGTTTTGGATTGTTTACTTTCATATTTCAAAGGTCTGATTGAAAGGAAACTGATCTAATGTCTTACCGTTCCCGAGAAAAGACGAAACGCCCCGGTTGTTTACATTGGACGCGGCGGAAATTTTGCAATTTGTAGCATAAGCATATTTCAAGACATCACGATATTATATACACGTTGTGTGGGTGACACACAATACATGTACATACGGCATCAATACAAAATTATTGTTTCTTTCACGTCCTCAAAATGCGAACCACTTTGCGGCAGGATTCACAAACTAACACTCACAGCTCGGTTTCTGGGGGGTCAAAATCAACATTATTGTGACCCCCGAAATTCGTTCTCGCATGGTTCTCGCAATAATAAAACAAAAAAATGCCCAGTTTTTAAAGGATGGTTGAGTGGCCGTAGACGTTTGTATCCCACTTTTAAATGTTCTTTCCAATTTTTATACACTTTCGTTTAAAACGCGTTTTGTAGCCCAATTGGGCGCATTCCGGGCCGGAATGCCCCTTTAAAGTACACTGACTTTGGGATTGGAATGTGAGTTTTCGGTCATTTCACTCATTTTATTCCCTTTAAAAGTATGGCTCCGTTTATAACATTGTCAGTTCTTCGTTCGTGATTTGCCCGTGACGTTTTCTTTTATGTAGTAGTTAGGTTTTAACCTATAGAGAGAGGATTTAATTTTGTGATATTGGATCCCCCTCCCTTTTTAACTGAGAGCGATTCCTTAGTATTTAAATTTAAGTTTAGCTGATCCAAAATTGATATCCCTTGTACAAGTATTTTTCTATCAATGTAATGTACCCTATTTTCTCAGGAAAAAACACACACCATGGTTTGTTTTTTTAATAATGTAATTATAAAGACTGTTTCCATACAGGCGCAGTAAACACATTCGCATATTATGTGACATCGTAATTCAGCATGCACAAGTTGTAATCCGTGCTCAATGGTATATATATGATTCTTTTTCTGCAGTGAACTTGATAACATCTGGGCATCATGGCGGTTATGTACACAACAGTGATTCTGTTCACACTTGGACTTTGTGCAGCAACCTATAACATATGCCCAGAAAGCTCCGGTAAGAGTATAATTGTCATTTCCCGTCCATTTTCACACCTTGCTCATTGCAAAGCCTTTGTTCAAATTTCACGGGAAAATTGACACGTATTTTCACACGCGGTTTAATTTAGCGAAAATTCAAAATATTGTCCACTCGCGTATTTTGAAAACATTTAGGCCTGTACGAAATCAAAATGATCCAACTGCGAATTAGAAATGATACTCGTAACCGACTTTCTGTAACTCAGGAAATGGACGAGGAATTATGTTGCGAAATTGGACGTGCAAAACTTTTAATTTTTTTAATAAGCCTCTTACCAAGCAAAAACTACCTTTGATCTGGGTCATACTCTTGCTACTATTTTAGTCTGAGGATCGGACTTCACGTGTGCAGAGCCACACGAACGATCGTCTGATAATCGTAACATTATGCGACCCCCGCGCGCCAGCCAATCGGAGTCGACTTTAGAAACTGTGACGTCATTTCGATCAGAACTGTGGACCAAACTGTTTATTGTATTGGTCAATTATTTGGCTGCCATTCCAAAAAAGAACATTGGGTTACGGACGACCCAATAGAGGGCGCTGAATGGTCAGAATCTAGATGTCAAGACGCAGTCTTATTTTGCATAATTAATCACCGAACCTGCGCAATTACCATAGACGCTTGTATGCAAGCGGTTATTCCTTAGACTAGGCATGATTAATATTGTTTACAAAATTATGAATGTCAACTCATTTGTGAATTCATTTTTTTGGTGTGTTCAAAGTTTAAGAAAGTAGCATTACAAAATATGGGTAATTAAGTTTGAAAAAAAAAAAAAATCCAGTACAAACGTTTATATTTATTTTATGAAAAGGTTACTATACCCTGACCACGTTATGGAGGCAATAATATATTTAATTATAAGCAAAAAATACTTTAATGTTATTTCTCCCGATTATGTTTTGAACCGGTATGGCACTAAAATTGTCTAAGCGGGCGATACACAGTCTTTATTCCCCTATTTTTTTTTTACAGAATAACTTTCAGATTTCTAAGAATTTTGTATAAGTAATGATACACATGCGTGTTGTTATTTGTTTTCAGTTAACAGTACTCACAGTGCTTTTGGTGCAACCAATTACGTTCAAAAAGGCGTGTGGAACCAAGTACCCTGCCCATCCTTTCGTCCCGATGAGGCTATTAGTCGGGTTGTATGGTTCAAACAAGACAGTCCTACGACTCCTGAGCAAACGTTGATCACTCACAAACGTAATGCAGACTACCCAGAGAGCGACAGGTACGCGTTCGGGACGTCTGGTTTCAGCCTCGTCATTAAAGGTGTCGAAGAGAGTGATGGAGGAAGGTATCTCTGTCAAATCTTACCACGTGACACAATATCTCGACTTGAAGAAATCAGAATCCAAGCTATAGGTAAGCTGTTTTTGTTTGTTTGGTATTCTAGACATAATATTTCCCTAGAGGGTATAGAAGGCACCTATCTAAAGTTTGTGACTAGATTCGGACTCTATTGGAGGCAGAGGCAGATTAAAGATAATACTATTCAATCTGACAATACATATTTCCCCTCATTGACAACTATTGACTGCTCTACAAGAATACGCTAGCGGCTTAAGATATCACTTTTTTCCAGTTTCCATCGATAACACTGTCAAATAAAAGCCGATATTCATCTCCAAACACAGGTGACACCTTTCCAGGAGGCAGTAGTCAGGCATCTTCCACTGCTACTTTCCAGCGAGGTCGCAGACAGACGCTACCGTGTGAGTGCGCGTCACAGACACCAGACGTAGTGTATTGGTCAACGGGAGAGGGCGTCACTACAGATACACAGATCATTGGTGCGCGTTTCTCTGATGGTGCTACCCTGCAGATCCAACATGGCGCCGATTACAGCATTGGTAGCGACGCTTCACTTACAGTCAACTCCCTGAATGACGTACAAGATACACAGAGATTCTGGTGTCACGTGTTCCAATCAGATGGTACTCTCAGAAATTGCGACACCAATGTTCAGATATCAGGTAATGCCAATAGTATGTAAAATCGATGGAAAAGGCTCGTGTTACTACTTCAGTGATGAAGTTATTGCCATAAAATACAACTTTAAAATAAGAAATAAACAGAACAAGAAACATTATTTGAAAAGTTTTTACCGATGTTAAAATCTTCCACTGTCCGTTGTTAAACACATGCTCTACAGGGTGAGTCAAAAAAAGCGGAACCCAAATCCCAATAATTATATTTCACATTTTAAACAAAAGATGTAGCATCAAAAATAGTAATGACTGGAAAGCCAATTTCATAAGCAACTTTTAGATGAAAAATATTGAAATTGCTTAATCCGTTCAAACAATATAACCATTAAAACACAACGACCCCAAAACCTCTTTCGTCTAAAAATGCGCTTACAAGAATCGTCCTCACAATTGTCTTCAACCAGCGATAAAACTTCAATTTCAAAGTTAAAAGTATATTCTTTTTGAAGGCCTGTCTTTTTTGTTTAAGTGGATTTTGTAATTTTATTGTTTGCCTAACCAGGGTTGTTAATAAAGATATAGTGTAATACAATTTTTGGCAGTTGTTTAAACAAGCAGCCTGTGTCACTTTCTTTGTTGTTCCAAACAGTCAGTTTACACAATAAATTGGGTGTTATTTTGGACGAAACAGGTTTTATTGTCATTGCGTTTAAATGGTGATATTGTTTAAACAGATTGAGCAATTTCAACAATTCCAGTCATTATTATATTTGGTGCTTCATGTTGTTTTAATATGAAATATATTTTGTGGGGTTTGGGTTCCGATGTTTTTTTTACTCGCCCTGTACATTTCTTTGAAGTAGATGAGATGGAATCAGCTAGTGATGCACTGAAGGCCTCAGAAAGATCTTTCTACCTGCGAAAAGACACGCAGCAGATACTCCCTTGCCTGAGCTGGACACCTGGCAACACGGCTTGTGAGGTGGAGTGGAGTAAGCTCGACAACCCATATCGACAGATGCTCAGTTACAACCTGTCGACTGGTGTCGTCGATTCTAGTCCTGAATTCGATCTCGCCAGTGACTTTGGTTTGGTGATTCAGTCAGTTGATGATGACCATGCTGGAGAGTATCGATGTGCTGTGGGAGATGAAAACCAGATAGATGTTGAAGTCCGAGTGATAGGTAGGTGCAAGGATTGAGCCTTTAGCTGAGACTTCAGATTTCTAGTTTCAGGAAAATTACCATAATGTCTGTCATATCTGCAAGGTTTCATAATTTATACAGGCATGATTCCAACCTATTTTTTTCTCTTTCATTGTGCTTTCTTACTATAGGGGATCGCTTTCCATTGGACGGAGGTAGCGCTAAAACGGGTGACAGCGTGACCATTAAGCCTGAAACTAGATTTTCTCTTCAATGTCCGGCTCTCTCAGACATCTCCTTTACAACGAAGGCAACTTTGTTCTGGTCCTTTGGCGCCCCTGATGCAGAGTCTACCACTGTGATCGGCACACTGAATCTACCAGATGGTCCCATAAAGATGGCTGATCTGGGAAAGGACTGCCTTGGCATATCAATGGAGGGCACTCTGCTCCTTAACAACTGTTCCCAAAATGATGACGTCAGAAACTGGTGTCATGTCTTCCCTGTGAATGGCGATCTGATCAGATCGCATGTGGATGTGTTGTTAAAAGGTAAGTTTTTGCCTTTCATGGCGTCACATCTTGCTACCATGTTAGTCAGTTGCTGGTCTTATCATAATTATCATACGTTGACGTATCTATCAATACAGTGTAGTATGCTAACTGTTATCTTTCGAAAGGAACAAGTGACTGCACTTTTATGTGAGGAGATCGATAGAAATTATCTGCTAAAAAGAACTTTGATGAAAAATGGAATGATGTGCCATGGCAAAAGATCATCAAAATGACGCTATTAAATCCTTTGTGGGATGCCAAACCATCCTTCTGTTTTTCTGTTAAGGACATTATTGTGTAAAGAGGTCTGGGAGAGTAGATTTAAGCCATGGTTCGGTATAGACGAAATTCAAATTGTCTTCCATTGCGAAACACATTGTTTCATATATTCCTTTTTCATTTGATTATCTGTATGCATAAGATCCAAACGGTGATCCTGAAACAATCAATGTCGTCGCCATCGCCGTTTCCGTATCTTCAATCGTCGTCGTGCTTCTTGGGATTGTTCTTTTCCTGATCTGGAAGCGGCGTCGACGGTCTTCCCATTCTAGAGAAGACAAGGAGAGAGGTGATTACAAACGGCTGCATAAGCAAGGTAAGCAATAGAAGAGGGAACAGCTAAAAAGGCATTGTCAAAAGAGAATGTCAGCAAATGTCATTGAATGCCTGTTGTATTTGGCATCCCTGCAAAATTATTTCGACGATCATGTTTCTTTTGTTTCATGGTTAGCCTATCAAGAGGGTGCCATACGCTTTTTTAAAGTCTGTACAAACTGGATTGTACTTTCCGACATTGCTAACCAGATTAGATATACAAAGAACAGAGAACATGGACATTGGGAAAGCATTAATTGCTTCAAGTTTGGATTACAAAGTGACGTAAAGCCTGTCTACCCTAAAATGTTTATAAATGGAACCTTTGACGAAATACCAGAACAGCTTTGAGTACAATTGGCTGTAGGATTGTATTAAGGAAACCAATGCAACCTGCAGGCCGAAAAGCACTCAATTGATATGTAAACATTTTCCTTTAATTGTTTTACAGAATCTGTCCCGGAGTTGGATTTGAAGACGCTTGCCAAGAAGATCAAAGCGTTTGTGATCAGCAAAATGGGCAGAATTCCTATCACACCGTGGGTTGACGGGGACGATGCTCGCTCTGCACCAATAGATACAGTCTACAAAGCTTTGGAGATGTTCGTCAATGTCTCCAACGGAGGTATCACTGTAAAGTATCAATTAGACTCAGAGTCTGGTATCTTTGATGATGGTATTCCAGAATTGGCCAGTAAGCATGCTATACTACAAGGTAGACGGGGTTGTGGTAAGACTACGTTTTTGTACAGATTGATATACGACTGGGCCATGGGAAGGGAACGTGCACTATGGGGTAGTGATCAGATAGTTGTCGTTGTCCCAGCTTGGTTGCTTATTAAAGCTGAAACCATCGGTGAAGCAGTCGTTGAATGCATGCTTCCAAAAGACGCAAACATTTCGGCCGAATCCATTAATGCACACTACGCACGAGACAAAAGCAACCTGACAATTTTGGTAGATGACTGTAATGACCAGCACGATATTGACGCTGTCATGAAGGTTATGACAGATAATGAAGTTCTTGGCTGTCAGTTAGTTTTGACCACTAGAAATGCAGAGCTGGCAAATATTGCGTCACGAAAACACAACATGCGCTATGTCACCAATACCGGTTTTACGCTCAGAAATGCCATTGAATACATCAATGTAGTTTTGGATGCTGCTCAAGGGAGAGACGAATCTACACCTGGGCACAAATTGGTCAAAAGTGAAGCTGAAACGAAATCAGGTTCGACTGTAGACACAAACATCGAACTACATCTGGTAGACACCGAACAGGCAACTCTTCAGGAAGTTAACGATAACACTGCCACTGACGAAAATCTTGAGAAGACAGAAGAATCAAAAACAACTAATCGAAAGAAAACACGAAATCTTCATCGATATCTGGAAGAGGACATCCTTCAACCGGATATTTCATGTCTCCCAGCTGTCTTGGTAGCTCTCTGTCAGATGTCAATCTGGACAGGAGGAGCAGCCTTCAAACCTGACGTTACCATGGCAAATTTGTTCTTCAGATTGGTCAAGTGCATGTTTGACAGGATGAAAGGTCTGGAAGTAGGTGTCACTGGGGGAAACCAACTCAGTCTGCTCACGAAAGACCAACGAAACGTACTAGCAGAGCTTGGTAGAGTGGCTTATTCAAGACTGGTTGACAGTTGTTCAAATCATGCGCACTACTCTACCGAGGACTTCTTAAGTTCGTCAGAGAAGAGAGAACACGCCTTAGAAGTTGCAAAAGAAGTTGGACTCCTGTGTCCATTGCAGGTTAAGTCCCAGGTAAAATCTACGGAACATAGATCTAAAACAGTTTCTTCTGAGGTACCAGAAGTAGAGTTACAGACAGGGGTTCATTGTTGTAAGAGAAAGCAACTAAGTAGAACTGAACCAGATTCGAAATATCAGGATACCGAGCTCACTCCCCTGACAAGTCCTAAAGTTGAAAGGGTTTATTTTGTCTTGGAGATTCTTGAGCAGCTTTGCGTTGGTGTGTTTTTCGCTCAGACCAAAGGAAACGTGAGAAAATTGTTCGCAGACAACAACAAGATTGGCAAAAGGGAGATTCTTCGGAGGTTTTCAAATGTATTCCAGTTTGCCTTCCAAGACAATCAGTTTGACAGAAAAGCTCTTGTTGATTATTGTGCAAAGATCATCCACTTTAGATATAATCAGGTCAGGCCCTTCAATGTTGTGTTGCAATTGCAAAAGTACATCGAGTTGTGTCTCCAGCTGAATTTCGAGAGGCAGTGTGAGGGGGACTTGAACGAGAAGCTGAAATCGATCTTTCCTTACGGGAGGGTCCGCTTAATTGGGACATCAAGTAACAAACTGCGTCTGTTGTCGTACCTACTCCAACATGCTCAGTCAGAAGATAAGAGCAAGCTGAATATTACGTCGGTTGAATTGCTTCGGATTGGTAGATATGACTGGTCAGAGCTTCTACAATACATTGAATATTTTGGTTCAGGGAAAAGGGAACCTGAGGATAAGAAAACGAAGATGGAGAAACCGACGAAGAAGAAAGTTTTGAAAACAAAAACCGAAGACACTCAGGCATCTTCAACTGGAACCAAACAGGCAAGAGCTCCAGCAACACAGAAAGGCGTAAAGAAACTGACAACCAATGCCGGGAAGGTCAGTTCAAGCTTAAACGAGCCGCAGCCAAGCGCAGAAAAACAGCCAAAAACCAAAGCTGACCAAACAACAATCCCACATCCACGAACCGTAGGTGACAATACACCGAAACTGGAAGTCCTCCAATATTCACCTTCAGTTGGGATCGAATCATCAAACAAGGATGGTGGCAATGAGAATGAATCTATTGACTTGTCATTAGATGAGGATACTACATCGTGTGATGTAATTGACAGTAACAACGATCAGGCTATATTGAAACAGTTCAGTGAGGTAATACATTCCAGAAACCAAGACATGCCTCAGTTTCCTCCAGGAATGTCAGATATCAGTGTCCTCCAAACTATGCAGACGTTTTGTCTACAGGAGCTCTTAGATTCACAGGCAGGGGAGTGCTACTCATCGGGTGCAGCAAGAGACTTGGCTCGCTACCTTCCTCGTCTGAAAATGCTGGAGAGTCTGGTTCTGGTTGGGACGATTCTGAGTTCAGACGCTATTTGTGAATTAGCGAAAAGTGCTTGCCAACTCCCAAACTTGAAAAAGCTGGATCTACGTCTGAATAGGCAGTTTGATGACAAAGCCTTCGTGGCAGTAACAAATTTACTTCTTCGTCAGTGCAGAAATTTGACGGATCTCAGACTGTCTCTGTACAGAGTAACTGGTGAAGAGTTTGATCATGTTCAAAAGGAAATGGAGGCTGGTGCGTACGCATGGGAAAGATTGAAGACACTGTATCTGCTGCATGGATCACCTGCTGAAACATTTGTAGGATTCCTCAGCAACAGCTTAAAATACTTCCCTTTAGTTGAATGTTTTCATCTTTCAGCATATACACATGAACAAGGAAGAATACAGGACAGTACTAAGGAGAAGTTCGAACGAAATATGAAAAATCCGAAAATCATGACAAATCTCAAAGACCTAGACATTGGTAACATGGAGACACTGAAGGTACGACTTGCATCCTTGGAACTCCCAAAGAAGAAGACTGGAATCTTGAAAACGGCAGGGACAGCCGTGACTGACCTAACGAAAATGGCAGCAAGCGGCATTGCAGAAATGGTTGGGATTAATACGGTATTAAGCGAGAATGCAAAATCGGTGGGTATAAAGACGACAAGCGAGAATGCAAAATCGGTGGGTAAAAAGACAGCAAGCGAGAATGCAAAATTGGTGGGTAAAAATACAGCAAGCGAGAATGCAGAATCGGGGGGTAAAAATACAGGAAACGAGAATGCAGAATCGGTAGGGAAAACGACAGCAAGCGAGAATGCAAAATCGCTGGGGAAAATGACGGCAAGTGAAAATGCAGAATCGGTGGAAAAAACAGCTAGCGAGTATGCAAAATTGGTGGGGAAAAAGACAGCAAGCCAGAATGCAGAATCGGTGGGGAAAACAACAGCAAGCGAGAATGCAAAATCGGTGGGAAAAAAGACGGCAGGCAAGAATTCGGAATCGATGGGGAAGACAGAAAGCGGGAATGCAAAATCAGTAGGGCAAAAGACAGCAAGTGGAAATTTAAAATCTATGGAAAAAAAGACAACAAGCGAGAGTGTAAAATCGGTTGGGCAAAACACAGCAGAATTGGTAGCAGACAAGATTAGGAGCCCGTCGGTTGCCGCTGCAGGAGCTAACGCTGTTATGCCCGTTGATAATAATCACTATAGTGCATGAATGTTCGAGTGGATTCTTCGACGATGAAGAAGTATGGTTCAAAAGATTGTTTTCAAAATTGCTTTACCTTATCAATCATTGTAATCAACTGTAATATTCACAGAAAACAATAAGTATTTGGGAGCATCAGCATAGGCCTTATTTTGAGCAGAAGGGTGATGAAAATGTATATAGCTCTATAAGGTTTATATCTTAGTATACATGTTATATCTTAGTATACATGTACATTTCAGATTCATAACAGTCACGTCTAGCCTCGTTTAAGTTCTGGTACAAATTATCTGTCTCCAACATTTCGTTGTTTAATAGACTTTTTGTATGGACTTGCAGTAATCGAACTAAAAAAAATAAACAAACTTTGTCAATCCAGCATCCCATGTTCTTGGTGTGTAAGTTAAAGAAACCCTGCCTGTAGCCCGTGAAAGCACCTTGGTTTGTAACAAGCATGAGTGCACGTGCATTATTTTGTTCTCGCTCATCCATTCTACTACTTACCTGATTTTAGTTGCGGTAGCAGCTCAACGAATCACCATGTCTCTCCGTTAGTCCGTACACGTTAGTTAGTTAGTTAAGTAGCAAATGTTGACATTGTCCATTGCTCCTACATATCATTACAACAAGTAAATTGCCATCCTCCATACAGAGAACCAGTGTTGAAATACGCGCTGTATTACACACACATATGGGTATAGGCAATACACCCTGTACTCATTGAAACCACAAATACTAAAAGAAACGGGTACTGAACATGGTAACTGTACCCCATGTAAATACAGTATGTCTGCTTGCTGTAGAAACCAAATATCTCTGCTTGTGGAATCATTTTTTGTAGGTAACCATCGAATTTAAAAGGATAACCTTTGCACTTAATTTGGCACACTTAATATGTCAGACATCCATTAACAATACATGCTTTTAAAGCGGCCGAGTCGCTCTACCAGATGGCCTCCAACGGCGATCTATTTGCCTGTCACTCACGAAGTGTATTTACAACTGCGCATGCACAGCTGCTAGTTGCTGTCAACTACATGTATATTGAATATTCAGACCGAATTTAATGAAGTTCACATGAATTACTGTGTGTACCTGTTGCCAAGGTCTTATCCACAGTTGTTTCTGTTTCCGTTTCATATTCTTCCTCCCCAACTACATTTCAGCCATTTTCTCCGTACTCTTTTCTTATCGGACTATGCCCTCTTGGGCTTGACATCTCAGATATCTCAGGTATCGCTAAAAGTGTTCCATGCGAGTTGGTTGTCTTTATTGAGCTCAACTGTTACATCCTGATGCTATTCTGTACTTCTGTACAACTATGCGTCCCCCGATGGAATATTGTGCTACATATGGGCCGGAGCTTTTGCCTGTTATTTATCTTCATTGGAACGGGTGCAGAATTTTGCTTTGCCCCCTCCCCGAGGAAAATATCCTGGCGACTCTCGTGCTTGCCTAGTACGTGCTTCTCTCCATTCTATGATCTAGCCTAATTGAACAAGAATATATCAATTCCTACCTCCAGCTTTCCTGATTTTTTTCATCATATTTTTCTTCTTTCTAACCCTTTGCAAAGAGTGGCTTTGATAGCCTTGCTTGGGACGATTTTCCACAAGTGTCTTCTGACACATGCAACTAGTATTTTCTTTTTGGTCGTTCATCCTTAGATTATAAGTTCTTAGTATTGCTTGTGGATGGAGGTTCGCTTATGATTTTTTACAATCAAATGATTAATTTATGTCTTAAGTAATCGTTTAATTGCTAATATTTTATGGAAACTGTTGAATACAATAAATGTCATAATTATTCATATATCAACCTAAAGTTCACTTTGACGTAAAAGGTACTTACCTTCTTTTGAGTTATACCACCATTACATTTTAACAGGGTACGTGTCAGTCTATGAAGATTACTCATATAGTACCATTGAACAACAAACAATGATGACGAACAGAGCACACTGTTCGAAACTTCGATCGAGTTCATAAAACTGGTTCTTCTCGGAACCAGTACAAAACTCAAGAGAAATATTATATAACCTACCATATATATACATATGGTACTCATATATACATCATGGTACTCAGTGATTATTCATGCGATAACAGAACTACACAATCTGTGATTATGGTCAGAAACAATAAAATGCATGCTTATCACAAAACAAGAGTTATTAAAAATAATGTGTATATAGGCATAAAGTATTGCTAGAAGATGTAGTTACCGTAGAAAGGACAACATTTTTATTTCAATAAGTATACAACTAGATAGATTATCCTGATTTGCTGGCGTACTTGACAATTGCGACACTGCTGCTCCATATGGCAAAGAATAAGTTTGAATACATGCGTCTGTAGCTTTATTATTATTCATATTTTTCCTTTAATGTACATTATCTTAATATGACCGAACGCAGCCTAAGGTATTTTGGAAAGCTGTAACTTTCGATATAACTGAAATGCAAGCTTGTATTTTGTTTTAAATTTTGGTGTGCAACATGCATTAAGGTTTTGGATTTTTATTTCTCATTGTTTAAAAATTTGACCTACATTCATTAGCTTAATTATCGGTTGGCTACGCTTTTCTATAGTATGCCATTTGTTTCTCATAATTATTGCCTGAGCAGTATGGTTTATCTCAATACGGTAATCATTGCTGGCAAGTTATCAGTTCATTTGTTTAAACTGAAAAATTGGCAGAAACAACCAATTCAAACTCTACGAGTTTATGCTACATTAACATTAATCTTGTATATGATATTGCTGATTGTTATGGTTGTTCTAAAGATAATAATAAATAATAATACTTTAAAAGGTGTATCGCCCATATTCTTATTTTCTTGAAATGATATCTTACTTTGTTTTACCGTCGAAATTTTTACTTTTTTGAATCTAAATAATCACAGTTTTCTGATTTTGAATGGTTCACAGTTTTATAAAACTCATATTCAACATTGTTATTTCACATGATATGGCAATTGGCTTAGCATCCATTACTTTGTTGATGCAATATTCGTTTCTTCTCATTTCCCGTCTCCGTACAATATCTTTGTTTTGAAATGTCGATACAGTACATTATAAAAATGTGTTCGGTTTTAAGATTAAAAAGATAATAATTATCTAAATATGTCTGCTATAAAAATGTAAAACCCTAAAAATATTATTTGACTTTCAAACATGCATCCATTAGTTGATTTCACGTTTACGTTTTTATGTACATTAACATAGCCTATTAATGCTTCATGCTATCTCACCAGACTTTTATTTTAAAGCAGCTTTATCTTGAGATTTTATATTTAAATTTTGGTTTTTTACTCAATTTTAAATCAGCTTTACCTTGAGACTTTAGAATTGAATATTTTGTCATTGCTTTTAAAAGGATCCACTTACTATTTTAAACAAAATACATCGGTCCGTATATATCAATGAATCCCTCGCTGTTCAATTGTGTGAGTCTGGTATTTTTTTCAGTACCGATCTATCTCCGTTTGCATTTGAAAGAAAACAACAAAACTGTCTTTCTCTTTTAAAATCTGGATCCAAGTTGTATCTATATTAAGGGGGCTATGACATTAATCTTCACTCAAACATAATGTGCTCAAAAATCCATTCCTCTAAAATGTTTAAAATATCAATTCCTACCTCCAGCTTTCGTGATTTGTTTCATCATATTTTTCTCCTTTCTATCCCTTTGCAAAGAGTGGCTTTTATAGCCTTGCTTAGGACGATTTTCCACCAGTGTCTTTTGACACATGTAACTAGTATTTCCTTTTTGGTCGTTCATCCTTAGATTATAAGCTTTTAGTATTGCTGGTGGATGGAGGTTCGCTTATGATTTGTTTACAATCAAATAATTAATTTATGTTTTAAGTAATCGTTTAATTGCTAATGTTATTTGGAAACTGTTGAATAAAATAAATGTCATAATTATTCATATATCAACCTAAAATTCTTTTCACTTTGACGTAAAAAGGAACTAACTTTTTTTTGAGTTAAATGTCCATGACAGTTTAACAAGAGAAGTGTCAGTCTACCGAGATTACCCAGTACCAATAAACAACGAACAATGATGATGAACAGAACACACTGTTCGAAACTTCGAATTCATAAAACTGGTGCATCTCAGAAACAGTACACAACTCAAGAGAGATATTATATAACCTTCCATACACTACATATGGTACTCAGTAATTATGCATGCGATAACAGAACTACACGTTCTGTGATTATGGTCAGAAACAATCGAATGCATGTACATGTATATCGCAAAACAAATAATGTGTATATATAGGCATATATAAGTATTGCTAGAAGATGTAGTTACCGTAGAAAGGACAACATTTTTATTTCAATAAGTATACAACTAGATAGTTTATCCTGATTTTCTGGCGTACTTGACAATTGCGACAATGCAACTCCATATGGCAAACAATAAGTTTGAATACATGCGTCTGAAGTTTTATAATTATCCATATCTTTTTTTTGTTTAATGTATCTTAATATCACTGAATGCAGCTTAGCTGTTACTTTCGATACAACTGAAATGCAAGTTTGTATTTTGTTTTAAATTTTTTTGTGTACGACATGTATTTAGGTTTTGGAGTTTTATTTCTCGTTTTGTTAACTTTGACCTACGTTCATTAGCTTAATTATCGTTTGACTACGCTTTTATATATTTTGCGGTTTGTTTGTCCTAAATATTGCCTGGGGAGTATGGTTTATCTCAATACGGTAATAATTGCTGGCAAGTTATCAGTTCATTTGTTTGAACTGAAAAATTGGCAGAAACAACCAATTCAAACTCTACGAGTTTGTGCTACATTAACATTAATGTTGTATATGATATTGCTGATTGTTATGGTTGTTCTGAAGATAATAATAATTATTTAAAATGTGTATCTCCCATTTTCTTATTTCTTGAAATAATATTTTATTTTGTTTTACCGTCGAAATTTCCACTTTTTTTCATCAAAATAATCAAAGTTGTCTGATTTTGAATGGTTCACAGTTTTATAACATTCATTTTCTACATTTGTTGTTATCACAATGATATGACAATTGGCTTAGCATCCATTACTTTGTTCATGCAATATTCATTTCTTCTCATTTCCCGTCTCCGTGCAATAACTTTATTTTGAAATGTCGATACAGTACATTATAAAATGGTTTTCGGTTTTAAGATTTAAAAGATAACATGATTATCTAAAAATGTCTGCTATAAAAAATGTATCGATTAAATGATTTCACGTTTACGTTTTTATGTACATTAACATAGCCTATTAATGCTTCATGCTATCTCGCCAGACTTTTATTTCAAAGCAGCTTAATCTTGAGATTTTACATTTGAATGTTGTATTTTTACTCAATTTTAAATCAGCTTTACCTTGAAACTTTAGATTTGAATATTTTGTCTTTGCTTTAAACTATCTCTTGCTATTAAACAAAATACATGGGTCCGTATACATCAATGAATCCCTCGCTGTTCATTTGTGTGAGTCTGGTATTTTTTTCAGTACCGATCTATCTCCGTTTGCATTTGAAAGAAAACCACAAAACTGTCTTTCTCTTTTAAATTCTGGACCCAAGATTATATTAAAGGGGCTATGCCATAAATCTTCACTCGAACATAATGTGCTCAAAAATCCATTACTCTTAAATATTTAAAAACTATGAGAAATGCCTTTATTGATGACAACGTTTATGAAATGCACGTTTAACTCTGTGATGTACGATAGTGCTTACGTTGACAGAACATTTTTACATATAATTTCTAATTATTCCGTCATTTTTTTCGTCCACAAAATTCATACCCATCTACTGCCCCTTTAACCCTAGGCTGATTAAAGGGAAGATACAACATTTTTAAACATCAAAAACGAAATGATCAAATTATCACAAAATGCCTTACTAGATTTTTAGGGAATCACTGTATAAATCATCCTGTAAAATCGTGGCTCCTGGTGTGCTGAAATTTTAAGCATTGGAGAAAACTGGCTTTTCTTCTAAACCTGATGCTGTTGTTTTTTCATATTCCGCACTTCCTTTACAATTGATTACACACCTGTGAATGGGTATAAACCTGCTAAACAGATTCTTTGACCTTGCAATTCCTCAAAGTCTACAAGTTGATCCGTTTTAACTTAAGTGGGGTCAGGAAACCAGACTACAAGAACATGGTTGGTTTTCTTGGACTTTCAAGCATCTCGGAACCCAAAACGTGAAGCAAGTCAATTTATCAGTATTTTCTGTATAACACAAATCCTCCGAATCCATTTATTTCTGAAAATTGCAGCAAAAGCAAATGTTGTACATTCCCTTTAAACTTTAGACCCAGAATTTAACAACAAAGATTGTGAAGTATAGCTGCTGTTATCACAAGGCCATTAATCACCATGTCTCTTTGCCGTCTCTTGTAGTCTGGGAAGAGGGCCTAATTCCACAGCGCAGTTAGCAGAAAAGTTGTGCATAGCATAGTACGACGTGGATGTCCTAGCGGTCGTGCGTTCATGTAGATTTCTATTAAATCAAATGAGATATGTTGCCTTTCACCGGCGTATAAACACTGTTTACTCAGCGTATTACCTCCCAAGTGAAAGTTGAAAAAAAATCACTCGGGTGGGACTCGAACACACGACATCCTGCTTTCTAGTGCAGATGTCTTACCACTCGACAATGGTAAGACATCTGCACTAGAAAGCAGGAGG
The DNA here is from genome assembly GCA_029964075.1 of Patiria pectinifera. Lineage (NCBI taxonomy): Eukaryota > Metazoa > Echinodermata > Asteroidea > Valvatida > Asterinidae > Patiria > Patiria pectinifera. Next base: position 11,461,908 of record CM057148.1, on the reverse strand, counting down.
TCATTGGTTGAGTCCCACCCTAGTGATTTGTTTCCAACTTTCACTCGGGAGGTAACACACTGAGTATACAGTGTTTATACGTCGGTGAAAGGTGAACAAAATCTAATTTTATTTACATCAACCCGACGCAAAATTCCATGTTATGAGGATATTTTCATTGTTACGTCACTCAGTTAAGCAAATTCTACCTCTAAAGTAAGATTGCCTTTTGCTGTGCTTATACTGCTTACACTCTCCATGAAATAGACGGAGGCCCTGTTAGCAGAATATGGTGCTTAGCAGTGCCATGAAATAAAGCCCAGGTGGTCATCATCCTTTTCAGCTATATACATGTAGCTTCAAGTTTTTTTTGGTAGGGATGGGGTGCACAGGCCAAAAAAAAACCAAAGAGATAAAATTCAAACTAATTGTTTTCGCTCGGTAATTACTTAATGGCCGTGGTTCAATAGTGCGGCGTCTCACATTGTCCAGCGAGTTGTGCATGAATATCAACGCGTATGTTTACTTCGCATGCGTCATGGGTAAACCACGATGGCAGACAGAGAGGAAAAACTGTAAGACAAACGTGACCTCTGACCATAACGACATTCTGCACGTCTAGAAATTAATCTGTTTTTCTTTTCAGAACTACTATGTGCACATTTGTCTTCTTCAATTAGCCGCAGTTGCATGAATGTCCCATTACAAAACGCCTTCTTTCAAATAAACAAGAGATTCACAAAACGCGGTTTGTTCAAGTTACGTCATTTGTTTTTTTTTTCCTCATGTTATTTTGAGGAGAGCAACATTTATCAGCGCCTAATAATGATTATTATTGTATTAATCATAGTGAAGAGTATTATATATAACTACAAGGTAATTGAAATTACTTTTTTTACAGGTCATAATAGCAAGGCCTACACGCTCCAAAAATAAAACAGAATAACAATCATTGCAGTTAAAACGACGATCATGTCCACAATATCGAAGAACGCAAACAAGTACACTTCAGACGTATTAACATATCTCTATTTCACGCTTTATACTAATAATAACCATCCGGCAAATTTCTACCAGCGTTGCTAGTCCCAGTTATTAAGGTTTAACACTTTAATGTGACATTTTTCTTGTTTAATATTGATAACGTACAATCATACCTCAACGGAATTTTTGCCAAAGGCTTACGATCTCTATTTTTTTTTTCGATTTAGGTAAACTTCATATTATTATGCTTTTGGATAAATGGATATTACTATAACATTACATTTACTCTCTTTTATCGAAACTATTGTACATTTAAACTTCAAACGAGGAGTGTATTAAAAATGACAAAGAAACCTGCTTAACAACAATACGAAGATGAAATAAAAAGCAATAAACCGACGAATGCACCAAAAAAGAAGCCAACTGACAGACCGAGCTGCTGTAAAAAAAAAAAAAAGATGTTTCTATATACAGGGCGTATTATCTAAACAGGTAGCCAAAAGTAATGGTTTGTATGTGAAAATTATAAAATACATCACTGTCAAAGAAGTCCCATCTTATAAAGGATGAATCATATTAGCTATCCATTAATACCTCACTTGCCTCTCTGATATATCGACTGGGAACCACTGATGTCAAAATAAATGTCTGAAAACCTTGTTTTCCAAGTTTGCCGAATATAAGTGGTGAGGTTTATACGCAGTCCGAATAATGCGTTGTCACTGTGACTATGCGACAAACGGGAGGTATGTTGTAGGTGTTGCTGCATAAAATGGTAGGCCATATTGTTGCTCAGCGATTTCTTCTTTTTTTTACGACGGGGTTATAAATTAACCAAAAACAAACAAACAAACGGAGAAATGATAAGAGACAAAATATATAAGTGACAAAGTCAAAGTTCAATACCAGCATTCACAATATTAATAGCATTCTTAAATCACAAACTAAAACTCGTTACACCTGCATGTAGATCCGTTTATAATAAGGGAATAAATGTGTGCTCCGGAGGATTTTATCACTCTGTTTAAGACCGCTTAGAGTCTAGGTGCTGATAATTACCCAAGCCGTCCGCTGGGTAATTATCAGCACCCAGACTCTAAGCGGTCTTAAACAGAGTGATAAATACCGACCGAGCACATATTTATTCCCATTCATAAATTTCGGTAAAAAAATATCAAATAATTCGTTCAAAAAAATCCCGATTTAGTTTAACAAGTTCACTTTATGCTTTTTGAAACATCCCTCTAGCAAAATAATGGAGTGTTCAGCTGGCAAATGAGATTTAAACAACCTTTTTTTATGGAGATTGACGCACGCGTAGCATGTTCTGCGCGATGTTGCGCAGAACGCACCTGGAACGTTGCGTTTTGAATTTAGAACTATACAATTCTGACTCGCTGCTAGTGTTGCGCATGCCTACGTGAGGACTGTGAACGTTCAACCAATGAAACGGTAAGAGGCACTGGATTATTAGGAGTCCACATTATGTGACATTGGAAAAGTGTTTAAGACCAGCTAGCCATGTCTTTATCATCCGTTTAAGACCGGCCACGTGACGGGCTCTCGACCAATAGGAATAGCTTAACTGTCTGAGGTATTTATGAATAATACATTAAAATGTCCCGTGGTAAGACCGGGTATATGTGCTTATTTTAAATACCATGCATTTTACCGACTATCTTGCGAACGTTGTAACACGGTTATCGGGTGCATAACAACGCTCCATTTTTCATATTACTCGTCTGTTTGTATATGGCGCCACAATCGTTCTAAATTACGGTATACTGGGCCACGTAAAAGCGGTTGGACGCAGTTGAAAGAACACTGATGTTGATTGCTCAGTTGTCGTCAAACTCGGGCCCGATTGCACTCAAATTCTCGTAACGCACTCGGTCAAACGAAAAATAGGTCTGAAAAGCAAAGGAAATGGACGTATGCCTTCACAAGAGTGTGTACATATCCTCGTAGCTACGGCTTCTTATTTGTACTATTTATAAATCTGCAAAATTATAAATACGTCGGATTTAAGCATTACTCTAGTAATTCAAGATTGCCCCCAAGAAAATTGTGATATTACGAGCAGTCTGCGTGTCTAAACAAAAGTAACACTTTATGTTTATTTTCCTCCAGCTAAAATATCTGAGAGGATGCCGGGTGCCAGGATAAATTGTATTGATACTTACATGTTGAATTTTACTGTCATCCATGTCACTTAAGGTAGAGACCAGTGCAGAGAAACTTGGTCTGTTGTTCGGATCCTCTTGCCAGCACTTACGCATCAGTGCGTAACTAAAAAAAAGTAAAAAAGAAACCGTGTGAGTGAAGAGTCGTTAAGTTGTTTAGTTCCTTCTATTAGCACTATCGTTGGCAGAAATCAAGCGAAGGAATGTTTTTGACGATAACATATTTGTAGCATAAACTAGAAACACACACTGACATCTTACCTTTTGTCGTCACAGTTGCTGGGCTTGGGCATACGGTATCCTCCCTTCAGCTTCCTGGCTAGTGACTCGCTCTTGGTGGTCGGGTAGGGGTTCCCCCTTCACAATGTACGTTAAATATAAATTAGATACAGCGGGAAAAGGGGAAAGGACCGATTGTTTGGTTTTAACACCACTTCCAAGAATCTTGATGGAAATGAAGTTGCCTTAAACGGTTTGATAACATTTGGACTGATTTCTTTCATTTAAGCTAAAAAGGGGCAGTATAATTGTTTTAAGCAGGATATTTCTTACCTATTGTGGCTATTTCCCACAGGAGAATGCCAAAAGACCACCTGATAATGAGAAAAAATAAGTCAAGAATTCTTTAATTTTGTGAAGATGAAATATTTCGCCTATCCAAACAAATCGAGATTTCGGCCTTGCATCAAGCATAAAATACACACGATAAACAAGGTTCTTTGTACTTACACGTCACTCTTTGTCGTGTACCTCTTATACCTGATTGATTCAATAGCTAACCAGCGGACTGGAACTCGTCTCTATAATGAAATACAAAGGAAAAGGCATGGAAACTAAACTTTAACAAGTAGCGGGTAAGATTTGACCCGGAATCCGGGCCATATTTGATCCGATGCTTTTCCACCTCAAAATGAACCAATACAATGACCAAGAGTACTGTCATTTTGACCCAGAAAATTGTTATTTTCACCCGGAAAAGTTTGTCACAATTGATTTGAAATTTGACTTGAAATCAAAGGACTATTTCCGGACTTGTGACTTGCGAAATTATTACCTCCCCAAAGGAGGTAGTGCTTTTATCGGTGTAGCTTTGTCAGATAACAAGATAACTCCAACAGATATTGACGGATGTTCGGAAACTTTTTTCAGGGGTGGTCCTTGCATACAAGTACGAATCCATTAGATTTTGGAATGTATTGAGATCTGGGTATGGTTCCAGGAATTTTGTAAAAGGAAGCTTCACCAATGTGTATACATGTGCAAAAATGATATGTGTAGATACCGTGAAGACGGGACACGTGTTCGGGTCATCCAGAGTGCAGTCTATGAGCGCGGCGCATAGCGCACATACCATTGAAATCAACAGGTCAATGCACTCAACCATTTGATACCATGGGGGAGTGGAGCATGTGCAATAATTTGTAAGTCCAGTGGATATGGGTGTACATGTACATGGATTACTGTTGGGTATACAGGCAATAATGACAAAGAATTGTTCAGCCTTGCTGGAGGTTTGCACTCTCTGAGTGCTTTCTAGCCTGACTTGTTATTCACGAGTAACTGTCTAACTCTGTTTGACTGACAATATAATATTATAAGGTTTGTAAAATACTTTTAGCATTGTTTAAAAATGAAATACGATCTTGGAATATAGCCTCAGTCAGGAGTGTATAGTTTAAAGGAATTACCTTTGACGTTTGAACATGGATATCCTCCCCTCTGGACAGTCCAAAGTCTGAAACCTTAGCAGTAAGCCCTTCAGATGGTAAGATGTTCCTGGCAGCCAAATCTCGGTGGATCACCTTTTAAGATCAAAGAACGCAATACCAGTACCTCTGAATCAATTATGTAGCTGCTCACTGCACGTAAAGTCCAAGGTCAAATTTTGATCTAATGTCGGGTCAGATTTGACCCAAAGCTGGGTTGAATTGAAACATGCCATTTCTGTGTGTTACTCTTCGGGGTCATTTGATCCAGAACATTGTCATTGTGACTAAACAATTGTCGTTTTGACCCCATTTTGTATACGTAACATTTTCATTTTGAACAAGGAGAGTGTCAGGTGTAATCTGACCCCCAGATTCCAGGGATAAGTTCTCGAATCCACCGGGACTTTTAAGAGGGTCGGTTAGCATTTTGACCCGGAACATGACCGAGAGAAGTGTCATTTGGCCCGGAAAAGTTTCATTTTCAACCATGAATAGTATCAATCCAAATAAAACTCGGCCTTCGTGTCAAATCCAAACAGGGTTTCAGTAGAGTGTAAATATGAAAACTGAGCCTTTCAAAATCAACAACTGAAAAAAAATTGCAAATATGCGACGGCTCCTTACCCCTGCTTCAGCAAGGTGCTCCATTCCCTTGGCAACATCCAGAGCAAACTTGACCAGCTGATCGGAAGACAAGGCATCCTCGTCTGAGTCTGGCTGTGAGCGAGTCGTCCGCAGGTAGCTGCGCAGATCACCGCGGGGAAGATGCTCTAACGCGACGTACAGCACCTCTGATTAAGAAACAGTATGGATCCGGAGTCAAGGTCACACGCTATTTTCACATATCTGTGTAAACACGTGATAGAAAGCAACTCGTTCATCTTTGTTCGACTTGATCAAATTAAAACACACTACCAAACTGAACTAAATATACATTGTCTCAATCTCAAATATAACTTTTGTATTTTATTTACGGGTCTTTTTTCTTTTCTTTCGTTGTTATTCAGTCAGTTACCATCATAACTGTTGACAATGAAACGAATACATACGTCAATGCTGACATGCGCCAAGCAGCGAGACGACATTAGGATGGTGGCCGAAAGAGGTCATCGTGCGAAGTTCACCGATGAAATCCTCTCTCTCCCTCGTCGATGCATGGCCTGTTTTACATTTTGAAAGTAAATAGCAGTAAACCAAACAGCACGAGGTTTCCGTGTATATTCAAAATGTGTTGAAAACAGACCGACCCATTAGGCCCCGCCCACTGCGCACGTGAACAACAAAACGTGCGCCTCACTCAATTCCACATTGATAATGCAGATCAATGACTTGCTACTTTTTCCAAGTCGCGCGCATCCCACGCGCATGTACTCATGCAGGCATAAACACACCATGGTGATAGGTTGAATTACCTTTGGGCGGGGCTTACTTTCCTGTGTATTGCCACTAAGCCTGTGTAAGGTAAATATTAACCTTGCACATTATGCTACCTTTAAGCATCTTGATAGCAGCCCTTGTCAGTTCTCCATCTTTCATCACAGCACCTGATCGCACCTGACCAAAGTTCCCTCTCCCGAGGACTCGCTCATCCATGATGAGGTCGCAGCGAGGCACCTTCCACCTCTCAGCCAAAGGAGGTAGATTGTCCTCATCATTATCGGAGATCATCGGTGTTTCCTCCTGTGGTTGTATGGTGTCATCATACTCCACCTGCGGAGAACTTGTGTCTTCGTATCGGTGTGCAACCTGCTGTGAAATGTTGTACTCGTAGTTATGTGGGTCTCGTGGTGAAATCTTTATTTCGTTAGTATGTGGACCTTGTTGGGCAATTCTGTCCTCATACTTCACGTCCGGTGAGCTGCCGACCTCAGACTGACATGGTTGTTCTAAAGCATCCTGGTCCAAAGCAACGATCTTGAAAGAAAGAGACACAAAAAGACAAATTATGTATTATTTGGTGCAAACACATGTCTATGTATGACCACGACTTTCACATGTGCTACCAATTTCATTTGCAAAGTAGCCAAGTCTCACTCGCTGGATTTAAAGCCATCGGAAAAGGTTTCGAAATTCAAGAAAAAAACACAGGAAATACTGAACAATTTTCATTTTTGGGGGGGGCAAGACTTGTTTTATGCTGTTTACACAAAAATTGTTTCATTCTAAAGTTCCTGGTTGTATTTAGAAATTCATTGTTTTGCTTTCAAATAATTATAATTGAATATAAGCATGTTTAAGATGTCATTATATATTTACCAAGGCCTTACCTTAATTCTTCTCAATGCAACTCTCATTTTCCTATTGTTATATAATAATAACCTGTTTAAAAGTCGCGTGACAATTGTAATGAATTTTCCTCCACACATAAATTTTCGTTTCCATGTTTTATTTCTATCTGTCGAAAATATTTCCATTTCTATTTATTGTGAAAATCAGTCCAATAAACAAAGGCTCACCATTTCGACAGACGATCGCACGACACGTTTGATCTGAACATTTCGCTGTGCCCTGCGGTTCCTTCTAAACTTGACGAACATCACGATTTCCATGACAACCAATACGCTTAAAACACTGACCACAGTTACTATGGCGATGAGCACTCCATTTGCACCTTTTAATCGAATAACGAGCAGATTATTTGTTTACATGAGAATATTTCGCATATTTTCAAGACAAATTAATGTATTTATTTGCTGAGACACTCAAAGAAAATCCCGCAGCAGATTTGATTCGGAACCCGGATCAAATTTGACCCAATGTATTTCAAGATTGATTTTTTTTTTCTTTTTGCTGATCAAAGTTAAACTTTTGCCAAATTGTTGGTTATTAGAAGGTGTCATTATTACTTTAACAAGTGCCATTCGATCCTGAAAAGTATCAAGTCAATATGACGCAGATTCTGGGTCAACTCTGACCCCGGTACGCCCGAACAAGACAAATGTATCACATGACTAGGTTGGACTGAGTCAGCAATCAGAATCTTTAGCTTTCGAAATATATCAGGTATAGTTTTTTGTTCCTCCTAACTTTGCTATCAAGCACAGGGGCGTAGCACGGTTATTTTTTTATGGGGGGGGGGTAAATTTTTTTTGAAAAGTGCACTCGCACATCCGTTGTGAAATAAAGACAGGTTTTTTTTCTTTTTCTCCGGACACTTGGCCTCCGTAAAATCTAAATGGGGGAGGAGTACCATCTGTCGATTGGGGCGCTGTTCAAAACCGACAATTATGCACACAAAGGGCCAATATATGATGCTTTTCAGGGCGATACATGTACGAAATTCTACCCAAAAAAAAAGGCAGATGCCACAAAAAGGGCACCACTTCTTTTTTGAAAAGGGCACTTGTTCAGAAAAAAAGGCACAAAGTAAAAAAAAGACACTCTTTACAAACTATTGGGGGGGGGGGTTATTGAAAAAAAAAGACATTTAAATGGAACAAGGCAGTCTTTACAAAATATTGGGGGGTATATCCCCTTATCCCCCCCCCCCCGGGAACGCCTGTGAAGCATCGTAAAGAAATCATCTTTGAGAATCAAAAGCCTCATTTTTTTCCATCTTCAAAATTTCAGATTAGAATTGAGGTGAAAATGGACTCTTACAAAACATATATTATGAAATAGAAAACTTAAATGAAAATCTTAAAATTAATGTGGCCTGACGTTGCGAACTTAGCAAGTTCTTCTTCAGAGGCTAAAACAGAAATGACAGAGGTACATACATTAATCGGCTTGCCCTCTGCGCTATGTGCGTCGAACAGTCCGAGTGGCGCATCAACAATAGCTGAAATATAATCTTGTGATTTTAAGGAGTTGTGAGAACACGGCAGAGCATCGTTGGAGTCTTCCCGCCTAAATTATCTAAATTTCTTTCAATTCACAACATGAATTATTCCAACCAGTGATTATTCTTACCTGCCTTTACTTTAATGTTTGTGAATTGAAAAATAACGGGCTCACCTTTGGAAACATGCAGACAAGTCAATGCGAATATCGTCAAGAGGAATAAAACCGCCATGTCGCACGAAGGAATGTGGAAAATGTGAAGTCGTGGCTCTGAAAATGAAATACCGACAGTGTGGATTTCTAAAAATAAACAGAGCAACATGTGTTGCGAGTAAAATTCCCCTATGAGCACAGTTTTACTTTCACTGTAAACAAGCGAATACAAATATATTTTTCATATTATATATTTTGGGACAAGTTATAATTTTAACAGAGCGTCAATGCGGCATCATATTTTTTTTATTGTATATATTTCATACACATTGTGTTTTTGAAAATGAAATACAGTGATATCAGTAAATATTCATGCCTGTAGATATGAACACAAAAACAAACAGGAAACCCCAAGTGTTACGAGTTAAGCTCCCATGTGTGAGTGCAGTTCTGCGTTAACTTTAAGGATATAGACACCATTTGCAAAAGAAATGTTACTTTTGGCGATGCAAAACACGACAAGACATTCAAGCCGAAGCAGGTTATTAACAAACCATTGAACGGTTGGAATGTAAGCTTAAAACATATCACAATTTGGAAAAAAAAAACGCGTCTTAATTTTGCTCCACGCAAAACAGTGTTTCCGTTTAAATCACTTTTTTCCCATATGTTCATTGATCGACCTTAGTAGAGACTAATATTCATTCATAAATACCTGAGACAGTTTACGCATTCCTATTGGCCGAGAGCCGGTCTTAAACGGATGATAAAGCTCCAGCCAAAAGTGGTTAAGACCGGCATTCAACAAAGGTGGCCCCTGAATAGGGACAATACAATTCTGTTTTTTTAATGTATTCTTCAGAATTTGTTGGTTTTGAGGTTCGAAAAAACTACTAGGCCCTAACGTTTGTATTAAAGGACATTGTTTTACATCATTTGCAATTAAATTCGTCTGAGAGGAAAGAAAATATGGCTGAAAAAAAAGAGGGAAAAAAAAACAATTTGCAGGGGAATGTTGTCTGCCCGATCGCACCCCGGCCGCTACTCATACACACGAACGTGATGCATGTAGCTACCAAGTTCCAGCTACATCTAAATACACACGATTCACAGACTAGTACAGCGCGCATAAACCATCGAAAGGCACATAATGTGTGTGTACAGTTATATACACGCATTTTACCTGGTTTTTTTTTTTTTTTTTTTTGCTTCAAGTGTCGGCTGATGACTGCAAATGGTGCCCGACTAAACTTAGTGCAAATATATGGGAGTCCAGAGAGGCCACATAAATCTTATTCTCGATTATAACCCCTTCTAAAAACACGTTAAAATTGTGCAGCAGCAGAATTCCAGTCAAACCAGTGAATTTGGCGATTTTGAAACATCATCTTGTATTGAAAAAAAAAACTGTTTCATTTTGCCGGCACACATGGCTAAGGCGACGCGCGCGCATACCAGAAACCGGAGACTTTTTTTTGGGCCTTATGTGCGTATCGAACCTTTCTCAAAAACAACACAATCTATGGACGAACTTTTCAGCGCCGCCATTAAAAGTATGGTACAAGGCCGCCCCCGCTCCCCGCCCGCTTGTTGATTTTCGGAAGCCAAGTGTCCGGAGAAAACATTTCAGATTGTTTTGCTGAATAATCCCCCAGCGAAAATTCACGGATCTGCCCCTGTTTTTTATTCTCTGTAGGTGCAGCTCTAGCTTCTCATTGTGTTGTTGACAGACTCTGTCTGGCATCGTGAACAATACACAGTGAACTTTGTTCAGCCAGTCAATGCTTTGTGACAGCAATGTCTAGCATAGAATATATATCGGGGGCCTGAGGTTGTAGGTCAAGTTTTATTAGTGTACATACATTTGTAATGACAATACTCATCTCACGTGACTAAACTGGAAAGTCCCTGCAGTGTGATGAGCACGAAATACCGTGGCATTAAAGGCCAAAAGTAACACCTCGATTTCTTCGTTGGTCTTTCACCTTACCTGAAATAGTGTGGGATATTGACTAGGAATAATAAGTGAAACACGTACTGAGCCGACCACAAACATGGTGAGTTCCAGTACTTTAACGTAAAACATGAATTATGATAAGCATGTGCTATTGGAATTAACATTTCAGGAAATATAATTATAAATATGTGACCTATTGAGACAATTTGACAAATGTTATCAAAACCTTGCTTTTAGTAATCAATACCTGAAATAAGTCTATGGAATAGCCGCTTTGCACACAAGCGTCTATGATATATGCGCAGATTCGTCGATTATTTATTCAAAAGAAGACTGCGTCTTGACGTCTAGATTTTGACCATTTGGCGGGCGCCTTCTATCGGGAATTTCGTAACCCGTTGTTGTATTACAAAGAAAGTGACATCAAAATTGATCAATCAAGAACTTGGTGAAATGACGTCACTGTTTCTAATGTAGATCCATATTGGCTTGCGTGCAGGGTCACTTAAAATTTGCACTAATCGATATACCAGACTTTTCTTAAGCAGAAATACCCCAAAATGTGGGGAAATTGAAGAACATTTTTTTTTCACTGCAGTAGGCGGCGCAATGGGAAGCTTTTTTTCAAAACTGTTTTGTTTTTCTCGAAAGTAGGTTGGCAGGACAGAACACTGTGACCATTCCTGCTGCAAATACTTGAATAAATCAAGCTACCGAACGTTTGTATCATTGGAAAGCCAATGATAATTACTTTAAAATCATGTGTATCACTTGAACAATGGGTGGGGGTTATTCTTAATTATGCCAAGGCATGTTACATATCAATTTCTGTAAGCTGGGCCTGCATTACAAAGCAGGCATCGTCAAAAATGAATCTGCTTCCTTTGAGAACCGTGGACACTCTACTATCCGTTTAATGCATATACCATTAGGCATACAAAGTGAGATTACGAAAAAACCGCGTTTTTTAAGACTTTATACCTAGTTTTTTTTCAGTATTATTTTTGGAGGAGACCGAACATTTACCATCTCTCAATCCTTACCATATTTGCACTTATCGTCATTGTACAAAGAGAATAATACGTCAAGGCAAGATCATTTCTTCTTAAGTGGTAAAAGGCTTTAGCCAACATTTGTATTTCAACAAACTGACAAGAATCTAAACAACCCAACAAATATACTGACACATATAACTCAACACTCGCCACATAAGCCATCTAACCTTTGTTTTTATTGCCCAAGACATATGTCCCAATACATTTGTCATGGCTCATCCATATAGACAACATGATCCAGCTTTTTGAACTGTATATGAACTTTGCCCACTCTACTTTCATTTCAGTCCCGCACTGTTGTTGCGAAGGATCAGTTGGAAAAAGTTTCGGAATTTCCCTGGAATTGCACTATTATGCTTTTTTGCAATGTGGCTAGGCTTGCAAGTGCGGATCTAGCTTCCAGGAAACGGGGGAGGGGGGGTGTAAGGCAAGCCTTTCTGCTGGGCGTGGTTCGGGGCATGCTCCCCGAACAACCTTTAGAAATGTACGACTGCATTTTTAGGCAATTTGAGGATACATTTAGGAACAATAGCTTTCCATGTAGTATCCTTGGTTCAATTTTACTAGTACATTTATCGTCACAAATGTGAGTGGGCTGAACGAGAGTGGATGTAAGAGAGTTCGAGGGTATGAAGGAAACTGTACGGTTTGGGGAATGTAAAAAAAAAATGGGAAATTGGTTTATTGAAATAAAACAAAATAACAAGATAGCGTTCTGTACAACACCGACTCACCATTTATAACGAGCTGCACGGTGGTCGCCGCTAAATCGAGGGAGAGTTCACTCCACTCGTAGAGACCTCCTGATGACTCTGTTACGGGATCGATGGTCAAACTGCAAGCCTTGTAGGTATCATTCCCGATGATGTCTGTCAAGTTTTGGTTGTCACCGCAGCTAGTCACCGTTTGGTTGTTGTATACCATCTGACTAATGTGTCTCCTGTTAAATGACCGTACAGGACGCACGTGAAGGTGATGTTGGATCCAACGGTAGCATATCGTGGGTTTCCTCCCTGGATCTTGAGTTCCGCCGCTCCAGCTTCAAAGAAGGTTGAAAGATTTGCATGAAACTGTAAACCCACCTATTTAAGGTGAAAAGGCCTGGCCCTGCGTGCCATGTAAGTCGGTGGTTGGTCACTAGAGTAACGCATCAACAATAATTCAGTGATTTTTAACAATAAGTCGAGATTTTTAGAATTAAAACAAATATTTGTGCGAACACGGCAGAGCACCAGCGGGGTCTCCGATCCGCCGCCGAAATTAGCTCAAGTTCATTTCAATTCACAACATGTATTATTTTCGCCAGTGATTGCTCTTACCTGCATTTATTTACATATCGTTTTTACATGAAGAACACAGACTTACCCACGGAAGTATTCAAGCAAATCAGCGCGTATGTCGTTAAGAGGAAAGAAACCGCCATGTTGCACACAAGGCTGTAGGAATTTAGAAAATGATATTCTTGATATAGTGATCAGTAAATGTTGATTTATGCCTGTGGATTTGTAAACGCCTCAACCTGTTTTGCTAGTGAAATCCCTCATCAGTGCAGTTTTGCTTTCATTTTGAAGAGGCGAATGCACCTAAATTATTCATCATATGATAATCTTTCTGATGAAGTGATATTTTTAACCAAGCGGCAATGAAGCATCAATATTGTATTTTGTTTTTGTTTTTATTACTTCTGTGTACACATAGTGACTCTGAAAATGAAATACAGTGATATCAATAGATGATTATGCTTACAATTATGAAAACAAACAGAATTTGTTTAAAGTTTAGTTCCCTTAACCCAGTGCAGTTCAGCGTTCATTGAAAGGGCATGAGTAAAATTCGCAAAGAAATGTATTTTTTTTTTCCAAGGGGAGGGAGTGTCTCGTATCATACTTTCAATGGGGCGCTGTTCAAATCCGACGATTATTTACACTTATTTAAAAGAATAGGTTTAGATGTTAAGATACTTTCATTCACGGCTACCGCTGCATGTGACATTTGTAATCAAACAGCAAAAATAATGTATGCAGGCCTTAAGGTAAAATAAACAAAGGATTTGTATTCGTGATAAAGACATCTTTATCCCACAAAATATGTTCTGTTTTTACCAAATTCGGTTGTATCATCTAACAAAACATATGCTATTGTGATAAAGACAACGAGGACAAAATACATCCATGTCAAGTTTTGGAATAAATCTACTGTTAATTAGTATTAACTAATAATATGCCCACTGATGATGATAAGGTTCCAGCAGGGTGAACCTTTCTGCGCTCAAAGCAACCCAGAACTAAATGCTTGGTTTGAATTAAGGCAGACACCGGCAGTGCTGACGGTGTTGCTAGAGTTAGAATGGGTGTTAACAATTTACCAAAGTAATGATTTCGACTCGACTTTAGGCCTACTATTTCCTGGGAATTAGACTGACACTGTCTGGCATGCAAAGTGCATTGAACTTTATTCAGCCATTGAAGTTCATGGCAGCAATTGTGTATAATTTATAGACGAGGTTATATAGTTCAAGTTGGAGTGCTCGTGTGCAAATAAAATGTTATGATAATAGTCAACAAAGGCCTATTTCGGGACTAAGTGGAAAATCCCCGTAGTGTGAGACGCACGGAGTACCACGGCAGCAATAACTCAACTATATCACAGCGATTTCTTGGTTGGAGGTTTATCTTACCTAACTAAAATGTGCGACAATGGACTTGGAGTGATATATTATACACCGAGCCGGCCATAATGAACCAAAGGTGGTTTTCACAAGAAACATGGTGAGTTTCGTGGCGGGCGGGACGCGATTTTTTTATACGTACGCAGGTGTATAATTGCCATGAAGTTCCAGGATTTACCGAGCAGCTCGATAGCTCGGTCGGTAGAGTCGTGGTTTTGCACTGCGATATAAGGGGTCCCCGCTATGTTGGTTCGAAACACCATTTTACCGGGTTTTTTTTATCTGAGGCTTTGGAGGATTTTTTGTAGAAAAGAAAATGAAGTCCAAATTTTATTACGTTCGAATTCATTTGTTTTAAATGTATCCCCCCATGTTTTGAATAGTAGTAAAGTTCAAAACGTCATGGCGTTCACTAAAGGCGGATGTCGTTTTGAAAAAAAAAAATCGCGGGCTGGGCGGGGCGGCACAGGTGGGGGGGGGGGCGATTTGCGTGGGGGATATATTATGATGCATGATAGGCCTATGTACATACATTGAACAGCTTCAGACTTCAACTCTACTCTTTTCCTTTCGCCTCGCTGGAAAACGTTATAGATTGTGAATAAACAAATTTCTTGACAAAACAAAATCGGAAGAAATTAATATATATTTCCACCCTTAAAAAAAATAAAAAATATTCGACCACATGCCAATTGCAGCATCAGCAAGTACTTAGAATGGAAATCATTATTCAAAATGACCTTATTACCCATTAAACTTACTGATATTTTACCCAACCAGCACCTAGCCTGTCTTGTTGGATAAAATACACTCGCTTAGACATTGGGACTAAATGTTTTTTTTTTTTCTGTAGTGAGCATGATAACGTCATTGACAGCATGGCGGTTAAGTACACAATATTTCTTCTGTTAACGCTTGGACTTTGTGAAGCAACCTACATGATATGCCCAGCTAACTCAGGTGAGAATCATGTCATAAAGGTATTTTCCGTCAAATTTCAGACCTTTGGCATTATAACTTGGCAGGTGTTTTCACACTCGTTGTACACCGTAACAAATTCCTCGTAAATTTTACGTTGGAAAGTCCTGCAGCGAGGTGCCAGCCTTCTACCGTATTTATTTTGTTTTTGATAAACAATTTTTTTTTTCTGTGAAAAGTCTGCAAAGACTGCCACTTTTTTTTACGTGCACTGCATTTTCAGAAAAACGGAAAATCAGCGGTCATTGCAACAGTTTTGACTGCCCGTAATTTTTAACAGCTTTCCAAAATGTATCCGCTTCTAATGTTAAGCCTGTTAACATAGCGTCATTCCTTATGACGTTGCATCTATGTAGGCCTTCATAGGCCTACACCAATGATGTGTGACGTCATCAATAAACGCTCATATATACATTCACTGTTGACATTCGTTGTATCGAACAATTGTTTTGTATATTTGTTATAACAAAGCCAGATCACAAATAAGATCAAAAATTGAAACATGCCTGAACTGAGCCCTTTTATCAGTAAGCACTCTTCTGTCTCGTAAATTGGGGGAATTAGCCCATAATACACTGCAAGCGGCCTTTTACGGGTGCCCGTAAAATGTAACACGTATTTCATTTAAAGTTACTCCCTGTGAACATTTATATACCTTTCCCCGTCAATTAATACGGAAATGTTTCACAGTATAGTCTATAGGGAAAGTGCATAATATCGACCACTCGCTTAGTTGAAATCAGTTACACGAAATCAAACGCTCTAAGCGAATTAGACACCACACTCACAGCTCCACCCAGGTACTTTTGTAGGTAGTGGAGTCGCTCTGAGCGTGGGATGCCCCTCTGTTCGATGAGTATTTCGAAGGCACGCTTCCATCTCGGATACTTAAGGGGGTCGCCAGTAAATACACCAGGCTCTGGCGTCGGTAGACGACTCAGGTTTATCTGCTCTGCAAACGTATTTGTGAGATCTTGCAGCGTAGTCTGTGGACTGGGCGTTGTCAACTCGTTCTTGATCTGCTGCTGTGATGTACTAGAGTCTTGGTCTGGCTGTTCCTACTGGTGATACTGACTTAACTGCAGACTCATCCACTCCATGAGTAGCGTTCGGGGTAGGCAGGGATTTGATGTATTCTTCTACTAGTGAAGTTTTGCTGTCTGTTCCCTTTACAGCATCAATGACAATTTCAGGATATTCTACTCGCTCTGCCTGCTCGATGGCCTTTAACCTTGCTTCGGTTTCATGCAGGTCTGTCAAAGTTTGGATTTTCTTGAGTTCAGCTTGTTGCCGTTTGACCTCTTGAACGTCCGCTGAGGCGTTCTTCTTTGCTCAAGATATGATCTCTTATTTGCTGAAGAAGCAGTGGGTTGCAGAGTATTGATGTCAGTTCACTGAAGGGGGGTTGCGCATCGGGTGTTTCCGGAATTTCTGGTGTATGAACGAGGAAGGGTGTAGGCGAAGACTGCTGTCGTTCTTCTGTTGAGTCAGCCATGGCGTACATAACACATGTAGACTTAAACATGTATAATAAGTTTCAAAACTTAACCAACAATAGTTAATACTATCTAGTACGTAACTCTTTGCTCAAATTCAATGTGTGTAAAATTTAGAAAGGGTACAATTAAAAACACAAATAAATTTGTGCAATCTACTTGTATCACCAAATCCAACTTATTACATGTAAAAGAATTGCATATTCACCATGTATGTTCAATGGTACACACCTATGTACATGTACACGTGACTATAGCAATACATGTATGTACATGTAGTACAATACACTTCGCATGTGAACGGAAAATGGCAAACAATGTGATTGATCTCAATACCACTTTAATTCAGTGTACATGTACATGTATCGCAAACAGTATATTTATATTCTGGAACAAATTCTGAATTGATATCAACAAAGCTCAAATCAAATGACAATTTTGTTGAATGACAATTTGTATCAAATCACAAATGCAATTACAATTATGCAAATCAAAATGCACAAATAGACGCAAACTCAGTTTTTACTGTCCAGTTCAAAGATCCACGATGAAGTCTTGATAATCGAAAAATCCCATGTCCATGATGTCCGGTAGAACAGCCACGGTCGCAACGGACGACAGGTCGCAGGGTCGCAGGGTCGATGGTCCGGTTGATGGCACCGGAACGGATACTCGTGTCGCAGCTACAAGAGTGAAGCCATCTCATCAGTACTCAACGCAGGTACAGCCTCGTCTCCAGATGTGAGGATGTGTCGCACAATCACTGATCACGCAGGGGGATGTTCTTGTAGCAAAGACTGCTTAAGTTACGCAGGAGTTTTCACTGTAGCGGCAGCACTAAATCAATTTCGAGGTACAGTCTTTTAGGTGATCGTAGTGCTACTACTAGGGGTTTCGCAGGGGGTCACATGTCACATCTAGGTCAAGAGTCGGTGACTAAGGAAAAACCAAGGGTCTCTACAGAAGCAGTTGATTATAACAACAAAGTTCTTTCTCGAATTTATTCCATGAAAATGATGATATTGTGGCGGTCTTGTGTCGACGATGCCTTGGATATTGCTCTCTGCCGACCCGACGAGCGGCTGTGGGGAAGGCCAGGTGAACAGGTCCGTTTTGGGGCAGTCTACCGCCAGGCGCTCAGGGAACACATTCACTCGCGCTCTCACGCAAACCTCACGAACACACTCGGGGAAGGGTAACGTCCAATGAATAGATCAGACACTCGGGTATTTAGGGCTTCACTGCTTTATTATAACCACTTGGAGACCCAATAAGATGCGTCCTACTTAGGTGCGTCCTACTAAGGTGTGTCTAGGTGTGTCCTACATAGGTGCGTCCTGCTTAGGTGTGTCCTACTAAAGTGTAAGAATTGGCCCCTTTCCAATAATCGTCAAGAACTGGTCTGCTTCCCGTATCAATCAGATTTCCTAATTCCTGCACTCACCGGAACTAAACCAGTGCTCTTCCTGAGTTAGAGACTGACCACAGCTGTACTGCGCACGCTTCAGCAACTCCAAGTCTCTGAGCGGGAACTGTGCTACGCTTCGCGCCACAATCTACAGCTAAATCCCACAACGTGAGCAGCGCAATGGGAGAGTGCAATACATGGACGAGTGAATGGAAGAGAGCGAGTGCGCCCGCGACACGCGCTTATATACCGCGCCGGGTACCAACCAGCCACGCAACTCGCGAGCTGTACAACGGACAAAAGTCCGCGTACAAACCAACTAAACTACGGTGAACCTAGCGCGCCAATATTAACTGTTCTCAAGTAAATGTCCTGAAGTTCACAGAGTATTACATGAATTATAAAAGCATCGCAAATAGATCATCACTTAATCGAAATTCCTAAATTCAATGGTTAAACATATATGAAAATCACACTCAGTTTTGAGCTACAGAATGTCAAAACTAAATGCAGAATTATCTATAAAATGAATCAAATATATGGTTTACACTTCTTTCTTATGAAACAAAAGGGTCTCTAAATTACCTCCTTGCATCCTTTTCTTCTTATTTGAGTTTGTTGGGTCTCAAAAGAGACAAAACCTCAAGCGATTCTCCGAAAATATCGTCCAACGATGTCTGACATGAAGGGATTTTACATGTGCTAATGTGTGTTTGTTCGTTGCTCGGTTGTGTTCTCCAAAGTCATCTGACAGAGGGCGCTATACACAAATGCAAACTTGTGAATACATTAACAATCATTTTACGATGTTTCTGCTCATGGCGATGGGGTTCATTTTCACTGACATACCGACTGACATACTGAAACAAACTGGTTCATCTAAAGTCATCTTACCTGCTAAGCACTGCTGGAAAATCACAACAAACGCTAGCATGAAGGCAAGGGCCATACTCTTTTTTTATGTACTACATGTATATAATGTATGTTAGAACCAAAGGTTATAATATATCTGATGTTATCACTTTGAATATAAATAGGGCTATACTTTACTCACGTCGAGCTGTGATTACGAATATCTCAACACTGCATGAGCCGATATGGACTTGTGGTTTTGACAGCTTCGTAAATGGACGTGTTCACAAACAGAATGATACAGATTTTTTTTCCAATCACACTTCGTTGTTGTGTTTTTAGTCCTCCGATTGATAATCATAAAAACGGCATCGTGTTTTTGTAAGAAATAATGTGAAAAATGAAAGTTTAAATAATTGAAACGGTAATGCTTACAGAAGTAATATTGCTTGATGTTTCGGGATTAGTAACCTACCCCAAAAGAAATAAACAAACTATGCATATTGAGGCCAAACAGATCTTCGGTTTCTGGTTTGCGCGCGCCTCGCCATAGCCATGCGTGTCGGCAAAATTTAAAGTTTTTTTTTTTTTCAATGTAACATGACGTCTCAAAACCGCCAGTTGGGGTGACGGTCCAGTATAAGCCTTAAGTGGCTCTCTGCCGGTGGGCTCCCACATATTTTGCACTAAATTTAGCCGGGCACAACCTCGTCCCCAGTGCTTACTTTATTTCCAACCGTGTTTCCAATAGTAAACCCTGTACAGTAAACTGCGTCGTTGCACCACTATTGGGACAAGCCCCATACCAGAAACGAAGTAACACCCAAGTCCACTGCAGTGTTACTTTGTGAAAACCTCAAAATGACAAATGTTGGTTTCACGAAGTAACACCCAAGTGTTCTTGCGCATATCGGACACTGGCGGGAACAAGATTTGCACAACTCTGCAACACTGTTACAGAACAAAATAATTTGGCTAAAAACGGTTAAAAGTTTGACAGGATTGTAATTAATATGTACTTTTGTGGGGT
Source organism: Patiria pectinifera (assembly GCA_029964075.1). Taxonomy (NCBI): domain Eukaryota; kingdom Metazoa; phylum Echinodermata; class Asteroidea; order Valvatida; family Asterinidae; genus Patiria; species Patiria pectinifera. The sequence goes on along the minus strand of CM057148.1, from coordinate 11,441,673 downwards.
TACAGAAAAAAACACCTAAAATAGCATACGCGCAGTTTCTGCAGACTTCCAACTTTGCTAAACTCCGGAAAACGTTTGAACTAAAGTTCATCGCAACTGCTATTTTCCTCTCATCATGCTTGTATGCAGGAAACCAGAAAGCAATACTTGGTTACTCGCAAATTCCATGAAGTTTGTATACTGATAGCTTCGATGTTTAAAAAGACCCCCGTCTGTGCAGCTGTGTGTTAAACCTGTAGTATCTTTTTTCGTTTGTTAATATTGAGTAGCATTTCATTATATTTTATAGACTGCTACAATTAACTTAAGTTGGGGTTGGCTATTGATAAATTGTAAATACAACTCTCCTCATTATGTATGAATGAAGCATATTCTTAGTTCTTCCTTAGTTGCATTCGTTGGTTATTTTGCATCTTTAATAATCCAATGATATGTTTGGAAACATTATAACACAACTTTATATTTACGTACATTAATTAGTACGCAAGGAACAAAAAATTCCTTTGTAACCCCTCACACCCCTCCCCCCCCCCCAAAAAAGAAAGACTTTTAGCCTTCCTGGGGAAATTATTGATGCTGCCGGTAAGAAAACAAAAAACCTAAAATTCTATATTTAGCATATACTTCCAAGATGGTGGCCATGCACAAGATTAAACACTGCGTGTTAAAGTCTATGTTAGAAAGTAATGAGCCGATTTTGATGACTTTTGGTGCTCAAGCTACGGGTTTTTGAGGTGCTGATTCAGTGTTTGTGGTCTATTTAATGATTGTATTATAAGGTCGCGTGAATCAGGCCAAGATCAAGGTAATTTTGATTTTACGTTAAAGTCAGTTTTCATTGCACTTCCGGTAACGACGGAAGTGGAGGTCAAGCGGTTTTGTGCAGGGAATAAGAAATATTGCCCAAAACCACCACCATCAACCACCTCACGTAAAATGAAGGCAATACTCTATTTATAGTTCAAAAGTTAAAGTTCAAACTATTTCGTCAAAATCTGTCCTTAAAAAGGCTTGTAATTTGATACATATTGACTTCATGATGACGTCACAACATTTATAACATTTTCGGATGGAGGTCCAAGATTTTACAGGTCAATTAACCGTTTGGAAGAAATCGTGGTTTGATGTGATTTGAGGCTCATTTCTACATTTTAAATTCACCCAACGTTGACATTCCAGTAGACCCGGAAGTAAAGGTCGAACAACTTACGTACACAAATTAAATTTGATGCTAAAACAGTTGTGTAACACTTAAAGTTTCTGCCTTGAATCATAACACAGTTTGCCCCATCGCCAGTTAGTTTCGTGTATAGAGCCCTCTTGTAACCTGTTAATGTATCCCATGGACGCCGCCATGGTATTTTCATGTTGTGTGCCACTATCCATTTGAGTTGTTCGATAAGTGTTTTGTTTGTCCTTCATTTATTCGTGTGTTGCCCTTCATTATCGATCAAGTGGCGCATGAATAACGAAAAGCTTTCAGCAAGATAAGCCGCATCATTGAATAGAAAAGCAAACATTTTCTGATTGGCAATAAAACCAGATGCACTAATCACTGAAATGCATCTCCATTTTCAACTTGAAATGTAAAATGACACACTGATGGAAATATCAGACATTTGGGTGTACATCTGGAACTGCCTTTCTTCAACTATTATTCTGGGCATCTTAGGCACACTGACAAATGCATGCAGCTCTTTAACAGTTCACTTCACAGTCCTATCCGTTAAAAAAATGATTTCAGTGTGATGGTAATGACCATATTTCGTGTCATTTTTAACGGGAAAGTCATGGACCTAAATTATGTCACTAATATCTCGGAGTAAGTGCTGAAAAGTCATTTTTAAAATTGCCTATGCAAACTCAAACTGAATAGCCTTCAGTTACAATATTGTTTTAATATGAAAAAAACATAATATGAACGAACCTATGAATACAAAAAACAGAGATTAAAACATGCAATCAGAAATCCAATACAGTATTGTAAAGCAACGGTTTATGCGTTTCATTTTACATTGTGGCCTACGATAGTATATACACTTATTTTTTCTTCTTCTAAATTATGTTGAATTTAGTTTACAACTCATAAAAACATTTCACATTTGTAAAGCTTGTATTAAAAAGAATAAAATCATATCACTGCACATTGTTTTTGCTTTCTAGTGTTAACAATAGGGAGTTTTACATTCAGAAGATAAATATGAGTGGATGGAGGGGTGTTGCACTACGCGACCACACGAGGGCGGTCTTGTGGAAAACGCCCGTGACTTGCAATGTGTCTAACTCTAAGACACAGTTTTGTTTCACAAGTACGGCGCATCCCCTGTTGAATTGTGGATCTTAATATTTCTGAAAATGGGTGATTAATGATTGTTCTCAGATATAAATTTAACTTTCCTTCGAGAAAAAAATAATAACCCTGCTTGCTCGCATGTACTTTCTATCTATATTTTTATTGTTTTGAAATTTAGCTGTATGTTTTATTGTTCTGTCAAGATTAACTTTAAATTGGAAACGCTACAGACTTTTGAGTGGGTTGAAGGTGCCATTCCCATTGTTTGATTCATTCAAATTGGTGATAAGAAAACCAATGGAGCTAATAAGCCAAACATGATAAACTTTGTGTCTTTGTGGTGCTTCTTTCTTTTTCCCCCAATTTGTAATGTGCATGTACTTTGATTATCTGATATTTCGTTCAGCACGGAGAGTCCAGAACGTTTTTGGCCAGCCAAGGAACGTACAACGTGGAGTCTGGCACCTAATGTCTTGCCCAGAACTCCGTCGCAACGAAGACATTAAGGGTGTGATTTGGTACAAAGGGGAAAGCATGGATGACCCAGCGATAAAACGTCTCGTTACCCTCTATTCTGGCAAAGTCATCCCCGGCAGAGAGCGATTCGGCATAATGTCAGACTTCAGCCTCGTTATACAAGGTGTTGATGACATGGATGAAGGTAGATATCTGTGCGAGGTCGTGACAGCTTCAACGGGGGACAGAAATGGAGAAGTTGACATTAGGGTTATTGGTAAGCAGAAGCAGCTTTACTGGTAGAAGTTATTATTGAAATAAGATTGGAATCAGCAAAGTCTGCAGCCAAATTGAGAAGTCTTAAGTTGAAACTGAGATATGCTTTGAATATCCCAACCCCCATTATGGCTCTGTTGGGCTTTTAGAAGAGTGAGGGGAGGAGTTTACAACGATCACACGCATGTCATTTGATGGGTTTCCCCTTCACTTTGCAAACATTCTAAAACATTAGGTTAATCTCTGATGTGATCGAGGTATTCATTCTAATCTTGATTCATATCTCTGTAAGCCTGTGTTTTTTCTGTAAGAATGGTTGTTCTGTAAATCATTAAGAAATTCTTGAAAATTGAACGAGTCAAATAGAAACAAATTATGTGCACACAAAAAAAAAACCATGAGGGTGAACATGAATACAGTTGGCATTATAGAAGTTAAACATTTAATTATAGGCTCTAGGGATCGATAAATATCAACTGATCATGTGTATTTATTTTTAAATATATTTCAGAAAACCTCTTTCCAGCCAGCACAAGTGAGGCATCATCCACAGCTAGTTTCCAGCGAGGACGCAGACAGACGCTACCGTGTGAGTGCGCGTCACAGACGCCTGAAGTAGTGTATTGGTCAACGGGAGAGGGCGTCACTACAGATACACAGATCATTGGCGCACGTTTCTCCGATGGTGTTACCCTGCAGATCCAACATGGCGCTGATTACAGCATTGGTAGCGACGCTTCACTTACATTCAACTCCCTGCATGACGTACAAGATACACAGAGATTCTGGTGTCACGTGTTCCAGTCAGATGGTACTCTCGGAAATTGCGACACCAATGTCCAGATATCAGGTAATGCCAAACGTATGTTAATCGATGGAAAGGTCTTGTGTTACTCGATGAAGTAATTTCCAAACGCTGATAAAGCAATAAAAAGAAATACAGAAACACAGAAACATTTTCTGAATTGATTTTTGTGACCTTTAGTACTATTTTGAATTCTTCCGTTGTCCAGTTGAGAAGTTCTTCAATTTCCTCGTTCTTTTTTGTGGTAGATGATGAGGAATCAGAAAAATAAATAAAACATAACAAGAACCCATTTCTGTACTGATTTTATTAAGGGAATAAATATGTGCTCCGGAGGTTTTTATCACTCTGTTTAATACCACTTAGAGTCTGGGTGCTGATAATTACCCGAGCCGGAAGCGAAGGTAATTATCAGCACCCAGACTCTAAGTGGTATTAAACAGAGTGATAAATATCGACCAAGCACACATTTATTCCCATTCATAAATACCTTTTCGGTAAAAAAAAGATCAAACAATTCGTTCAAAAAATTCCTGATTTTGTTCAGCAAGTTCACTTCATGCTTTTTGAAACATCCCTCTAGAAAAATAATGGAATATTCAGCTGGCGAGTAAGATGTAAACAACCCTTTTATGGAGATTGACGCGCGCGTAGCATGTTCTGCGCGACATGGACGCGATGTCGCGCAGAACGCACCTGGGCGTTGCGTTTTGAATTTAGAACTATAAAATTTTGACTCGCTGGAAGTGTTGCGCATGCCTACGTGAGGACTGTGAACGTTCAACCAATAAAACGGTAAGAGGAACTGGATTTTTAGGAGTCCACATTTTATGTGACACTGAAAAAGTGTTTAAGACCAGCTAGCCATGTCTTTATCATCCGTTTAAGACCGGCCACGTGACGGGCTCTCGACCAATAGGAATAGCTAAACTGTCTGAGGTATTTATGAATATAGATTTTAAGTTCTTCCGTTAAACAGTGGTTTAAACAGCACTTCTACTTTTACTTTATTTCTTTGATGTAGATGAGTTGGAATCAGCCAGTGATGCACTAAAGGCCTCAGAAAGATCTTTCTACCTCCAAATCGACTCACAGCAGATACTCCCTTGCCTGAGCTGGACACCTGGCACCACAGCTTGTGAGGTGGAGTGGAGTAAGCTCGACAACCCAGATCGACAAGTCCTCAATTACAACCTGTCGACTGGTGTCGTGGATTCTAGTCCTGAATTTGATCTCGCCAGTGACTTTGGTGTGGTGATTCAGTCAGTTGATGATGACCATGCTGGAGTGTATCGATGTGCTGTGGGAGGTGAAAACCAGATAGATGTTGAAGTCCGAGTGATAGGTAGGTGCAAGGATTGAGCGTTTAGCTGAGACATCAGATTTCTAGTTTGATGAACACAATTTCCATTTTGTCTCTCTCATATCTGCAATTAGGCTTTCATATGTGTCACGCGCACTGTCACAATCTGGGTAAATTGGAAATTTGCCCAGGGCGAAGTGGAAATTCCAACACTGCGCGGCAAAATGGGAATCTTGTCTTTATGTACAATTAACATCAATAACTCTTCATAAAATCACCTGCGAAGCCCTTCGCTGCTCGAGGGAGGTATTTAAATATTTTTTGCTTTATTTTGTTACCACCTAAATCACAAAATTGTTTTGGGAATCATTCGTGAAAATACTGCATTTTAAAATCAGATTTCAACATTGTACTACTACCGAACAAGGGCAACGTGGGAATTTCGCTCAATTTTGATGTAATTTGTTATCGCTGTTTATAGTACCCAACTACCTATTGGTTATATTCCCACAATGCCCTGCTATTGAACCTGGATATAGTAGACATTTCGGTCAATTTCGGTGTAATTACCATAGTTAAGGGGTGTTGAAAGTACTATTCCTACTGCGCTACTACTAACCTGAGCAAAGTGGGAATTTCGATCAATCTGCTACACGTAAGACGTTTGTAAATGAAACATTGGTAATATTCCCACTTTGCGCAGGTTCAGTAGCAGCGCATTGTAGGAATATAAACAATGGGTGATTTTAACACCCCTTATCTATGGCAAATTAAATTAAAATTTTACCGAAACTCCCACGTTGCCCAAGTTCGGTAAGGCAGCGCAAGATGTGAATATTTTACGCATGGGTCATTTCAACACCCCTTACCACTTGTAGAAAAGTACATCAAACAAATTCCCACTTTTCCAAGATTCAGTAGTGGCACAATGTAGGATTTTTACCAATAGGTAATTTCAACACCACTTATCTACCTAGGCCTACATATGAATTGCCGAAAATTCACATTTGACCAGATTCAGTAGCAGTGCAATGAAGGTACATTAACATGGGCAGTTGGCTGTTTGCCATGGGCACATTATGCTTCTGTGTAAATGTACGCATGACAATCATCAAAGTACGTTGAAAACTTCGTACAATATGTCAGTCTTGGATGTATTTCTTTTTTGCCGGGCAAAATTGGATTTCCCACTTTACCCATCCGGACAAAGTGGGAATTCCAACTTTGCGCGGATCCCCACTTTGCCCGCGACACATGCATCATTCCAACCTACTTTTTTTCTCTATCCCTGTGCTTTCGTACTATAGGGGACCGCTTTCTATTGGATGGCGGTAACGCTACAGAAGCTGACAGCGTGACCTTTAAACCTGAAAGTAGATTTTCTCTGCAATGTCCGGCTCTCTCAGATATCTCCTTGACCACCAAAGCAACTTTGTTCTGGTCCTTTGGCGCCAATGATGCAGAGTCTACCACTGTGATCGGTACACTGAATCTACCAGATGGTTCCATAAAGATGTCTGATCTGGGAGACAATAAATGTCTCGGCATATCAATGGAGGGCGCTCTGCTCCTTAATAACTGTTCCCAAGATGGTGACGTCAGATACTGGTGTCATGTCTTCCCTGCAAATGGTGATCTCATTCGGTCACACGTGGATGTGCTGATAGAGAGTAAGTTTATGCCTTCCATGATGTCACATCTTGGTACCATGTTAGTCGGTTACTGGTATTATCATAATTATTATAAGTTGACGTATCCATCAATACAATGTAATATTTTTTATTTGTATATCTTTTGAAAAAAAGTGACTGCACTTTAATCAGGAGATCGATATAAATTATCTGCTCAATAGAATTTGATAGAAAATGCAATGATACGCCATGGCAAAAGATAATCAGAATGACGCTATAAAATCCTTTGTGGGATGCCAAACCATACAAAGTCTTCTGTATATCTCAGTCAACTGTATTTAGAGTGCATTACTTGTAGATTCAAGTCATCGTTTGATATAGACGAAATTCAAATTGTCTTCCATCGCTAAACACATTGTTTTAATTATTCGATTTTCATTTCATTATCTTTATGCATTAGATTCAAACGGTGTTCCTGAAACATTCAATATCGTCGTCATCGTTGTGTGCGTGTCTACAATCGTTGTCTTTCTTCTGTGGCTGGTTCTGATCCTGATGAGGAAATGGCGTCGACGTCATGCGCGTCTCGGAGAGGACAAGGAGAGAGGTGGCTATAGACGGCTGCTTAAACAAGGTAAGAAAATGACAAGGTTAATAAGAGAGATCGCTTTTGAACTTGAGACAAGAACAAGTGGAAATCATCGTGAGCGTTCATAAGTTGTTGCAACTTTTTTCTTGCATTTTGCATCTGTCCAAATATTCCGATGCGTTTTTTGTTTCATAGTTAGGTTTAAAAATAGTCCAACCTAGACTGTGCTTTTTTGAGAATACGAAGCAGGTTTGGTACTAATTTATTTATCTATTCCATTTCTTTACCCAAGGTTTTCTTAGTTAAAAACTGGTTTCCATTGGGAACCTGCATGCTTGACAAATTATTCAATAATGTTAAGTAAAGTTCAACTCATTAGGAAAAGTGTATTAATTGTTGGAACAAATAATAATAATAATCAAACCAAAGAACTTGATCGTTGGAGACGCATCACTCCAATTTTAATTTGTTTAAAAAGTAGAGTGAAGACCTTTCACCTATCAATCGAAACCTTGATGTCGACGTTTGGGAGATTTACTATGTATTGAAAAACAACAGTACATGATTGTTTTTGTGATTTCAATGTAACGCCCTGCATGCCAATATGTATCGATTCGAAATGTTTTTGTTTTTTATTTTACAGAGCCTGTCATGGAGCTGGATTTGATGACGCTTGCCTCCAAGATCAAATCGTTTGTGAGCAGCAGACTAAGCAGAATTCCCATTACACCGTGGGTTCACCGGGATGATGCTTGCTTCGCACCAATGGATACAGTCTACACACCCTTAGAGATGTTCGTCAATGTCTCAAACGGAGGGATCACTGTAAAGTATCACTTAGACTCAGAGTCTGGTATCTTTGATGATGGTATTCCAGAATTAGCCAGTAAGCATGCTATAATACAAGGTAGACGGGGTTGTGGTAAGACTACGTTTTTGCACAGACTGATATACGACTTGGCCATGGGAAGGGAACGTGCACTATGGGGCAGTGATCAGATAGTTGTTCTTGTCCCAGCTTGGTTGCTTATTAAAGCTAAAACCATCGGCGAAGCAGTCGTTGAATGCATGCTTCCAAAAGACGCAAACATTTCGGCGGAATCCATTAATGCACACTACGCACGAGACAAAAGCAACCTGACAATTTTGGTAGATGACTGTAATGACAAGGACGACATTGACGCTGTCATGAAAGTAATGACAGACAGTGGATTTCTTGGCTGTCAGTTGGTTTTGACCACTAGCAACGCAGAGCTGGCAAAAGCTGCGTCACGAAAATATAACATGCGTCAAGTCACCATTACCGGCTTTACGCTCGAACATGCTATCGGGTACATCAACGTAGTATTGGATGCTGCTGAAGACAGAAAGAAAGCTACCCCTGAGCACAAGGCAGTCAAGAGTAAAGCTGAGCCGAAATCAGGTTCGACTGCTGACACAAACATCCAGCAGAATCTGCCCAAGGCAGAAGAGTCTCTAACAGTGTCAGCTTTTCCAGAAACACAGGAAAGCCCTGCCACAGACACACTTCCTGAGAAGACAGAGCCATCCAAAACACCTACAAAATATAAGAAACGAAACCTTCATCGATATCTAGAAGAGGCCATTCTACCAACGGATGTTTCATGTCTACCAGCTGTCTTGGCTGCTCTCTGTCAACTGTCAATCTTGACAGAAGGAGATGCCTTTAAACCCGACGTTACCATGGCAAATGTGTTCATCAGATTGGTCAAGTGTATGTTCGACAGGATGAAAGGTCTGAGAGTAGGTGTCACTGAGGGAGAACAAAGCAGTCTGCTCACGGAAGACCAACTCAACGTACTGGCAGAGCTTGGTAGAGTGGCATATTCAAGACTGGTTTACAGTTGTGCAAATGATGTAAAATTTTCAGAAGAAGACTTCTTGAGTTCGTCAGAGAAGGGAGAGCTCATCTTGGAAGTTGCAATAGATGTTGGACTGCTTCGTCCACTGCAGGTTGATTCCAAGGTTGAATCTACGGAACAAATCACTGAGGCAGTTTCTTCTGAGGTATCAGAAGTAAAGATACGGACAGGGTTTCTGTGTTGTAAGCGGAAGCAAAAGCAACAAAATGGGACTGACCCAGATCCAATGAGCCTAGATACAGAGCTCACTCCGCTGACTTGTCCTAAGTATGAAAAGGTTTGTTTTGTTTTGGAGATTCTTGAGCAACTTTGCGTTGCGGTGTTCTTGACTCAGATCACAGGAAAAGTAAAAACATGGTTGGAAGACATCGCAAATATCAGCCACAGGGAGTTTCAACAGAGGTTTTCAAATGTATTCCTCTTTGCGATCCAAGATAACCAGGTTGACAGAGAAGCTCTTGTTGATTATTGTGCAAAGATCGTCAACAGAGGATACAGTAAGGTCAGGCCGTACCACGTTGTGCTGCAATTGCAGAAGTTCGTAGAGTTGTGTCTCCACCTGAATTTCGAGTGGCAATGTGAGGGGGCCTTGAACAAGAAGCTGAAATCGATCTTTCCCGACGAGAGGATCCGCTTAATTGGGATTTCGAGCTACAAACTGCGAATGTTGTCATACTTACTCGAACATGCTCAGCCAGAAGATAAAAGCAATCTGAATGTGAAGTCGGTTGAATTGTTACGAATTGGTCGATATAACTGGTCAGAGCTTCAAGAATACATTGAATATTTTATTTCCAGAAGAAAGAAGAAATTAGTTGAAAGGAAAACCGAAGACAGTCACCTAGCGGCAACTGGAACCCAACAGGCAATAACCCCAGCATCGCAAGAGGACAATGAGATACGTTCAACCAATGCAAAGGTCAAATCAAGCAAAATTGAGTCTCAACCAGACACAGAAAATCGAGCAACGTCCGAAGCTTTCCAAGCAACAGATCCACAGAACGACATGGAAAAATCTGCCATTAACAGAACCCAACAATCCGACACTCAACAAACTTCAGTTCCACTTCAACAGGTTGATAATGAACACAAGTCTGTGCCGACATTCACAGAAACCGATCTGAGAAATGAATCAAATTTGGAAGTCCACCGATCTTCAGTTTCAGATGCAAAGGTTCACAATGAGAAAACTGCTTCACGCAGCCCTAAAACCAGTCTTGGAAATGTACCTGAAACACAACTTCAAAATAACACAAGAAATCTAGCCGGTACTAAAAATAATCAGCCAAGTGCACTTCAACCAAATACGGTTGTCGAGTCACTTTCAGGCCCAAGAGACGGGGAAAACAAATCAGACGATTTATCGCTTTCAGAACCACAGGTGGGAGACTCACCAAATGAGGAGGATGCTAATGTAGGTAAATCTACAAACTGGTCAACAGATGTGGATACGGCATCGTATGATGTAATTGACAGTGAGAAGGAATTGGCTGTACTCAAACAGCTGCGGGCGATAATAGAGTCCAGAGAACTAGACCTGCCTCGGTTTCCTCCTGGAATGTCAGACATCAGTGTGCTCAAAACTCTGCAGACTTTCGGTCTGCAGGAGCTCTTAGAGTCACAGGCAGGGGAGTGCTACTCATCGGGTGCAGCAAGAGACTTGGCTCGCTACCTTCCTCGTCTGGAAATGCTTGAGAGTCTGGTTTTGATTGGAACGATTCTGAGTTCAGACGCTATTTGCGACTTGGCGAAAAGTGCTCATCAACTCCCAAACTTGAAGAAGCTGGATCTCCGTCTAAATAGACAGTTCGATGACAGAGCTTTCGTGGTGGTAACACATTTACTTCTTCGTCAGTGCAGAAAATTGACGGATCTCAGACTGTCTCTGTACAGAGTAAAACATGAAGGGTTTGATGAAGTTCAGAGGGAAATGCAGAATGATGGCGAATATGGTTGGGGGAAATTGAAGACACTGTATCTGCTTCACGGATCACCTGCTGAGATGTTTGTAGGATTCCTCAGCAACAGCTTAAAATACTTCCATTCTGTTAAATGTTTTCATCTCTCAGCCACTTATAAAAGGCAAAAAATACAGGACAAAATTCAGGAGGTGTTCGAACAAAATATGAGAAAACCTGACATCATGCCAAACCTTGAAGCCCTAGACATCGGCAACATGGAGACAGTGAAGGCAAGACTGACGTCCTTAAAACTCCCTAAGAAGAAGACGGGATCTGTCATCTCGAAAATTGTTGAGACAATCGACGATCTGGGGAAAAAGACAGCAAGCGAGAATGCAAAATCGGTGGGGAAAAAGACAGCAAGTGAGATCGCAAAATCGGTGGGGAAAAATACGGCACACGGGATTGCAGAGTCAGTAGCAGACAATATGGGTGGTGCAGCGGGTGCCGTTGCGGGGGCTGCGGTGTATGCCGGATCTACGGTTGTTATGTCGATGCCCGGAGATAACAATCACTTTAGTGCCTGAATGTTCAAGTGAATTCTTGGACGGCGATGCAGTTTTTGAAAATTGCATGGCATTCTTCACGGCAGTAATCGCAGGAACAAGTAGCCGTATTCGGGGGCAAGTAAATGCATCCACATCAGATTGCGCAAGGTGTGAGGACATTATTGGCACGAATTAATGTTAGAATTTCACACTAAAACGTTACATTTAAAACTGATAATTTCAAAGATCTTTCATAACGATACTTTAGGCAGTTGATTTACCATTAGTGCTATCTATGAGCACTGATTTCATTTGTTTGTTTGTTTTGTTTTGTATATCAAACAGGATTGGATATGATATTTGTGTGCCTTTTCTTATTTAATGTTACCTTACCTTACCTATCCTCTTCGTGCCGGCTGGCATATAAGGCCTCCACACTCTTCTTCAACTGTCTCCTGTCTTTTGCTTTATTCTGTGCCTCACTCCATGACTTCCATCCAAGATCATCCCGTTCCTTTTCCACTTTTTTACGCCATGTTGTTTTTGGCCTGCCAACTTTTCGTTTGCCATCTGGATGCCATGTCAGAGCAGTCCTGCAATGGTGTTCCTTCTCTTTTCGCAGTATATGACCTATCCAGCTCCATCTCCTTCTTTTCACTTCCAGACTAATTTTATTTACTTCTGTCATGTTGTTGAGTTCCTCCATTGAGATGATGTTTGGCCAAAATATTTGTATAATTTTCTTCAGGCATTGATATTGGAATGAGTCCAGTTTCTTGTCGTCACTTTTGTTCATTTTCCAGGTTTCGCATCCATATAGTAGCACTTGTCTAACAATGGTTTGGTAAAACTTGATTTTTGTTTGCCTGGTGAATTGTTTTGACGTCAAAATTTTATTCAGCTTCCTAAATGCAATTCTTGCTTTCTTTATCCGGCTGTTCTTATTTAATGTGGCTGGAAGGGATCCATTTAAAAAAAAACTAAACAATAACATGGCTACTCTCCCTAAAACGTAGAAATCGTTTGATAAATTACAAATTGAAAACATGTGTAGCCTCTTCCATGTACTTGTAAATATGTGATGTCTCAAATATTTCGCTCTTGTGTATGCTTAATTGACCTTTTGACTTTTTGTAATGGACTTGCAGTGTAGAACTAAACATAAAATACTTTTCTGACTCGTGCAACTAACATTTTCTTGGGTTGTTAATCCTTAGATTGAAATTGTCAGCCTCAATTATATTTGATTATATTTACAGTCAGATAATACAATATTGGATGTGTATTTTAAGTGATCGTTTAATTGCTAATATATGGAGATTCTTGATTATTAGAGCGAACGAAAGTTTGTCAATGTAAAAAAAAAAAAAAATCAAATTTCAATTTTCAAAATATAATTTCAGTTACAAGCAGCTGCCAAACTCAATGAATTCGACTTAAAGTTGAAGTTCTTAAACGCATTACAGTGATTATACAATTTACCAAAACACGTTTATAATGTGTTAAAAAGTTAAAAACTAGTTTAAGAGTATTCTCATTGTACCAATAACAACACTCTGCACTCCATGATTACGAAATTAACCGTTCGTTGATTGCTAAATGAAATATTAAACAACATATGTTGATGTAGCATGTATTTAGCAGTAAAAATGTAGACAGAGTATCTTAGAAAATAGAGCCTTAGAAGATAGAGTAATGCTTGAAGAATGGACAAAATGTTATGTAAATAAGCAAAACAAAAGATGGTTTAGCCATAATTTCCCGGGTGTTCTGAATTTGTGAATGCCAAACGGCATACTGCTGCGTAGAAGGAATTTGGCAAATAATGAGTTGATTGCTTCCTGAGTCAAGTGAATCGTTTCTGGTGTTTTTCTTTTATGTTATACAAATGTTGATGAGAACACTTGAAGGTGTTTTGGGAAACTGAAATAAAATGTTTGAAATTTATTATTTCCCCGCGGTCATCAAGTAAATTGTCATTGAGTATTACGTAATGAAATATCTTTGTTAACGACTGCTTTTTTAAGATGCAATGATAAGAAGTTTTTTTTTATGTGAAGATTGATTAAGGGATTTGGGATTTTTATTTTCAAATTGATATTTTGACTTTCGTTTTGTTGCTTATTATTTTTTAACTACGCCTTTACGTGTGGTTGATTTGTCGTATGAAATTACAGTTTAACTGCCACATTTATTTCTTAAAATCATTTCTTGCTTTTCCTTTAAACGTTCGTAATGTTAACTTTTTTTATCGGAATAATCAAAGTTCTCTGATTTTGAATCGGTTACAGTTTCGTACGAGTCATTTTCTAGATGTGTTATGTCACAATAAGCAATAGGCGTGAAAGCCATCAGTTTCTTGATGTCGTTAGCAATTGTTGACATTACCCTTTTATCAGACGATATTTCTCTAAAAAAATGATATAGTGCATTTTTTTAAATGAGATATTGTGCGTGTTGGGTTTTAAGATTAGTAAGTATTTGTCTGGAATTTCTAGTATAAACATTGTAAAAAGTCTACGAAGTCATTATCCTAATTTTAAGGTTCAACAAAGAAACTGACTGGAGAGGGGTTTGAACCTGCGACCTCCAATTACCGTTCCGGGGCTCATCTTCATTTAGATGTGTACAGGGCTAGCTAGCTCACTTGGTAGAGCACAGGAACGGCAATCAGGATGTCGCATGTTCAATACCTGCTCCAGTCAATTTCTTTCTTCAACCTTTGAAACGAATTATCAGTTAGTCAGTTTCCTTATGTGGTTTCTTTAAAAATATGTAATACAAAAACCGTATCCTCTCCGAGTGATCCCCGTTTGCAACAATGCTAATTTTGCTTACATTGTGACTTTGGGCATGATCCCTGGTCACACTTATCGGATGTATGGATTCTGACTAGCGCCTCTTAAACAAAGACATTGACGAAATGTGGAGCCCCTTATAGTGGATAACTCAGTTGGTTAAGTTCCGGAACAGGAATTCGGAGGTTGGAGGTTCAAACCCCGCTCAGTCATTGTCTTTGGTTAGCTTGAAAATCGTTTAGCGCAATATTAGTTTCACCAAGTGGTAATATAATTATTTTCCTTGAAAATATTTGTATCCGTGTGCAAAACATCAATGGGTTGAACGTTATTATTTTTATGTAAATATAAAAAGCCATACCGAGGATGAAACAGAACATAAGGGTCATTTCATACATTTTGGGTCAATCCCTGTTAGATCTGATATAAGATGTTTGTAAATTCAGAACTTGTTATTTTATGCCTTTTATGCCCAAGAGTGATTATGCAAAGCACATAACCTGCCAAACAAATACAAAAATGAAGTCAATTTTAATGGTACTTGTATGGTAAATACACAGGTCAGATGTAAGAGGGACACAAACAAATGTCACACGTAATTGTATGGAATGACCCAGATGCTTCATGGTATCTCGCTAGACGTTTGTTTAAAGCACATTTGCCTGATAACTTTAGTTTACTCGCTTATCTTGATTCAAGGATTCCTTGTTTTATGATTGAAAGTTGTAATTTTATCATTGCTCTCAATATATTCATGCGCTACCATTAATAAGTACATGCATGCCTCCATCATTGAATCTCGCAGTATTCATTTTTGTGAGTTTGATCAATTTTTTTTGCAGCATTTCGCCCCTGTGCATTTGGAAAACTGTCTTCCTCTTTTAAAGTTGTATTGTTAGATCTCCAGTTTTGTATTTAAGGGGCTATGACACTTTTTTTCACACGAATATATTGCTTTGAAAAATCCATAAATGTATGAACAGTATGATAAATCCCTTATCAGTGAAAATATTTTTAAGGTGTTTTTTTTTAAATGAAAGTTACGCTATTGCATTTTTGAAATGAGATATTTTATATTTTAAGATTAGATAAAATGAGATATTCTATTAAGATTAGATAAAGTATTTGTCTGGAATTTCTAGTATAAACGTTGTAGAAAGTATACAATGTCATTATCCCAATTTTAAGGTTGAACCTGCGACCTCCAATTACCGTTCCGGTGCTCCTCATTTAGTTGTGTACAGGGCTGGATAGCTCACTTGGTAGAGCACAGGAACGGCAATCAGGATGTCGCATGGATTCTGACTAGCGCCTCTTAAACAAAGATATTGACGAAATATAGAGCCTCTTAAATAGTGAATAACTCAGTTGGTTGAGTTCCGGAACAGGAATTTGGAGGTTGGAGGTTCAAACCCCGCTCAGTCATTGTCTTTGGTCAGCTCGAAAATCGTTTAACGCAATATTAGTTTCACCAAGTGGTAATATAATTATTTTCCTTGAAAATATTGTTATCAATGTTCAAAATATGAATGCGTTGAACGTTATCATTTCTTATGTAAATTGAAAAAGCCATACCGAGGATGAAACAGAACTTAAGGGGTCATTTCATATAATTTGGGTCAATTTGTTTTGCCGCGTCCCTGTTAGATCTGATATAAGATATTTGTAAATTCAGGACACATTATTGTATGCCTTTTATGCCCACGAGTGATTATGCAAAGCACAAAACCTGCCAAACAAATACAAAAATGAAGTCAATTTTAAATGGTACTTGTATGGTAAATTACCCAGGTCAGGTGTGAGAGGTACACAAACATATCGTCGGCGTTTTCACGAAGTGGCGAATCCGCCCACACAGCGCGAACACTGCGTTTTGAGAAAATCGGTTTTGAAGTTGGTCACTTTTTGAAACGGTCATTTCTCCCCACTTTTAATCCAAATTTCAAAAGACTTTTCACTGATACGACAGCTCATTAGTTAAATGACATGACTAGATACATATTTCTGCAATTGGATCTGTAGTTTAAGAGCTGTTAATTACGAAACGGATTCGCCGCTTCGTGAAAACGCAAAATGCAGACCTCAACGGATTCGCCACACACAGCGCGCGGATTCGCCACTTCGTGAAAACGCAAAACGCAGAGGTCAGTGGATTCGCCAAACTTGAAAACGAGGCCAAAAGCTCTTCGCGCGATTCTACGCTCATACGCGCACAGTGAATACGTTCAATCGGCGTGGTCGCCTCGGTTTCGATCGACTAATGGAGGAACTTGCTATTACATGTACTTATTTTGTACAAACTAAACACATTTGAGGATTGTAGTATTACATGTACAAGTTTAAATGTCAAGATTACAGTTTATTTTAACTGGTATTGAATTTCCTGCAATGTGACCCTGAACAATAGCTTATTTCTTATATCATTGTCATTTTAAGGGAGGTTTAATATAGTGATTGTAAAGGGGTGGATGGATCCAAGTTATGTAACTTTTCACAAATCAGTGGATGTAACTGCATGTATTTAACCCCAAATAAAAATAAAATCATACAGGCAAGCGACTCTATAATTTAGCAGAACTTCTTTATTGATAAATTCAGGTATAATTCAAGTTTACAATTAAGGAACATTTAAAAGAGATTTAAGTAAAATCAGTTACTGTGTGGGGTTATGTAGATTTTTTTTTTTACATTCTGATAATTGTTATTCATGAGATGAGTCGCCCTCACACTATCTCCACTATTAACGCTACAAAATTAATCACGATGAATCGATTACATCTGAGACTTTTAATGCTTCGGAGACTTTAAGAGGCTTAACTCCATCGTTACTTGAAGAAAACTCTTCGTTCATAGGGCACTCACTAAATACACATTATCTGTAAATAAAAATATTTCCATGTTACTTCCATACAATTTTCAGTCACATGTTTGGTTTCTGGTATTTAGTTGTAAGCTCGTTAGTTAGACATCCACAAATAGATAATGTGTCAATAATTGCACGCTTCAAAATCTTCAGTTTCATTGGAAGGATTTAAAGGAAATCTAACCCTGAAAAGTAATTGGGCAATCTTTAAGTGGGTGAACTGTACTAAAAGGAGACAGCAGTCTGAAGATAGTTGCTTTTAAATAAATTTGCAATGGACATCATTAAGAAATCACAGACGAGATTAACATCACACATAAGGGACTCATGCATTCCAACTGTTAAGGGGTGTTTTGTGCAAGCAATGAGCCTAAATTAGGACACGAAGGAGGTTCTGTTGGAATCGCGTCCATCGTGCACAGCATCGCCTGCAAAGACAGAGAGAGAATGAGAATGGGAAAAAGAATTGTAATTCAATTGTTTGTTATTATTCACAACATATATATTCATACTTGCTGCAAACTATGGTTGCTAACATGTGCCGAAGAGCTTTAGTCACCACTTATCACTTTCAATATAAGTTCCTTCTGAATTTCAAAACTAAAGCATATTGTGTTATTACGAAGACAAACTTTAGCAAAAAATCCAAATGTCTAAGGCACAATGAACAAGGCAACTCCTTGTTAAGTGCATGATTTTATGTTGGTGAAAAATGACAACTTGGGTAATTGTGCAACATGTTAAATTACATTCATAACAAAGGATGAAGGGACATTCAAATATAATAAACCTGTTGTTTTTTTTCTGGACAGAGTGTACTTTTATCAGTCACAATCTAAAACAACACTTTTCCCTGGTTTCTAAAAATGTGCCTACCTCAGAAACACCTGTACCCAGTTTTACAGTTCTGTTCCTGAACAGATGCAGCATTTTTCACACATGCTGAACCAGAACAGCTCTGTAAATGAAACAAACAAAACACACTGACAATAAAAAAGTTCCACAGTTACTTGAACAACTATCATATACATGTAGTATTCATTCACTCAATAATTAAAATTTAGAAGCAGTGATGGGGACATTATATCCAATGACATCATGTTCTATGGATCTGTGAAGTACAATTTTTAATATTGTGAAACTTCATTTTTATATATTTTTATTTGTTATTTAATTAGTCTGGATTTCAACCATGGTGCTGAAATGACACAACCTGTTTTTTTCTTAAGGACTTACGTTTCACATCAAGGCACGCCAATCAGTCTGATGTTGACACTTCTGAAACTGCAGATGTCAAGCTTACATATCCTTTAGTTGCTGTTGGATAATAAGATGTGGAAACATTTTTATATTGACATGAACTTATCATGCCGTTATCCAATATGGCTAATGCATTAATTGTGGACATTTCCTTTTGCAGGTTGTTGCATCCTATTTCAGCTCTAAGCTAAAAATCCGAAATAATGGGTGACATAATTGTTCAACTCGTTTCTGGCGGATTATTTCAAGATATGTTTTTTTTTCACTCGACGATTCTCTAAGTTACACTAATAGTTTAAACAATTAAAAAGGTTAACTTTACTACCAAATCCATTTATGTCTTGAGCATGTTTATGAAGGGCCTAGGCCACGTTGTACTTGTTTCCCCCTAACCTAAGTACTAATCTTGCCCTGGCCTAGGCTAGGCCTGTCAGCATGGTCAGTATTTTACACTAGCATTGTTACTTCTTCAAAAGCACTATATAACCATAACTACGGTGCTTCTGGCGCAAGATGATCAAGGGGTGGACTATTTTCCCCACATAAGTAAAGTAGGCTTAACCATGGACAAAGGAATGTTACTGTAAACATGACAGATTCATGTCAGCATGCAATTAATCACTATTCATATGCGGAATTCGTGTATTTCCGACATGCGTATTTTTCGTTCATCTGGTCTGGGAAAAGAACGGTGAAATGACCAAATTTTGCAGAGAATGATAAGAACCACGTATCACAATGTGTTTAAAAAGTCCAATACAACCATAAATATAATTTAGCTCAAACAATATAGCTCGTCTAAACGGTCAAAACTTACCGACTTACCAGGACAGCCCGTCGCATGATGATGAGCCGTGAGAACGAAATAGTTTTGTATACGTGACGACGTGACAACAACAACGCAGCCCTGAGATAAAGGTTATTCGCCACTTCGTGGAAACGCAATGGTTGCGCGTCGCGTTTTCACGAAGTGGCGAATCAGGGATTCGCCACTTCGTGAAAACGCAAATTCCAGAGGGCAACGGATTCGCCACTTATGTAATTAGCGTAACTAATTAATTAAACATTGTCCGGTCTTAAAACTTTGCAGAAATGTTTAGGACATGAAGTTAAGTCAAAATAGCGCAAAAACCGAAATTGCAAAAAAATCTGATTTTCCATGGATTCGCCACTTCGTGAAAACACCGACGATATGTCACACTTTTACTCGCTATAGTTTCTTTCAAAGCACTTTTACCTTTTAACTTTAGTTTGCTCGCTTATCTTGATTCAAAGATTGTTTGTTTTATTTTTGAACGTTGTCATTTTATCATTGAAATATTCATGCACTACCAATAAAATAGGTCCGTACATCATTGAATCTCCCGATATTTATTTCTGTGAGTTTATCTTTCAACATTTATCATGTTTATTTGACCATATCGCCCATGTGCGTTTGGAAAACTGTCTTCCTCTTTTAAAATGTTATTTGTAAGTACTACAGTCTGGTATTTTTCACTCGAATATATTGTGTTGAAAAATCCATAAATGTATGAAAACTATGATAAATCCCTTATTTGTGAACATATTTTCGAAGGGCACTTTTTTAAACTTTAAATGCTCCATAGTTTCCCCGGCATGCTAGCATAAACCGGATGTCGCAGGTTCATACGCCACTCAAAGCAACTTATTTGTCCAATTATATACAGCAACTTTTCCTTGGCAGTTTATTTGACGATTTGTTATCAAACGCCATTTCCTCACTTCCTCACTCAATGTCACATAACGCGTCTCTAACACCGCATTCAATCACACTTCCTCACTTTATAGGCTGCATGTCATATTTAAGGTTTCTGTCAGCAGCCCTTGAACAAAGACATAATAATACTGTCATAATAGCAAGGCGTACCCCGCTCCAGCAAAATAGCAATCATTTCTCTTAAAACAACAAAATGTCACATAACGCCTCTCTAACACCGCATTCACTCACACTTCCTCACTTTATAGGCTGCATGTCATATTTAAGGTTTCTGTCGGCAGCCCTTGAACAAAGACAATTGACAAAATTTTGAACCGCCAACATGGGGCTTGATAGGATTTTATAGAATACTGGTGTCATATGACATTAAGACTCCTATGAAAATCGGGTCTCTTTCACATTAAACATGATCGATAAGCCTCACACGTGACCGGTCAGTGTCCTTGTTTTATTCACTTCCAGGCATGCGCAATACAACGAAGGAGTCTGAATTTCACAGAGATTCCAGATTCGGTTCGGTGCTATACTCAAACCCCGCTACAGTCAATCTCTCTATTCAATTTTATCATTAATATGCTGACTTGGATGATAAAGCAGCTGACACTGAAGTTTCTTCATTGAATCACATCGCATAATTTTTTATCTCATCGTCAGTTGGTTATGACGCCCTCTTTTGACATTACTTTATCCCATGGGCGCAGCCATTTTTCTTCACGTTGAGTGCGTTCGATTTCTTCCCCCTATTTACTCGCACCTGGCCCCTTGCGTGATGACAGACATGCGCAGTGGAGCTAACTAAACGAACGGTTTCGGGTAAGGTTTCGTGCTAAGAGCTGGAAACACGGGCGTCGCCAGGATTTTTTTTCTAGAGGGGAACAAAACACATTTTCCGAAACAAATCCTGTAGAGGGGCAGGGACATTTTGCCCCCTACACATTAAATTTACACCAATTCGCCTTTTTTGGGGGGTTTTGTTTTTCTTTTTTGTCCCTTCCTTCTTCTTTTTTTTTTTTGCTTTTCAGGGGGGGGGGGGGGTGGGGTTGGGTCCCCTTTCCCCCCTTTCCCCCCCCCCCCCCCCCCCTCGCGACGCCCATGGCTGGAAAATTGAATTTTGACATGACACAGGCTGCAGCCGAATCAATTCACTGTCTAGAGCACGTCCATGCCCGGTGAAAATACGCGGGTACGCGCTGACAATAATTCGGAGCAGTAGCTCCGTGCACAGAGCAAGTTGCAAAGAGCTAGTTAGGACACGGCCTGAGGCGCCCGCCAGACGTTGAATGGCCTTATGGGATACTTACCCAAGTAACCGGCTCGGCGTGTCGGTTACTTGGGCCAGGCTCGAGTAAGCGCGAGAAGTCACGTGAGAGGTAAATCGAACGCTGTCGCGCTTGCACGAGCAAGCGCGGGGGATCTAATTGAACGCACGTTCTATACATCTTGTGTTTGGCCGCAGTTCATTCGTGTGGCGTCCCCCATAATCTACTGAGTAGCGCATGAATATACAACATCCTTTCAAAATACCCTTCGGAAGCAGTCGAATACCAACTACAACTACCCGTAAAGATCGCGTTAACTGCGCATGCATCGTGAGTTACATAAGACGGTAAACTGTAACGTAATTTGAGGCTTTGCACTGCCTCTCTATGACCATAACGGCATATTTGTGTCTAGAAAATATTCGTGTTTATTTTCAAAACATGCAGAATGCAGACTCATCTTCTATAATAGTTTCGTTGCTTGCACGTTCCATTACAAAAACGTCCTCTTTCAAATTAACAAGAGATTCACAAAACAGGGTTTGTTAAAGTTACGCCATTGGGGATTTTCCTCATTTTATTTGGAAAAGACCACAATAATGATCAGCTCTGAATATCTTTCATAATTGTATTTATCATAATGAAGAGTACTACAGACATATTATTCTACCCCATCATTGTTCATTGCAATGGGTATTTTTAATGTCATAATAGCAAGGCGTACCCCGCTCCACAAAAATAGCAATCATTTCTCTTAAAACAACAAAATGTCACATAACGCCTCTCTAACACCGCATTTAATCACACTTCAGAAGTATTAAAATACTATTATTTCATGACATGTAATGAGCAAGAAATGTATAGCAACCAACCGGCAACTTTCAACCAGCGCTACTAGTCTCAGTGTTATAGCGTATAAAAAAAAACTCCACTACGGATTCTCTTTATAATTTAGATAACGAATAAGCATACGTCTTTGGACTTTTTGCCAAGAATTGTTTTCTCATTTGAGGTGAACTAAATATTATTATGCTGTTAATCAATTTAGTGGATATTACTGAATGTATAACATTACATTTACTTTTTTGCAACTATTGTACATTTAAACTTGACACGAGGAGTGTATTAAAACTCACATAAAAATACATGAAATGGCAAATAAAAACTGCTCACAAGCAATATGAAGATGAAATCAAAAGCCCATAAACCGCGACGGATGCAACAAAAAGATGCCAACTGACAGACTGACTCTTTGTATAAAATACATTAACGCTGTGTCTATATACAGGGTGTATAAAATCAGGTATTCCAAAATTAATGGGTTTGTATGAGAAAAAGGAATTAATCATAAAAAAAAATCTTAAAGTATAATTAATTAGCTGTCCGTTGATATCTCACTTGCCTGTCTGAAATTTCGACTGAGCCCAACTGATTTAAAAACAAAAATCAGGAAACCTCGTTTTCCAAGTTTATGAATATGAAGCTGAATATCAGTAGTGAGTTATTAGCTGTCCGAAGAAGCGTTGTCGCTGCGACAGTGCGACAAACTGGAGGTATGTTGGTGATCTGGCTGCATAAAAGGGTAGACCTACATCGTAATGTTAGTCCCCGATTACCTTTTTTTGATGGTTATTAATAAACGTCCCCCCCAAAAAAAAAAAAAAATAAAAAAAAAAAAAAAAGTAAATAACAAACAAACAAACAAAACACGATAAAAACAAAAACAAGCGAAGAATGAGAGAAAAACAAATAACTAGCAAGGTCCAAGTTCATCAACATAATTTTCAACAACAAAATTACACATATGGAATCACAAAGTTCATTTCGTTTTAGATCCGTCTATGCTAATACATCAAAATGGACCGTCGAAAGACCAGCTACAATATGCCTATGCTTATTTAATCTACCCTTGTACTGACATTCTATCGCACGCTGTAATACGATTATGGGGCACATAACAGCAGCCCGTTTTTGCATACTGCTCGTCTTTTTGTACCCCCAACATAGCGCAGCAATTGTTAAAAACATACGGCCTATTAAGTCACGGGAAAACGGTCACAGTGATGCAGTTGAAGGAACGCTGATGTCCAGTGCTCAGTTGTCATCAAACTCGGGCCGGATGGTACTCAAATTCTCATGACGCACGCGGTCAAACGAAAAATAGGTCTGAAAAGTAAATGAAATCAACATATTCCTCCATAAGAGTGTGTACATTGTCCTCGTAGCAATAGGGCTTATAATTAGAAATATGTATAAATCTTCAAATTTACAATTTAAATCAGATTTTAAAGCATTAGTCTAGTAATTCAAGATTGCTTCCAAAAACAAAATTGTGATATTACGAGCAGTGTGCGTGTCTAAACAAAAGAAACACATTGTGTTTATTTTCCTCTAGCTAAAACATCTCAGGGGATGCCGGGCGCCAGGATAAACCGTGTTTTTACTTACATATTGTCTTTTCTGTCATCCATGTTTCTTATGGCGTAGACCAGTTTGGAGAAACTTGGTCTGTTGTTGGAATCTTTTTCCCAGCACTTACGCATCAGTGCGTAACTAAATACAGTAACAAGGAAACAGTGTGAGTGAAGATTGGTCTATTGTTCAGTTCCTCCTTTTAGCACTCGCGTAGGCAGAAACCAAGCGAATGAATGTTTTTTAACAATAACATATTTGTAGCATAAACTAGAAACACACACAGTGATATTCAGAGTGGCTTGTCCTCAAAGTTTTAGTCCTCAAGATCAAATGGCTTGTTTTCAATTTGGCCGCATTTTTTTGTCCACAAGACCATACCTTTCGAAAAGACTCCAAAACTATTAGGCCTAGGCCCTCGTTATGTACACGCATACGGTCTATGGGTTCGGCATTGACAAGCAGGTATGACTAAATAGGGCTTTGTAACTTTGTCAAGTTTGTTGCACGAGCCAGCTTGAATGTTGGCCTCCAGAAGTGCTGACACTCGTTATCTACTGTCCGCTAAGAGGAATTTCAGCAGGTAGTTTTCCAGCAGTATATCTTTTGGCCGCTCTAAAACTACCTGCTGATAAAACTGTGCAACTATTAAGTTGACATCTTACCTTTTGTCGTCACAGTTGCTGGGCTTGGACATACGGTATCCTCCCTTCAGCTTCCTGGCCAGTGACTCACTCTTGGTTGTCGGGTAGGGGGTTCCCCCTTGACAATGTGCGTTAAATATAAATTAGATAGAGCGGGAAAAGGTTAAAGGACCAATTGTTTGTTTTTTACACCACTTCCAAGAATCTTGATGGAAATAAAGTTGCCTTAAACTGTTTGATATCTGGACTGATTTGTTTCATTTGAGCTAAAAATGGGCAATATAACTATTTTAAGCAGAATATGTCTTACCTATTGTGGCTATTTCCCACAGGAGAAGGCCAAAAGACCACCTGATGATGATAAAAATTTAAGTCACGAATTCTTTAATTTTGTGACGATGAAATATTTTGCCCCCCAAAAATCTATATTTAAGCCAGCATCGAGCATAAAAATACACACAATAAACAAGGTTCTTTGTACTTACACATCACTCTTTGTCCTGTACCTATTATGCCTAATTGACTCCATAGCCAACCATCGGACTGGAACTCGTCTCTATAATCAAATACAAAGGAAAAGGAATGGAAACTAAACTTGAACAAGTACTGGGTAAGATTGGACCCGGAATCCGGATCATATTTGATCTGATGCTTTTCCACCTCAAAATGAACCAATACAATGACCAAGAGTACTCTCACTTTGACCCAGAAAATTGTCATTTTGACCAGGAAAAGTTTGTCACAATTGATTAGAAATTTGACTTGAATTCAAAGAACTATTTCTGGACTTGTGACTTACGAAATTATTACCCCCCCCCCCCAAGGAGGTAATGCTTTCATCGGCGTAGGTTTGTCATATAACCAGATAACTCCAACAGTTATTGATGGATGTTCAGGAACTTTTTTCAGGGGTGGTCCTTGATACAACTACGAATCCGTTAGATTTTGGAATGTATTGAGGTCTGGGTCTGGTTCCAGGAATTTTGTAAAGGAAGCTTCACCAATTTGTATGTGCAAAAATGATATGTGTAGATACCGTGAAGACGGGACACGTGTTTGGGTCATCCAGAGTGCAGTCTATGAGCGCGGCGCATAGCGCACACACCATTGAAATCAACAGGTCAATGCACTCAACCATTTGATACCATGGGGGAGTGGGGAATGTGCAATAATATGTGAGTCCAGGCCAGTGGATATGGGTGTACATGGATTTCTGTTGGGTGTACAGACAATAACGGCAAAGAATTGTTCAGCTTTGGTGAAGGTTTGCGCTCTCTGAGTGCTTTCTAGTCTGACTTGTTATCCACTACTAACTGTCCTACTTGTGTTTGACAGACAAATTTTATTATAAGCTTTGTAAAATACTTTCAGTATAGTGGCGGAACCGGGGGGCTATAGCGGAACCCAGGGGGACTGGTCTTGTTTATCCCAGGACTCCAACCCACACCTATTATCCCACAAAAATATTTATTAGCCAAACGAAAGGGTGAGCGGCTACCCAAATGAAAGGGGGGACAATTAACGAACGGTGGACTAAGCCTAGGGGCTGTTCGTTTGGTGGAAATATACCACCGTTTTGTGACTGAGTAATTAATTGAATGGAACTAGAGCAACACAAGTAGCGACTGTAGGCCTCAAGGTGAATCAGGTAACCCTAACCCTCACGGCAGACCTGGGTAACCCTCAGCGAACATGGTAACCCTCGCAGTGATCCTGGTAACCCTCACGATGATACTGAGTAACTCTCACGATGGTACGAGTTCTAGCAGAAACGATACACAATGAGGTCTCGGGTTTACATCACCGTCGCCATCTTGAAACGAAGAGGCCTGGCGATGTCAAACACCGCTTTATAAGCGCCCCGATTTTGGGCAATGCGCGCTGGTGATTGGCTTACGCGCGTTCATGCATTATGGATGCTCAAGTCACGCCATATATTTCATTGCGGATTGGTCTACGCGCCCCATTAATATTAATGACCTACGCGCGCATACATAATTCATAGATTAGACTAGTCTGTAGGCACCCTGTTTCGCCACACAGACCCCAGCTAAGCTTGGTCCGTCCCGGACCAAACAGCTTTATACAATTATAAGAAACAGGGCCCATATATTTTATACAATTATAATATAGCTAAATTCCATGTGTAAGGTTTACCCACACGACAAGTGCCGTGTGAGACCGACATCCTTAATACAATTATAACAATGAAGCGTCCATAATATCCAAGCTATTACCACCGCTTGAGGTTTACCTAACCTCAGAAGTGATTTATACAATGATAAAAGATGTACACATTTGAGGTAGTTTACTAATTTTACAATAATCAATGTCTTTGGAAATATACATGTTTTATTTTAACAAGCCATACGGTTGTATGGTGGTCCGCAACACTTTATAAAAAATCTCTATAAGAAATATAAAAAAAATATATAACACTTTGGAAAACACGGTGAGCTATTAAGTAGAATCATGCATAATTAAGCAAAATCACACAAATAGGACACAAATTTCAGAGTCATTAGTGTTCATTAACCTTTTTTGTACTCCCGTTGACCTACTTTGGTACTTCGTAGATATTGGCGTCGACTGCCTTCTTGTATTTGTGATGAGACACCTCCTCGTGTACCAGTTTCCCATCTAGGTAGGTGTTGCGGAATAGGCGTTCCTCAACTATGGCCTGCCGCATCCTCTTCACCGGTGGCTCGTCGACGGCTTCCTCCAGCTCAGATCCCGCCTGGGTGATGGGGCTGAGAGGAGGCATAGATTCAGGGGTTCTGGACGTCTCTGCACCTCGTGCCTCCAACAGTTGGCTCAGGTACGCCTTGGGCTTTCCGGAGAGACGGATGATGGGTGATGATGTGCGCCCTACCAAGGGCGATATGGGACAGGGCGAGAGCGAAATAACCGCCTCTCTAGACGGACTCTTCGGCGGCCGACTCGCCGTAGCTGGGGCCGGGGCCGCTGGTTGCGGCCCGTGCCCCCACTTCCCAGGGAGCAGCTTCCTGTTGATGGACACCGGCATCTTGATGCCTCCTTGGCGTCCCTCCATGATTCCGACTTTCTTGAATTCGGGATGGCTAACCGCACTCTGTGGATGGCAGATGCGGACGTGTCGGGTTAAGTTGTCCCTTCGCTTGTCCCGGTACTCGCAATGCTCGCAGCACAGATACACAGGGGGGCCGTGCACCAGCTTGCGATGCCTCCAGAGGCCTTGCTTCGTGTTGAATGTACGCTCACACAGGAAACACTGCAAAGTCATCCTCAACCTGCCAACAAAAAACAGACAAAATGTTTGGTTGGTATCTCTCTCTGCTTGAGGTGACTAACCTATCTATACCTAACTGGAAGTCGATGTTCCCTACGGGGGTACCTTGGGGTCCTCCCAGGGCTACTTGTCACTTCCCCTTCCCCATTACTTATTCGATCAACAGTTAGATCCTCAAGAGGTTCTTCACTAAGTTCTGGCTCTACACTCAGCTGTTGCTCCTGACTGAGCGCCACCGGAACCTCGGACACAGGTTCCTCAACAACAGTCGCCTCGTGGGTAACTTCAGTGCAATCAGAAATTCTTTCTGGTTTCACCAGTTGTTCCTCAGCCATGTCAGGCTCATACTTCCACGGTTTTAGGTTCTCACCAGTGTATGGCTTGAGCCTATCCCCGTGAACTACAAAAGCCTTACCGCCAGCAAATCTACTGGAAGCCTCGTCTCTCTCCCAAGCATCATCATGTTTGGAGATTCGCCAGTTGACTCTTGGGGAGTGCACCGGTAGGCAAAACTTGCATACGGGAGGCACTCGTCCCAGTCACGCTGTCTCCTCCTCGGTTCGATCATAACCGCAACCATGTTGACCAATGTCTTGTTGAAGCGTTCAACCATTCCATCGGACTTTGGGTTGTACGCCGTGGTCCTCGTCTTGGAAATTCCAAGGACCTGGCACATTTCCCCAAACACGGCCGATTCAAAGTTTGTACCCTGATCGGAATGCAATTCCAAAGGAATGCCAAACCGACAGACAAACTCACTGACAAACTTGTCAGCCACCGTCTCTGCCTTAGCATCAGGCAGAGCGTACGTCTCCATCCATTTGGAGCAGTAGTCACCGACTACCATGACCCAGACGTTGCCACTGTAGCTCCGGGGCAGTGGCCCCAGCAAGTCCACGGCCACTCTCTCCATGGGCTCGCCCACCAAATACTGCTGGAGTGGGGAAACTCTCCTTTTCACAGGAGATTTCCTCCTCCCACACAGCTCACAACGTCTGACGAATGACCTCACATCCGCTGTCATTCCCGGCCAATAGTATCGAAACTTCACTTTGGCCAAAGTCTTCTTGACACCTAGGTGACCGCTAGTCCGACCACCATGTAACTCCTGGAGTACAACCTCTCTAAATTTCTCAGGAAGTACTAGTCGCCACCTAAACAACTTCCCGTCATCGGATTCCCAGTTCCTATAAAGGACACTGTCCCGCACCTCCAACTGATCCCACTGGGACCAGAGTGTCTTGTGCGCCGAGGAGGCGGCCGATACAGTCTCCCAACTGGGACGACTGCCCGACTCCTCTTTTGCCCGTACTATCCACCCAACGCTAGGATCACCAAGTTGTGCTTCTCTGACTGCATTCCTAGGTAAGTGTGGTTGGGCAAAGATGCCCCTCACACTCGCCTCAGGAATCGGCAAGTCAGAGTCAACCTCACGGTAACCCTCACTGGTCTTGGTCACTTTGGCATCATCCGATGCCCCGACGGTCGCTGTCGCTTCGTCAGCATCAGCACGACCGCACTTCTTGCAGGTCTTCCGGGACAACCCGTCAGCATTTCCATGCTTACGCCCAGGCCTGTGTTGAATTGTCACATCATACTCGCTGATTACCTCGAGCCACCTCGCAAGCTGGCCCTCGGGGTCCTTAAAGTTAAGCAACCACCGGAGAGCAGCGTTTTCGGTTCGAAGCAAAACCTTCTGACCATACAAGTACTGTCTAAACTTCTTGAGGTAGACAACTACCGCCAACAGTTCCCGCCGAGTAACACAATAGTTCCTCTCCGCCTTGCTGAGTTTACGACTCGCAAAGGCGAGGACCTTCTCCTGCCCCTCATGGACCTGAGACAAAACTGCCCCTATTCCATCTCCACTAGCATCTGTATCTACGATGTAGTCACTATCTGGAACAGGATACGCCAAAACAGGTGCAGTCTGCAGCCTCTGTTTCAACTCTTCAAATGCCTGCTGGCAGACATCTGTCCAGCGAAACTCTCGTGACTTTTCAGTCAGCGCATGCAGCGGCGAAGCAACCTCGGCAAATCCCCTGATAAACTTCCGATAATAGGAAGCGAGGCCTAAAAAGCTTCGAACTTCCTTGACACACTTAGGTGTTGGCCATTCCGCCACGGCCCGAACCTTTTCAGGATCGGTAGCCACACCTTCCGCCGACACAACATGTCCCAAATAGCCCACTGATCGCTGAAACAAAAAGCACTTACTAGGCTTCAGCTTCAACCCAGCTTGCCTCAACCTGGAAAAAAACAACTCGCAGACGTTCAATCTCTTCTCCCACAGTCTTGCCAAACACGATGATATCATCTAGGTATATCAGCAGGATGTCCCACTGAAGACCTGCCATCACCTTCTCCATCAACCTTTCAAACGTCGCAGGGGCGTTGCAAAGCCCGAAAGGCATGCAGCGCCACCTGTATAAACCGTTCCGCACCACAAAGGTTGACTTCTGGCTGGCGTCCTCATCGAGGGCAACCTGCTAATATCCGGATGCCAAGTCCAGAGTGGAAAACCACTCTGCACTCGCCAACGCATCTAGCATCTCGTCGATACGAGGAACAGGGTAAGCATCTTTAATTGTTACCCTATTAAGACCTCGGTAATCGACACAAAATCGTTTAGTCCCATCCTTCTTCCGGACTAACACAACATTCGCAGCCCAGGGACTATCAGATGGTTCGATAACCCCACGCTTCTGCAAATCTACAACCTGCCTCATTATTTCCTCCTGATTACACAGGGGATGGCGCCGGGGCCTCTCCTTGATTGGCCTCGCATTGCCAGTACTGATGTGGTGCTTGACCACATCAGTCCGCCCTATGTCACCCTCACCAGAAGAAAATACATCATGAAATTCAATCAAACAAGCCTTCACCTCCTCGTGATGCTCCTCACTGAGGTTGACTTTACTCCGGTCGTACAAATCGTGCAGGTGAGACGGCAGGTCACCATAGACCTCACACCCACGATTCTCACCAGGAACTACTATCGAATCAACTTCAACTGTTGCAATAGTGCCCACAGTCGTTCCCCGCCGAACAACTCGACTCTCCTCATTCGGATTGAATATCCGCAGAGCGAGAGACTCGGGTTGTGACTGAACCAGCGACCGGGCTAGAATTAGCCCTCGCTGAGCCAACTCGCCCCCACCTTCCACAGGCTCAATGATTGCCGGCTGTCCAAATGCCTCAGCGATACTGCTAACAGTACCAGGCACAACAGCCTCATGGCCCGCAGGAATCTCTGTGGTTTCAGCCACCATCACCCTGCCAACGAACGGTTCTCCAGCACCACTTGTGCATTTTACCCGGTCCCCGTTTAACCTCAACTCAAGGCTTTGGAAATCTAAAATACCTCCAGTAGGTAACAAGAAATCCATGCCCAATATGCCGTCATACTTGACATGAGCGAAAATAACACGCACTGAGTAAGCAGTTTTACCCAACTGTATGTCTACAGAGGCAGCGCCCATTACAGCCAATGGACTCCCATCAACTTGTTGAATGCTAGACTCTTCTGCCTCCAGCACAGGCCTCTGTTCCTTGGCAATTCTATGGTAGACACGACTACTAATTAGTGTGTCGGTCGACCCCGAATCAACCAGGAACCTACACTTTGCTCCCCTCACAACACCATTGACAAACAGCCCATACCTAGGCCGAGTACCACTGCTTGGTCGAGTGCCTACTGGCTCTCTGCCTTCCGGTCCTCGCCTACCGGCGGCTTTGTTTGTCCCAGACTCTTGTCCTCTCTTGGGCCCCTGGAAATGCCCAGCCTGCCCGCAGGCCCACCGGTCGGCTGGCTGGCGTTTCCCTGTGCCCATTTCTCCTTACGAGGTTTGGTACATTCCCGTCTGAAATGACCGACCTCACCACACTTGAAACATTTCAACCCACCAGGCGTTTTCCTTTCAGGCTTTGGTGACTGCCTCTGAGGAAAACTCGCATTGTTGCCCTGAGCTAGACCTTGCTGGGTGAGCCCTGTTAGGAGCTCAACCACTTGGTCTATTTTCTTTGTCTGTTGACCGGCATTTTCTTCTAACTTTAGAAGACGCCTCTCCGTGTCAGAGTCGACTGCCCTAGTAAACTTCACAGGTTTATCTTCGGCCCTTCTCTCACACTCAACCTTCTCAAAATTCTCGGTCTCAAGGGCAGCACGTATAGCTTCGTCCAATGTCTTTGGGCGATCGCGATAAACGCCTTCCCTAACGACCTGACTAGTCACCGCATCAACGAAATGATTCTTCCCCAGGCGCTCCCGTGCCTCTTCGGGGATCTCAGGGTAGGCCTTCAACGTTAAATCACGGATTGCCTGGCCCAACTCCTGAAGTGTTTCCTTAGGCCCCTGACGTCGGTGCCTTAACTCCACCAAATAATTTTCGGCCTGTCGTCCAGGACCGAATCTCTTTGACAACACCTTCACAAGTTCACTATAAGTGAACTTCTTCGACCCATCACCGAGAATACGAAGTGCTTCACCCTGGAGACAAGCGGCCAAAAATTCGGTTGCTTGCTCCTCACTCCACTGATTCACCTGCTTACACGCCTCAAAGTGGCGGTAATAATCGTTCCACAGAACCTTACCATTATACCGGTCGGGAGTAATTGTAGGCTTGCGAGGCCTACCACCGTGAGGTTTACCGCCCACCTCATCACCCACCAACCGTGACTCCCTTTTAAGTGGCCATGGGCCTACTCCAGGTGAGTCAACCTCATCGACAACCTTGTTGGATATCCCCACAGTGGGACTAGTTGCAAAACTCAGCAACTCACTGTGTAAAGCTCGCTCCTTTTTAGCACAATCTTCCTTACGGTTCAAGAAGGGATTGGTGCAAGGACCTCGCGTGGGAATAGACCTCAAAGGTGTACTCTCCGCGTGCCTTGCGTCCCTTGGAACCAACTTGGGTGACATGCCAACACTGGAACATTCGCGTGCCACTGAGGCATACCCTGAGGTATCCTCCGGCAACTTCCAACTAATCTCAGAATCAACCTCAACCAAAGGTGTAGCCCTACTCTTAGGGGTAACCTCACTCACAATCTTTGGCTGCGCCCCCTTTCTGACAGCCTCTAACTCCGAAGAGAGACGAGCCCTCTCCCACTTCAACCACTGAACCTCCATTCTTGAGCGGTTAAGCTCATCATGGACAGAGCCCTTGTCCGCCTCCACCGAGGTGACACCGCTGTCCTTACTCATACTGACGTTTCCTCCTGACAAGGAAACTCAGTCTCCACGAAACTCTCTACACTTGGCCACTGACCACTCGGCGATAACGGTACCTCACCAGTAAATTCAGGCTGCGGGACTACTTGTCCAGGGCCTCCCGAATTTACCAAAACCTGCGTACCGACTACCACCCGGTGGATTCTTAACAGGATCGGCAGTTGCTGTCTCACAGTATGCCGCAAAGATCGCAACTCGGCCCGAATCCCAAACAGAATCCGTACACCAACCAACAATACAACAAACAAAACAATACCCAAAGCAGTAACGACCCAGGTTAACATAACCCGCTAACCTCGTCACCAATTATCCTCGCAGTGTACCTCACTGAGGTGCACTGACTAACAACAAAACAGAAAATCACACTATATTACTCTTTATTCCAAGTTCACAAGTTACAACAATTGAATTTATACAATCACAAAATATCCCACTTCTGACACCATTTGTGGCGGAACCGGGGGGCTAGCGGAACCCAGGGGGACTGGTCTTGTTTATCCCAGGACTCCAACCCACACCTATTATCCCACAAAAATATTTATTAGCCTAACGAAAGGGTGAGCGGCTACCCAAACGAAAGGGGGGAAAATTAACGAACGGTGGACTAAGCCTAGGGGCTGTTCGTTTGGTGGAAATATACCACCGTTTTGTGACTGAGTAATTAATTGAATGGAACTAGAGCAACACAAGTAGCGACTGTAGGCCTCAAGGTGAATCAGGTAACCCTCACGGCAGACCTGGGTAACCCTCAGCGAACCTGGTAACCCTCGCAGTGATCCTGGTAACCCTCACGATGATACTGAGTAACCCTCACGATGGTACGAGTTCTAGCAGAAACGATACACAATGAGGTCTCGGGTTTACATCACCGTCGCCATCTTGAAACGAAGAGGCCTGGCGATGTCAAACACCGCTTTATAAGCGCCCCGATTCTGGGCAATGCGCGCTGGTGATTGGCTTACGCGCGTCATGCATTATGGATGCTCAAGTCACGTCATATATTTCATTGCGGATTGGTCTACGCGCCCCATTAATATTAATGACCTACGCGCGCATACATAATTCATAGATTAGACTAGTCTGTAGGCACCCTGTTTCGCCACAGTATTGTTTAAAAATGAAATACAATCTTGGAATATAGCCTCTGGAGTGTATAGTTTAAAGAACTTACCTTTGACGTTTGAACATATATATCCTCCCCTCTGGACAGTCCAAAGTCTGAAACCTTAGCAGTCAGCCCTTCAGATAGTAAGATGTTCCTGGCAGCCAAATCTCGGTGGATCACCTTTTAAGATCAAAGAACGCAATACCAGTACCTCTGAATCAATTATGTAGCTGCTCACTGCACGTAGAGTCCAAGGTCAAATTTTGATCTAATGTCGGGTCCGATTTGACCCAAAGCTGGGTAGAATTGAAACATGCCATTTCTGTAACTCTTCGGGGTCATTTAATACAGAACATTGTCATTGTGACTAAACAATTGTCATTTGACCACATTTTGTATACGTAACATTTTCATTTTGAACAAGGAGAGTGTCAGGTATAATCTGACCCCCAGATTCCAGGGATAAGTTCTCAAATCCACCGGGACTTTTAAGAGTGTCGGTTAGCATTTTGACCCGGAACATGACCGAGAGAAGTGTCATTTGGCCCGGAAAAGTTTCATTTTCAACCATGAATAGTATCAATCCAAATAAAACTCGGCCTTCGTGTCAAATCCAAAAAGGGTGTCAGTAGAGTGTAAATATGAAAACTGAGCCTTTTAAAATCAACAACTGAAAAAAATTGCAAATA
Organism: Patiria pectinifera; assembly: GCA_029964075.1. NCBI lineage: Eukaryota > Metazoa > Echinodermata > Asteroidea > Valvatida > Asterinidae > Patiria > Patiria pectinifera. The sequence continues at coordinate 11,406,719 of CM057148.1, read as the reverse complement.
TGCTACGGCTCCTTACCCCTGCTTCAGCAAGGTGCTCCATTCCCTTGGCAACATCCAGAGCAAACTTGACCAGCTGATCGGAAGACAAGGCATCCTCCTCTGAGTCTGACTGTGAGCGAGCCGTCCGCAGGTAGCTGCGCAGATCACCGCGGGGAAGATACTCTAACGCGACGTACAGCACCTCTGATTAAGAAACAGTATGGATCCGGAGTCAAGGTCACACGCTATTTTCACATATTTGTGTAAACACGTGATAGAAAGCAACTCGTTCATCTTTGTTCGACTTGATCAAATTAAAACACACTACCAAACTGAACTAAATATACATTGTCTCAATCTCAAATATAACTTTTGTATTTTATTTACGGGTCTTTTTTCTTTTCTTTCGTTGTTATTTAGTCAGTTACCATCATAAATGTTGACAATGAAACGAATACATACGTCGATGCTGACATGCGCCAAGCAGCGAGACGACATTTGGATGGTGGCCGAAAGAGGTCATCGTGCGAAGTTCACCGATGAAATCCTCTCTCTCCCTCGTCGATGCATGGCCTGTTTTACATTTTGAAAGTAAATAGCAGTTAACCAAACAGCACGAGGTTTCCGTGTATATTCAAAATGTGTTGAAAACAGACCGACCCATTAGGCCCCGCCCACTGCGCACGTGAACAACAAAACGTGCGCCTCACTCAATTCCACATTGATAATGCAGATCAATGACTTGCTACTTTTTCCAAGTCGCGCGCATCCCACGCGCATGTACTCATGCAGGCATAAATACACCATGGTGATAGGTTGAATACCTTTGGGCGGGGCTTACTTTCCTGTGTATTGCCATTATGCCTGTGTAAGGTAAATATTAACCTTGCACATTATGTTACCTTTAAGCATCTTGATAGCAGCCCTTGTCAGTTCTTCATCTTTCATCACAGCACCTGATCGCACCTCACCAAAGTCCCCTCTCCCGAGGACTCGCTCATCCATGATGAGGTTGCAGCGAGGCACCTTCCAACTCTCAGCCAAAGGAGGTAGATTGTCCTCATCATTATCGGAGATCATCGGTGTTTCCTCCTGTGGTTGTATGGTGTCATCATTCTCCACCTGCGGAGAACTTGTGTCTTCGTATCGGTGTGCAACCTGCTGTGAAATGTTGCACTCGTAGTTATGTGGGTCTTGTGGCGAAATCTTTATTTCGTATGTATGTGGACCTTGAAAGAAAGAGACACAAAAAGACAAATTATGTATTGTTTGATGCAAAAAATGTCTATGTATGGCCTCGACTTTCACATGTGCTACCAATTTCATTTGCAAAGTAGCAAAGTCTCACTCGCTGGATTTAAAGCCATCGGAAAAGGTTTCGAAATTCAAGAAAAAAACACAGGAGATACTGAACAATTTTCATTTGGGGGGGGGGGCAAGACTTGTTTCATGCTGTTTACACAAACATTGTTTGATTCTAAATTTCCTGGTTGTATTTTGAAATTCATTGTTTTGCTTTCGTTTAATTATAATTGAATATAAGCATGTACAAGATGTCATTATATATTTACTAAGGCCTTACCTTAATTCTTCTCAACGCAACTCTCACTTTGCTATTGTTATATAATAATAACCTGTTTAAAAGTCGCGTGACAATTATAATGAATTTTCCCCCACACATGAATTTTCGTTTCCATGTTTTTTTTGTATCTGTCGTAAATATTTCCATTTCTATTTATTGTGAAAATCAGTCCAATAAACAAGGGCTCACCATTTCCACAGACGATCGCACGTCACGTTTGATCTGAACATTTCGCTGTGCCCTGCGGTTCCTTCTAAACTTGACGAACATCACGATTGCCATGACAACCAACACGCCTAGAACGCTGACCACAGTTACTATGGCGATGAGCACTCCATTTGCACCTTTTAATCGATTAACGAGCAGATTATTTGTTTACATGAGAATAATTCGCATATTTTTAAGACAACTTATGTATTTATTTGCTGAGACACTCCCGCAGCAGAACATTCCGCAGCAGATTTGATTCGTAACCCGGATCAAATTTAACCCAATGTATTTCAAGATTGATTTTTTTTTCTTTTTGCTGATCCAAGTTAAACTTTTGCCAATGTTTTGGTCATTAGATAATGATTCAGAACGTGTCATAATTACTTTAACAAGTGCCATTTGATCCTGAAAAGTATCAAGTCAAATATGACGCAGATTCCGGGTCAACTCTGACCCCGGTACCATTAAGAATTGGTATTACGCCCGAACAAGAAAAATGTATCACATGACTAGGTTGGACTGAGTCAGCAATCAGAGTCGTTAGCTTTCGGAATATATCAGGTATAGTTTTCTGTTCATCCTAACTTTGCTATAAAGCACAGGGGCGTAGCACGGTTATTTTTTTAGGGGGGTTTTACATTTTTTTGAAAAGTGCACTTGCACATCTGTGGTGAAATAAAGACAGGTTTGTTTTCTCCGGACACTTGGCCTCCGTAAAATCAAAATGCAAGGGGGGGGGGGGGGGGCTGGTACCATCTGTCGATGGGGGCGCTGTTCAAAACCGACAATTATGCCCACAAAGGGCCAATATATGATGCGTTTTAAGGGCGATACATGTCCGAAATTCAACGGCAGATGCCACAAACAGGGCACAACTTCTTTTTGGAAAAGGCACTTGTTCAGAAAAAAAGGCACTGAGTAAAAATAAGGGCACTCTTTATAAATAATTGGGGGGGGGGGGGAACCGTTGAAAAATGGGCATTTGAATGAAAAAAGGCAGTTTTTACCAAAAATTGGGGGGGGGGGGAAAAACCCCCTTACCCCCCCCCCCCCCCCCCCGGCTACGCCTATGAAGCATCGTAGAGAAATCATCTTTTAGAATAAAAAGTCACATTTTTTCCCTCTTCAAAATTTCAGATTAGAATTAAGGTGAAGATGGACTATAACAAAACATATATAATGAAGAAAAAATGTCAATTTAGGTGAATAAAGTTTGTCCTTGCATCAAAAATAGAAAAACTTAAATGACAGGTAGTTTGGACTATACGGTTGTATCATATGTTTCCCTTTCCCTTCAGTGTGTCATAAACAAGTAGATGAGTCAGGCAATTGTCGGGGATGAAATAGAAGACCTTAGTCAAGATCGAAAGAGATACCTTCTGTCACAAAACATGGTTTATTAATCTTTCTCCGTGATAGTCATAGTGTTCATAATATTGTAATCTAAAGACAAGGAATGGGTGTCCAAAAATACTTCGCCTTGAACTCTGAGCACATTATGTTATTGAATACACAAATGTAAACGACCACAGAAAAAATTCTAAACTTCATGAAGCGTTAATATAATTCACACTTCATTTTGCTTGATGAGTCTCTTGAATTTACACTAAAACAGACATTGTGGTTATATCGATGCATGAAAAGAAATAAACCCAAAACATGATCCCCATTTTGGAGACATACATTTCTTTCAAGGTGAAGAAAGCAACATAAAAACGAGAATTGATATCACGGAGAACACAATAATATAACAAAGAGGGTTCAGCCTAAGATGAATTTACCGTCGGTTTCAAAGAGGACACTAGGCTGGCCCTCTTGGACCAGCAAACACATACAATACTCACCTGCACAAGACGTTACCAGCACTCTGGTGCTCAGTGACTGATCACTGCTCTTTGCAAGGCACGTTAGGTTACGTTCTCGAGTCTCGTTGCCAGGGTTTGTCACCATGTGCCAGCTGCTCACGTTGACCAGACCAGCTCCGGTCCATGCCTCGCTTTTAGTAGCGATCGTCTGATTACATCCACGTGAAGTTCCAGACACCAGGTCTAGCATCTTGAATCCTGCACACGAATTGCCGCATGGTGCCTGACTGGACGCATACGGGGCCATACTCTCGATCGTCCAGCACATCTCCAGCGGAGGGATCCAGCAGATGCAGCGTGGCATCTAGTCGGTCAGTCGAAGAGTCGTCAAATCGGGGAGGGATCATCGCAGGGTGATCAAATGAAACAAAACACACAAAAACAAAACAACATACCTCAAAATCTATGAAAGCGATTCTCCGTTTTGCTCTTCATCAATACGAAAAGGGGAAAAAAGGAACACAGACATGAAGAGGATTAATCAAGGTAGGAGGGCAGAAAGGAACTCCAAGGCCAACAGCATTATTTAACCAGTTACTACGGATTCAAAAGGAGTAGACAGAGAGAAAAACTGCTTTACAACAAGGGCATGGGCGTCGCGTGGGGGGGGGGCAAGGGGGGCACTTGCCCCCCCCCCCCCTGGAAAAGAAAAAAAAAAAAAAAAAAAGGGAAGAAAAAAAGGGGAAAAAAGAAAAGAAAAAGAGGCGCGAAGACAAAGTGGTGTAAATTTAATGAGTTGGGGGGGGGGGCAAAATGTCCCTGCCCCCCTCTAAAACTGATAAATCGAGAATGTGTTGAGAAATACAAGCATTTTTTGGCAAAAATTGTTTTTGCCCCCCTCTAAAAAAAATCCTGGCGACGCCCATGAACAAGGGGGACGAAGCTGAAATAAAAAAAAAAAAACAATTGTCCAATCAGCCTTCTTTCACATGCGCATTAAATACTCACAAGCGTATTTGTATCAAAACAGAATTAACTTAAGGCGACTTTGGACACTAACCAAGAGAGCAGGCAGGCTTTTGAGCAGGGCTTTCAACAACATACCACTGGCAAGCAACAAACCAACTAATAGAGAGATCACACGAGTGTCCGCTAAATCTGTGTTTCACATGCATCCCATGTCTGAAAGTGGAGAGGGGAGTTCGCCGAGGCCAGTATTGCCAAAGATTTGCCCAACAACCCTTTAGGAGTACTAGGTGTTCAGGAAGTGAGATTGGGCATTGTGTGATGGAGAAAACTTGACTGACCTAAGATGGAATATGATGTAGCCAGAGTGGCAACATCAGTGAAAGTTATGGAAGAACCCCGACCTGCTGAACAGATAAAAAAAGAAAACTAGCTTGTTTAACAATGCACAAGGACAAAACTAAATAGCGCAGTCGTTTTTTTGTCCAATCTGTCGCCAAACGTCAAATCAAATTAGACTTGACAAGAATAGCTTAGTTTCTGTACAACTTCAATTTTGGCTGCACACAACTTGTATTCGACTGGACACAACTTTATTCTGAACAACTTTGATAACAACACAAACTGAATTGTTACACACACTGATTTATTAGCATGGGGATCAGCAAGCTTCTGTATTCTCACTCACCGAACTCAGACTGTCGTCTGTCCCTTGGCTAGACAAACTACAACAGAGTATACAACTTGTATACAAAGTATAACATTTATACAAAGTATAACATTTAACCCGCACTGGCGTCTGGCCAAACCCTTCCCGCATATCTGGAGCTCTTTTTTTGGAGTTGAATAACACTAGAGTTTGTAATCAACAAAGGGCTTCGGCCAGTGGTGATCAAGCATTAGTGCTGCTCCTGAAGTTCTTCGAAACATAAGGAGACATAACCAAGGGTAATCAGTTAGGGAAAACGGATCCTAAGTACCTTGGAAAAACTCTCAACTTAACATTGAGGACGCTACACGATAATAAATTGTGGATCACTGATCAAAGCTGGCTGGACGAGCTTTGGAATGAACAAACACATTTTGACTGACAACAGTGCACCAACTCTTGTTCTATGATTCTAACAACCGTGACCTATGGAGTAGAAATATGGTCTGCCACTAAATACCTAAATCAAAAGCTGATCGCAACACAGCGGGCTATTGAAAGGAATTTGCTGCATGTAACATTACAATAAGGTCAATCATAGGGAAACAAGACATAAAACAAAATGTCACGGATATCATTGACATAGACAGAATAGAGGTTGACAGAACATGTAGCTAGAGTTCAAGACAACAGGTAGACTAAAACAGTGACAGGCTGGATGAAATGTAGCCTGATGATGATTTTGGACACGTGATTTGGAGGATAGAAAGAGAGTTCGAGGGTACAAAGGCAACTTTACGGTTTGGGGAATGTAAAAAAGATGGGAAATTGGTTTATTGAAATGAAACAAATAACAAGATAGCGTTCTGTAGAACACCGACCCACCATTTATAACGAGCTGCACGGTAGTCGCCCCTAAACCGGGGGAGTGTGCACTGCACTCGTAAAGACCTCCTAATAACTTTGTTACGGGATCGATGGTACATCTGCAAGCCTTTTTGGTATCATTCCTGAGGATGAGGTCGGACAAGTTTTTATCCTCACCACAGCCGCAGCTAGTCAAACGTTGGTTGTTGTAAAACCATCTGACTAATGGGTCTGTCCCAAAATCACCAGACAGGACGCACGTGAAGGTGATGTAGGACCCAACGGTGGCATATCGTGGGTTTCCTCCCTGAATCTTGATATCTGCCGCTCCAGCTTTAAAGAAAGTGGAAAAATCCACATGAAATTGTAAACCCATGTGAAAAAGCATCGGCTTAGCATGCGCGCTATTTGCGTCGGTGGTTGGTCACTAGAGTATCCGCATCAACAATAATCACTAAAGACCTGTCTACGCTTGGTTGGCAAACTGCATTGTTTTGCCAACCACCGGTTGCAAAACTATGGAAGGTCCAACACTGCAAAAATGAAGCAGAGTTATTACACATAACCAACATATAATTTGATTTTTGGAAATACATTGTCAACAAAGCTACAACATGATTCCTAACATGTCTGTTTTACTTTGTATTGAGGGCGTTATGAGGACTTTTTTTTTGGAAAGCGCTTAAGCGCTTGCGGCAGCCCATATAAAATGGCGACAAAAATATATTTATATTTTCAAATAATATTGAAAAATATATTTATTTGTGCGACAACGGCAGAGCACCAGCGGAGCCTCCAGTCCGCCATCAAAATAAGCTCAAGTTCTTTCAATTTACAATATGTATTATTCTCACAGGTGATTATTCTTATCTACATTGATTTTTTAAAATTGTTTTCGAATGAAGAACACATATACTTACCCGCGGAAGCATGCAAGCAAATCAGCGCGAAAATCGTTAAGAGGAATAAAACCGCCATGTTGCACACAAGGCTACGGACATGTTCCGTCTATAGGCCAAAATGTGGTTCTGTAAATGAAAATCTTACAGTGATCAGTAAATGCTGATTTATGATTGTGGATTTGTAAACATTAACAACTCAACTTGTGTTGCGATTGGAATTTCCCATCAGTGCAGTTTTGCTTTCATTTTGAAGAAGCGAATGCAACTAAATTATTTATCATTTAATAATCTTTGGGACACGTGATAAATTTAACCTAGCGACAATCATGCAGCCTCAATTTTGTATTGTTTATTGTTTATATTTCTTCTGTGAACACATTGTGATTCTGAAAATGAAATACAGTGATATCAGTAAATGCTTATGCTTGTAAATATGAAAACAATCAGGAAAGTTTTGCCAGTTTAGTTCCCTATTCCGAGTGCAGTTTTGCGTTCAGGGAATGGACACCATTCGCAAAGAAATTTAATTTTATCCCGATGCAAGGCAAAACAACAATAAAGCCAAAGATGTTTACTAACTATTAAACTGTTGACATTTCAGCTCAATAACATATTATAAAAAGAAGGTAAATGCATCCTCATTTTCCCCGACGCAAAACAAGGTTTCCGTCGATAGACCTATTTTCCCGATAGGCGAATATGCCGTTACGATTCGAGACGGACCCTCATGTGTTATGATCCCCAATATGCCACTCAGGGAAGTAATTCTACGATTGTAAACTTAACTCGTTAAATTGCTAGCAGTTCTTGCCAAAACAAAGCTGCTTTTTTGTATTAGGTCCAAACCATCGCCAGGAACTGACATATTATACTAGGCAGTAGGCACAACAGGTTCACATGATGCTTGAGAATATTACTTACAGTCAAGAAAGTATTTCATGACAGTTAGGCAGTTTTGTTTTTGAACGTTTGCAAATTGTGTACACTACCTTTTAAGCAGCGTTTGTAGCTTAATGATTTATTCTATTAGGCAAAAAAAAGTCTCCGGTTTCTGGTATGCGCGCGCGTCGCCGTAGCCATGCGCGTCGGCAAAATGAAAACGTTTTTTTTTTCAATTAAAGATGAAGTCTCGAAACCGCCAAACTCACTGGTTTGACTGGAATCCTGCTGCTGCACAATTTTAACGTGTTTTTAGATGGGGTTATGATCGAGAATAAGCTTTATGTTGCCTCTCTGGACTCCCATATATTTGCACTAAGTTTAGTCGGGCACCAGCCGACATTTGAAGCAAAAAGTCAGGCCAAAAAAAAAAAAAACGCGTCGCCGCACCCCTTTTTGGGCAAGCTCCATACCGAAAACTGGAGACTTTTTGTTGGCCTTATCAATAATTTTTATGTTTAGTTGTTAAGGCACTTTCATTCACGGTTACCGCGGCAAGTAACAGTTGTTATGAAACCGCAAAAATAATGTATGCAGGCCTTAAGGTACACAAAACAAAGGGTTTGTATTCGTGATCAAGACATCTTTATCCTCAAGAATATATTGCGTTTTTACCATTTCGGTTGTTTCATCTAACAAAACACATGCTATTGTCTTATAGACAACGAGGAAAAAATACATCCATGTTTAGTTTGGGGACAAAACTACTTTTAATTAGTATCAACTAATAATAGGCTATACTTATAATGATTAGGATCCAGCAGGGTGAACCTTTCTGCGCTCAAAGCAACCCATAACTAAATGCTTGGTTTGAATTAAGGCAGACACTGGCAGTGCTGACGGTGTTGCTAGAGTTAGAATGGGTGTTGACATTTTTTCCAAATTAATGATTTCGACTCGACTTTAGGCCCATTATTCCCTGCAGGGGAATATTAGACTTGACACTGTCTGGCATGCTGTGCATTGACTTTGAACTTTATTTAGCCTTTGAAGTTTATGGCAGCAACTGTGTATAATTTATAGACGAGGTTATATAGTTCAAGTTGGACCACGCGTGTGCAAATAAAATGTTATGATAATAGTCATGCATAGGCCTATTTCGGGACTACGTGGAAAGTCCCCGTGTGAGGAACAGCAATATCACGGCAACAAGAACTCCCCAATATCACACCGATTTCTTCGTTGGAAATTTATCTTACCCGACTAAATAATAATGCGATAATCGACTGGGAGTAATATATGAAACACTGAGCCGACCACAACGAACCGCAGGTGGTGTGGGTTTTCACAACACACATGGTGAGTTCCAGTAATCTAACGTGTTACATATTATCATAATTATGCGCTGTTGGAATTTGCATTCTAGCAATAGGCCTAATCAATATGTGACCTACTGAGGCAAAATGACAAATGTCCACAAAACTTTCATTTGAGTAATCGACGCCTGAAAATAGCCTATTATGCAAAACAAGTTTTGCTATCCAGATTATGGCCATTCAGTGGGTGTCTTCTGTTGTATTACTGACAAGGCTGGCAATGGCAGATCCGGGTGGGGCAACGGGGGCCATGCCCCCCCCCCCCCCCAAAAAAAAGACGCCATTTTTTGTTTTAAGTGACGTCGCAATAAAAGCGGACACTGCGTACACATAATATTTTCTTCCAAAAAAATTGGTTCAAGTGGTCAGAAATCGCCTCAGATCGCACCACAGAGCATCCGCAATCCAACAATTTTTCTTGGGCCCTTAAGCTGGCCCCTAAACCCACGCCGTAGTTTTTGGGACCCACGTTGTGGGAGACCAAATTTATTTTTGGTTCAACCCCCCCCCCCAGGATGTTCTGGATCCGCCCCTATGAAGGCTTGAGAGATAAACTATAAGCTTAAACATGATGTTATTTATTGACATCATCAGAGCGTATTGCCGGGAGGTTAAACCGAATGGAATACAGTACATACGTTGCATACATATCAAAGGATAGTGTGCCCATGTATTAGTAGACTTGTACTAGTCATGCGTTTTATCACAACATCTTCTATCGGGTATTCCGTAATCCGTTGTATTACATCGAAACTTGGCATCCAAATTGATCAATCTAATAACAACGTAGTCTCCTTTCTGATAGAAAATACGTCACAGTTTCTAAAGTCGACTCCGATTGGCTGGCGTGCGTGGTCGCATGCAAGCACGTTAAGATAACAAAAGTTCATACCGTGGCCCTGTTCACGTGAATGTCTGATCCTTATTATGTTATACATATTATATTAAAGTAAACATGATTGGCTTCTCAATGATACCAAGTTTCTTTCTGTACCTTCACGCGTTTATTTTTTTGCCGAAGGAACTTCCACAGTACGTCCCGCCGACATTTGTCGACCGCATCTTGCCGGGGGGGGGGGGGATCGGTTTTGAAAACTAAATTGCATTCCGCCGATAAGGGAAGTAAAAACGCTCCTCAGTTTTTCCATTTTTGCTGTTATTTATTTTCAAAAAATATATTGCATACCTTGGCTACTCAAATAAACAACAAGAGCGATTATGACATGATTTCCCCAATATATCTGACTTCAGGCTAGTCTGCATCAGACATTCATGTGGACACAGCCACGGTATGGACTTCTGTTATGGAAGCGTGCAAATTTAAGCCGATATATCATTATCTCTCAAGCCTTCAAGGGCGGAACCAGTTCTCATTATGCTGGTGCAAGTGGTGTATTTGTGTAAACTGGGTCAGGCCTTGCATCAAACAAGCAAACATGGTGACCGGAATCATAGGGCGGGACGGGGATAAACAGGGGCACTTTGAACTCTGAAACACACCATATTTAGACCCGTGCTTCCCGTGCAATGTCTGTAGCTAGACATTAATTTTGATAAAGAATGACAACGTCCACATTGAATCATTTCGCATTAATGCCAAAAGCAACCTGAGAAATCACTGTGAAAATAAAATCAAATGTTTTGTCTGACTTGCTTTGACGACAACGATTTAGTCAAAATTGAGTACATTTAAAGAAACAAAACAGATACACTCACAATTCCAGTGGTTGATCCAATTGCTTAAATGACAGTAGGCCTACTAAGGATTGATATATAATTTATAAATACCAAAGACAGTTTATACCCATTCTATTGGTAGAGAGACCGTCACGTGGCCGGTCTGAAACAGATGATAAAGACATGGCTGGCTGGTCTTAAACACTTTTCCAGTGACACATGGAATTTGTACTCCTATGAAATACAATATCTTTTACCGTTTTTTTTTGGTAAAATGTTCACTATCCTCACGTAGGCGTGCTCAATCCTACCAGTGAGTCAGTATTCAATATTACTACACTTCATAATTATTCATGGTCAAATTGAAACACGTCATTGGCAGATTGGAAGCGCCAAAAATTCCATCTGGAACCAGCCTCGTAGACATGTAGTCTGTGGCATGTAATCTTTACGGAACCAGTCTGTTATTGTAGTCCTTGTAACTAGTGCAGTAAAGACACATTAAAACTTGTTGGCACCAGACTATTTCATCGACTGACGAAGAACTTCTTGTGTTAAATAAAGATGTAAAATCTACTAAGGCCGTTATCGAAAAGGCAGTGAGGCTACTAAATATTTATGGGGTGTAGTAAAACAAATACAACATGGTTTATTTCTGGAAATCATTTGGATTGTCTGGTCCCTCGGTGTAGGTCAGCTTGACTACCTCCCGACGCAAACCTACACCTTGGGACCAGTAATTCCCACTACTTCCCTTCAAACCATGTTGTATTTTTATAGTCCTAAATTCACGACGCACGCACCAGGCAGCTGCATCTGCGCGTCATCATTATTTTCTGTCACATTTCAGCCATTGTTCATTGTCTCTCAGAAGAGAAATTCGCTTAGAAGGGAAATCCAGTGCCTTGTGTACTGTTTTCAATGTAAAGCTGGTCATTATGATACAACTCTGGATAATTTTGTTCAGTTCAGCTCTAACCAGGACCGACCTACCACGAGACTATCTGCTGATCCTTTCAAATTATCCGTTCCCCACTGCAAATCTGAATCTCTCAATCTCTCTGTGTACTTTGGTGTCTCACTGTCGTTGTGTTGGCTGCAAATTTTTAACAAATTCCCATTTCTCATATTTCGCTTTTCATTTTTTTGCTTGACACTATTTTATTCACTTGCGGCATGCGCAATACAACCAAGGAGTCTGAATTTCTTATAGAGTCCAAATTTGGTTCGGTGCTTCGGATGTCGCTAGGCTCAAACCCCGCTGCAGTCAATTTTTGTGTTTATCATTACTATACTGTTGATGTTGAAACAGCTGACACTGAAGTTTCTTCCATGAATTACATCACATAATGTTTACCTCATCGTAAAATGGTTGCAGCGCCCTCTTGTGATTTAACACTGTATTCCATGGGCGCAGCCATGTTGTCTCTACCTTGTGTAGGCCCTATAAGGTTCCAGACCAGTAAATAGACTGCCATAGACCTCAGTGATATTACGCGCACTTCCTAAAATTATTAAAAATAATCACAACATCTCCAATGTGTTTGAGACACACATCAAACGGAAGCCTATCTCATCATCTTTCGTTTTGCGTTCATTTTCTTTTGGTCGGGGAGAGGTATCTATAAACGACTTTTCGGAAAAAAATTCATCCAAAGATGATCACCCCTAAAAGCAGGCCTGAAGCCCATCGCCATTTTGAAAACGGACGCCTACGCTCCATTGCAAAATAGAGCAATTTTAGGGCCTAATTTCATCCACATTACGCCCTAATACGAGCTTGCAGTCCTCTGCAGGGCTTCCATCATTTATTTTTAAATCGTCAAGTTCACGGCCCTCAAAAATCCATAATACCAGATAATTTTAGGGCATGCAAATCGTAATTTGGCCGGCGAAGGCAATTTTGATTTTATATTTTGAAAATAATCGCTTATATTTTCAAAACCATGCAGAACGCAAACTCCCGTTCTACGATAGTCCCGTTTCAGGCATGTCCTATTACAAAATACGCCTTCCTTCAAATTGACAAGGGATTCACACAACGGGTTTGTTAATTTTGCGTCAGTTGGGATTTTCCTCCTTTTATTTGAACCCCCCATCAATTGATCAGCTCTTTATATCTGTCACGATTGTATTTATTATAATAAAGCGCTCTAGACATAACGACAAGATCGCAGTACTTTTACTTTCATAATAGCAAGGTGTACCCGCTCCACAAATAAAACAAATAGCAATCAATGCAATTAAAACAACGAAATGTAACATAATTGCTCTAAAAACGCAGACAAGCAAACTTCAGAGGTATTTAAAGACTTCTATTTAACGATCTATACTGAGCAAAAAAATGTATAACAACAAACCAGCAATTTTCAACTAGCGTTGCTAGTCTCAATGTTATTAAGGTTTACAACACTACAATGCCATTTTCTTTATAATTTAGATAACGCAAAAGCATACCTCAACAAACTTTTTGCCAAGAGCTTAACATCTCTAATTTTTTTTCCATTAAAGTGCACTAAATATTATTATGCTGTCAATTAAATGGATATTACTACATGTATAACATTACATTTACTTTTTTTTTTCGAAACTATAGTACATTTAAACTTCAAACGAGGAGCGTATTAAACAAATAAAAACCTGCTTAAAGGCAATACGAAGACAAAAAAAAATAATTAAACTGACCAATGCAACAAAAAGAAGCCAACTGATAGACCGACCTTCTGTAAAAAAGAATAATACATTAAAAATGAGTTTTTATACAGGGTGTATCCAATCAGGTATTCCAAAATTAATGGCTTTGATTAAGAAAAGGAATTAATCATAAATTTAGCTTAAAGAATTAATCATCAGCTGTCCATTGATACCTCACTTGGCTCACTGAAATATCAACCGAGCAACACTGATTTCAAAACAAATGCCAGGACATCTCATTTCACCAATTTGCTGGATATAAGTTGAAAGTTAAGCTGTCCGAAGAATGCGCTGTCGCTGTGACAGTGCGATTAACAGGAGGTATGTTGAAGATGTGGGTGCATAAAATGATATGCCGACATCGTAAAGTCGCTCACCGATTACCTTTTTTGGACGTGGTTATAAATCAATGCCCCGTCCCCCTCCCCCCCAACAGAAAAAAAACAAAACAAAACCAAAACAAAAAACAACAAAAAACAAAAACAAAGACAACGGAGAAATGTTAAGAGCAAAATAAGTGGCAAGGTTCAAGTTCATTAAAGTGATTCTCCAAAAATGTATTAAAAGTCTTGAATAACAAAGTTAAGTTCGTTATAGATATGTCTATACTAATACATTTAAATGACCCGTGGTAAGACCGAATATAATATGCCTATGCTTATACCCTCCAACGCAGAAGGCCCATTTACTAACATGCTTACAGTAAAGGGTCCCTCCGGGGACCCAGATATTTAGCGCCTTGGTTTGAGGCTACACAACACTGTATTTTTTTGGACACAATCTCGACATGTCTGTTTTATAAATAAGGAGGTAATTGACAGGAAACAGATGTTGTATACATAGTCTGTGGTCAAGTCGTGCACTGGCTACCCGCAAGTGACCTTGTTTTGTGCACGTGTATATGGGAAGCCCAGGTTGTCAGGCTCAGATATGCCTGACCCGGGGTCAGGTGACTGCATAAATCCGTAGTGGGTGTCTCTGGCTAGGATTAGATGGAAGATCACCAGAATTGGTTTGAATTGTTAAGGTAATTAACCAAATTGGGTCCCCAAAAGGGCGTTTGAGGGTTAAAATACGTACCATGCATTGCACTGACATTCTATGGCACGCTGTAATAAGGTTATTAGGTACATAATTAACAGTCTCTATTGTTTGCATATTACTCGTCTTTTTTGTACCCAAAATATGGCGCCGCAATCGTTAAAAAATACGGCCTATTACGTCACGGGAAAACGGTTGACGCAGTTGAACGAACTCTGATGTCCATTGATCAGTTGTCATCGAACTCAGGCCGGATGACACTCAAATTCTCGTAACGCACTCGGTCAAAAGAAAAATAGGTCTGAAAAGTAAATGAAATGAACAATGTCCTTTATAAGCGTGTGTGCATACTCTCGCGGTTAGGGCCTAGCCGGATTTTAAAATACCACACGAGTAAATAAAGATTGCTTCCAACAAAAATTGTGATACATGTATTAAGTGCTGTGTACCTATCTAAACAAAAGGAAAATGTTTTGTTTATTTTCCTCGAGCTAAATATCTAAGAGGATGCGGTGGGCTAGGATAACTTTGATGCGAAATTGATGATATACTTACATGTTCAATTTTACTGTCATCCGTGCCACTTAGGGTAGAGACCAGTTCAGAGAAACTTGGTCTGTTGTTCGGATCCTCTTGCCAGCACTTACGCATCAGTGCGTAACTAAAAACAGTAACAAGGAAACCGTGTGAGTGAAGATTCTGATTTTCAGATCCTCATATTAGCACTCGCTTAGGCAGAAATCACGTAAATGAATGTTTTTGTAACAACAACATATTTTGTAGCATAATTTAGAAACACATGCAGTGATGTTTATAGCAGCTAGTCCATTGTTACATATGGCTGCATCTTTCTTTGTCCACAAGACTATACCTTTTCGAAAAGACTTCCAGACTATTTAAGTAGCCCTTGGCCCACATCATATGCATGCATACTTATACTCATAAAACTGGTGGCTCGGCATTGACAAAAAAGTATGGCCTACGGAGCATTGTAGCTGGGTCAAGTTTGCCGTACGAGCCAGCTTGAATGTTGACACGCAGAGGTGCTGACACTCGCTATCTACTGTTCCGCCAAGAGGACGTTTGAGCAGGTCTTGTTTAAGCAATAATTATATATTTTGGACGAAAACTACCTGTTGATAAAACTGAGCACCTATTAAGTGAACATCTTACCTGTTGTCGTCACAGTTGCTGGGCTTGGGCATACGGTATCCTCCCTTCAGCTTCCCGGCCAGTGACTCGCTCTTGGTGGTCGGGTAGGGGGTTCCTCCTTCACAATGTACGTTAAATATAAATTAGATACAGTGGAAAAAGGGGAAAGGACCAATTGTTTAGTTTTCACACAACTTCAAATAATCTTGGTGGAAATATAGTTGCCTTAAACGGTTTGATAATGGCAGGACAGATTTCTTTCATTTGAGCTAAAAAGCTAAGCAGTATGCTTTTAAGCAGAATATGTCTTACCTATTGTGGTTATTTCCCACAAGAGAATGCCAAAAGACCACCTGATGATGAGAACAATTAAGTCAAGAATTCTTTAATTCTGTGACGGGAAATATTTCGTAAACAAAATTAAAAATCTAGATTTAGGCCTGCATCACGCATAAAATACTCCATACGATGAAAAAGGTTCTTTGCACTTACACATCACTCTTTGTCGTGTACCTCTTATACCTGATTGACTCAATAGCCAACCAGCGGACTGGAACTCGTCTCTATAATTGAAATAAATAAATAAACCATTATAATAATAATAATCAAATTCAAATGAAAAGACATGAACACTAACCTTAACAAAGTCATGGGTTAAATTTGACCAGGAATCATGGTCATATTTGATCTGATCCTTTTTTTCCGGGTCAAAATAACACTTTTCCGTGTCAAAATGACCAATACAATGGCCATGAGTATTGTCATTTTGACCCAGAAAAGTGACATTTTCACCAGGAGAAGTTTCAGGGCAGAAATAACCCGGAGTCCTGGTCAAATTAGACTCGGGACTTTGTGTAGATTGTTCTTTTTGTCAACTTCTGATGATATGGGGATGTTCCATATAATGTCCTTGCATGCCAAGAAAGAGGTCGAGAATCAAGATCATACATATTTGCAATCTCTCAATCAAAGTCAAATTACAAGAAATGTCAC
Source organism: Patiria pectinifera (assembly GCA_029964075.1). Classification (NCBI taxonomy): domain Eukaryota; kingdom Metazoa; phylum Echinodermata; class Asteroidea; order Valvatida; family Asterinidae; genus Patiria; species Patiria pectinifera. The sequence goes on along the minus strand of CM057148.1, from coordinate 11,389,947 downwards.
CAACATGTGGGGGTGCAGTGATGAATACCGAACAAGAATTGCCTTACTTTGCCACAATTGATTTGAAATTTGACTTGAATTCAATGGACTATTTATGGACTTGTGACTGACGAAATTATTACCTCCCCCAAAGAGGTAATGCTTCTATCGGTGTTGGTTTGTCATTTAATACGATAACCCAAACAGTTGTAGATGTAATTTTATGAACCTATTTTTAGGGGTGGTCCTTGATACAGGTACGAGTCCATTAGATTGTGGAATTGATCGAGATCTGAGTCTGGTTGCAGGAGTTCTTTAAAGGATTCCTTACCATTTTGTATGTGCGAATACATGTATATGCCATGTGAAGAGACCATGAAATTGGGACACGTGTTTGGGTCACCAGCATGCAGTCTATGGTTGCAGACCAATAAATAAATGTCCATAGACCCCTTAAATAAATGCCCCCACTTCAGAAATTCGGGAAAAATACTCAAATTAAATCAAAAGTATATCAAATTAAAGCTTATTTCATCATATTTCATTTTCTGTTCAATTATCTGGGTGTTCACTGATGATTTTTTAAGGGAAAATTCCATCTAAAGATGATCACCCCTAAAAGTAGTCCTGAAGCCCGTCACCTACGCTCCATTGCAAAATAGAGCCATTTTAGGGCCTAATCATCATCATCCACATTTCACAGAAATGCGAGCTCGCATTCCTCTGCACGGCTTCCAACCTTCTTTTTTTTTTTTTTACAAATCATCAAGTTCACGGCCTTCACAATGGTCTAATATTAAAGAATTTGAGGGCATGCAAATCGTGATTTGGCCGGCGTAGGCAATTCCGGACCGAATTACTGGTCTGCACCCTATAAAAGGCGAGGTTGTGAACAATTCCCCAAAACCATGCACGTGTATGGCATGAGGGAGGATAGATAGCCCATATTTGATAAAAAAATTGTGAGTAAAAAAACCCTCTGAGTTCTACATCTCGACTGAAAAAAAGCACTCTGTTTGCGGCTGCGTTGATGTAGGGCTCACCCAACGGGACTTTATTGACTTCCAGCTCCTTACAACCCCAAATCAATCCCCTTTTTTGTCGCTCGAAATTGCTGTGATCGGATGACCGTATATCGGCCCTTTTCGATTTGGAAGCATTTGCTGCGGAACCGTCATTGGTGACCCCTTTTTTTGAAACACCCCCAGGTCACGCCCCCTGAAAAATATTGTCGTGAAATATAAAGCGCATGCGCACCGCTTACGGTGGACACCGCCATGTTAGCACTACAGGCTGCAGACCAGTACATAAATGTCATAGACCCCAATGACAAATGCCCCCACTTCAGAATAGGGACAAATACTCACAACTCTATGAGGTATTCAAAACGTACATCAAACTAAAGCTTATTTCATCATCTTTCATTTTCTGTTCAATTTTCTGGGGGTTAACTTTGACTTTTGGGAGAAAATACCGTCCAAAGATGATCACCCCTAAAAGCAGTCCTGAAGCCCATCGCCAATCTGAAAATGGACGCCTACGCTCCATTGCAAAATAGAGCCATTTAAGGACCTAATCATCATCCACATTCCACAGTTTTACGAGCTCGCAGTCCGCTGCATGGCTTCCAACCTTCTTTGTTTTTATTTTTTAAAAATCATCAAGTTCACGGCCTTCACAATGCTATAATACTGAAGAAATTTCGGACCGATTTACTTGTCTGCATCCCTATGTGCTCAAGCTCACACAACACTGAAATCAACAGGTCAACAGACTCAACCATTTGATACTATGCGTGAGTGGGGGACGTGCAATAAAATATGCAAGTCCAGTGGATATGGGTGTACATGTACACATGTATTTCTGAGGTGATTTTGTGGAGGTTTGCGCTTTCTGAGTGCTTTCTAGTTGACTTGTTACTCACTAGTAACTGTCTTACTTGTGTCTGACTGGCAATATGAGCTTTGTAAAATACTTTCAGCATCGTATGAACCTCTCTAAAACTGAAATACGAACTTGGTATATAGGTCTGGAGTTTAGTTTAAAACAATTACCTTTGATGTTTGGACGTAGATATCCTCCCCTCTGGACAGTCCAAAGTCTGAAACCTTAGCTGTCAGCCCTTCAGATAGTAGGATGTTCCTGGCAGCCAAATCTCGGTGGATCACCTTTTAAGATCAAAGAACACAATAACAATACCTCTGAATCCATTGTGGAATTGCTCACTGAGGACAGAGCCTTCATTTTAGCTGCACGTAAAGTCCAAGGTCAAATTTTGATTTAATTTCGGGTCAGATTTGACCTAAAGCTGGGTAGAATTAAAACATGCCATATCTCTGTGTTACTTTTCGGGGTCATGTGATCCAGAATAATGTCATTGTGACGAAACAATTGTCATTTTGACTACATTTGGTATACGTATTTTTTTTGATTTGAACCAGGAGCGTGTCAGGTGTCATCTGACCCCCGGATTCCGGAGGTGGATTCTTGAATCTACACCTTTTAATGGTGTAGGTTAGCATTTTGATTCGGAATAGAAGTGTAGTTTTGGACCATGAATAGTATCAATCCAAACAAACCTCGGATTTCGGGTAAACTCCAAATAGGGTCGCTGAGAGTGTGATTGTATGAAAACTGAGCCTTTCATAATCAACAACCGAAAAAAAATTGCAAATATGCAACCGCTATTTACCCCTGCTTCAGCAAGGTGCTCCATTCCTTTGGCAACATCCAGAGCAAACTTGACCAGCTGATCGGAAGACAAGGCATCCTCGTCTGACTGTGAGCGAGCCGTCCGCAGGTAGCTGCGCAGATCACCGCGGGGAAGATACTCCAACGCGACGTACAACACCTCTGATTAAGAAACAGTATGGTTTCCGGAGTCAAGATCACGCTATTTTCACATGTTTATGTAAACACGTGATAGAAAGCAACTCGTTCATCTTTGTTCTACTTGATCAAAAAGCACACTACCAAACTGAACTAAATATACGTTGTCTCAATCTCAAATGTAACTTTGTCTTTTATTTACGGGTCTGTTTTCGTTGTTATTCAGTCAGTTATTATCTCTAAATGTTTACACTAAACCGAATACATACGTCGATGCTGACATGCGCCAAGCAGCGAGACAACATTAGGATGGTGGCTGAAAGAGGTCATCGTGCGAAGTTCATCGATGAAATCATCTTTCTCACTTGCCGATGCGTGGCCTGTTTGAGGAACACAATATTTAACATTATACAAGTATTTAGCTGTCAATTAAGTATCACAAAGTTGCCGTGTATATTCGAAATGTGATTAGAACAGACCAACCCATTAGGCCATGCCCACTGCGCACGTGGACAAGAAGACGTGCGCCTCACTGAATGCCACATTGATAATGACATGAATGACATGCCACTATTTCCAAGCCGCGCGCATCACACGCACATGTACCCATGTCAGACACAAATACACGGATGTGATTGTTAAAACGCCTTTGGGTGGGGCTTAATTGTCTGTGTATTGCCGTTAGACCTCTGTAAGGTATATAATAACCTCACATGATAAGTAGTTATAGGTTACCTTTGAGCATCTTGATGGCAGCCCTTGTTAGTTCTCCATCTTTCATCACAGCACCTGATCGTACCTCACCAAAGTTCCCTCTTCCGAGGACTCGCTCGTCGATGATGATGTCGCAGCGAGGCACCTTCCACCCCTCAGCCCAGGGAGGTAGATTGTCATCATCATCGCTTTCAGGTAGCATTGGTGTTTCCTCCTGTGGTGGTAAAGTGTCATCATACTCTACCTGAGGAGAACTTGTGTCTTCGTATTGGTGTGCAACCTGCTGTGAAATGCTGTATTCGTACTTGTGTGAATCTTGTGGTGAAATCCTTATTTCGTATTTGTGTGGATCTTGTGGTTCAATTCTGTCTTCATATTTCACTTCCGTTGAGCTGCCGACCTCAGACTGACCTGGTTGTCCTAAAGCATCCTGGTCCAAATCAACATCCTTGAAAGAAAGAGACAAAAAAGACAAAATATGTAATATTTGATACAAAACATATCTATGTTTTTCTCTCGACTTATCAATTTCATCTGCAAACTAGCCAAGCCTCCCTCGTTTTCAATGAATTTAAAGTCATTCTGAAAAGTTTTTGGCATTCAAGAAAAAAAATACTTGTCAAGTCTATAGCATTTGAACAATTTGCACGTTTTAGGTCACTAGACTTTTTATGCTGTTTACACAAAAAAATGATTTATCTTAAAAGCTCCTGAGTTTAATTTGAAATTCATTATAATGCTTTCATTTGATTACATGTATAATTGAATTAAAACATGTCTAAGATGTCTATATATATATTTAAGGCCCGACCTTTCGCATTTTGTTCTGCATGCAACTTTCATTTTCCTATCATTATATAAATAATAAATCCGTTTTAAAGTATCGCGTGACAATTTCAATGAAATTCCTTCACATTTGAATTTCCCTTCACATGTTTCATTTTCTTTCTGTCGTAAATATTTCCATTTTTATGTTTTATAAAAATCAGCCAAATAGACAAAGGCTCACCATTTCGACAGACGATCGCGCGTCACGATTGCTCTGAAAACTACGCTGTTCTCTTCGGTTCCTTCTAAACTTGACGAGCAACACGATTGCCATGACAACCAATGCGCTTAGAACACTGACCACAGTTACTATGGCGATAAGCACTCCATTTGCACCTTTGACAAGAGCATCTTTTTAATTGAATGACGAACAGGTTATTTGCTTACATGAGATTATTTCACATATTTTCAAGACAAATCAATGTATTCTTTTGCTGACACATTCAAAGAAAAACCCGGATCAGATTTGATCCGGAACCCGGGTCAAATTTCACATGATATATTTTATGGTCAAATTGCTTGTTTGTTTGTTTTTGGCTGGTCGAATTTTCAAACGTTTTTTTCAAATTGTGGGTGTTGAATAATGATTCAGAACGTGTTAATATTACTCAACAAGTTTCATTTGACCCTGAGAAGTATAAGTCAAATACGACGCGAATTCGGGGTAAACTCTTACCCCGGTACCTTTAACAATGGGCATAACACCTGAACAAGGAAAACGTATCACATGACTATGTCGGACTGGGTCATACATCAGAATTATAAGCTTTCCAAATATTTAAGGTATAATTCTCTGTTCATCCTTTTACTTTGCTTTAAAGCATCGTTATGAAATCATCTTTCCGAATAAAAATCGAATGTTTCCCTTTCCAAAATTTCAGATTAGAATTGAAGTGAAGATTGACTATATCAGAACATAACTATATTATGAAGAAAACAGTAAATGTATTTTTAGTGTATCACATATTTTGCTTTCTCTTCAGTTGTGTCATAAACAGGTAGATGAGTCATGCAATTGTCAGGGAAAATTAAAAGACTTTACTGAAGATCGAAAGAGATACCCTCTGCCACAAAGCATGATTTATTTATCTTTCTCCGTAATAATATTTTCATAGTGTTCATAATATTGTAATCTAAAACAAGCAATGGGTGTCCAAAATACATCGCGTGAACTCTGTGCACATTTTGCTATTGAATACCCAAATCTTGACGACCATAGAACTTCATGAAGCGTTAAGATAATTCACACTTCAGTTTGCTTGATGAGTCCCTTGAATTTACACTAAAACACACATTGAGATTGTATCACTGTATGACAGAACAAACACATGATGCCCATTCTGGTGACATAAATTTGTTTCGGCAAGGTACAGAAAGTAACATAAAAAAAAAATGATCTCAGGGAAGACAAGAGAATATGACATTGAGGCTTATGCCTAAGGTGAAATCACTGGCGGGTACAAAGAGGATGCTAGGCTGGCCCTCTAGGACCAGCAAACACCTACAATACTCACCTGCACAAGATGTTATCAGCACTCTGGTGCTCAGTGACTGATCACTGCTCGTTGCTAGGCACGTTAGGTTCCGTTCTCGAGTCTCGTTGCCAGGGTTTCCCACGGTGTGCCAGCTGCTCAAGTTGACCAGCCCAGCTCCGGTTCGTGTCCGGCGTTTTGACGCGATCGTCTGATTCCCAAGCATCCAGGTAAATTTCCAGACCCCAGGTATGGCGTCTTGAATCCTGCACTGAAATTGCCGGGTGGTGTCGGACTGGACGCAGACGGGGCCATACTCGGGATCGTCAAGCACAGCTCCGGTAGAGGGATCCAGCAGATGCAACGTGACATCTAGTCGTTCCACCGAAGAGTTGTCATATCGGGGAGGGATCATCGAAGGGTCATCAAATCAAAACAAATAAACAAAACAACACACCTCAAAATAGGATGGGACGTTGGTTTATTGAAATGAAACAAAAACACCGGATAGCGTTCTGTAATACGCCGACTCACCTTGTATGAGCTGCACGGTCGAGTTATACACTAAACCGTCGGAATACGCCTTGCACAGGTAGATACCTCCTGATGACTCGGAAACGGGGTCGATGGTTAACCTGCAAGCCTTGTGGGTATCATTCCCAACGATGAGGTCGGTCAAGTTTTCCGCCTCACAGGTAGTCACTGGTTGGTCGTTGAAAAACCATCTGACTAATGGGTCTGTCTCAAAATCACGAGACAGGACGCACGTGAAGGTGATGTTGGATCCAACGGTGGCATGTCGTGGGTTTCCTCCCTGGATCTTGAGTTCGGCCGCTCCAACTTCAAAGAAAGTTAAAAGATTTTCATGAAATTATCTACAAAATAATTTGAGGAGGGGGGGGGGGGTGTTTGAACACCTTGCCCTGTGTGATATGTGCTTCGACAGTTGGTCAACAGACGCATTCACGACATAAATTAGCTTCACTAAACTCTTGATTTTTAGGATTACAAAAATATAGTTGTGCAAACACAGCAGAGGGGAATAGAGGTGCGCATTTGTCGATATCATTAAACCCCTTAAATTCACAATATGAAATTATTCTCGCCAGCGATTATTCTTACGCGCATTGTACTTTGATATGTTTCACTAAAGAATAACGGGCTTACCTTCGGAAACATGCAAACAAGTCAGCGCGGTTAGGCCTATCGCGAAGAGGAATAAAACCGCCATGTTCAACAAAAGGCTGTGGAAGTGTAATGTTTCGTTATAAGTCGTTTATGCATTTTGGTTCTGAAAATGAAATACTGTCAGTGATCTTACTGATGCTGATCTATGCGGAGAGATAGGAAAACAAAAACAAACAGCCTATGATTTGATTGAAATTCCCTTATGATTGCAGTTTTGTGTTATTAACTTGAGGGCAGGTGACTAAAACAGCAAGTTTCGATTATGTTCATTGTTATAAATCCTTATATAACATGCATTGCCGTTCTGAAAGTAAAATATAGTGATCAGTACATGCTTATCCATTCCTGTAGATTTGATAACTCACCTTAGAGGAAACATCGGGTATTGTGGGTTGAATTCCTCTGTTATGAGTGCAGTTCTACTTTCACTTTATATCTTTAGACACCTTTAAACGTATTCATCTATAGAAATTGCCCTTTGGAGACGTATACAATCGTTTGTTCCCTATTGTGTGCACGTCTCCAGAGGGCACGGTGTATCAGATCCCTTACACAGGCATAGAAGTGGGGTACTTCCTTTGTTCTCGTGTACTAAAAATTTGCAATGTGTGTGTGTGTGTAGCAGTTATCGCGTAGCTGACATTGTCAGTTCCGCTTCTGCCGTTTCGACTATTCTTCCAGTCAGCTCCGTCCATTCCTCCTTGGACAGAAGTCTTAGGTAGTCCAACCCAGCTGTGCTGTGTAGACGCTTGCCTACTGTCTTGAGGTCTCGGTCGAGCACCACTGGTAGAGTGATACGAGGGCGTCCTCGCCAGATGTCTACCCCAGGTTCCGATCGGAAGTACTCATCTACGAATAGTTGAGCGGGTACATCTCGCGGGAGCCGCAAGACATGTCCGAAGAGTCGCCAGCGTACTTTGAGGACCTTGATGTGGACCGGTCCACTTTTGCAGCGAAGGTAGAGTGCCTTGTTGGAGATTCTATGTGGCCACCGAATACCAATGAGCTGTCGTAACTGGCTTCGGTGGAATGAGTCAAGTTGGTCGGTATGTTTTTGGGTGAGGCCCCAGGTCCCCATGTTGTACAGTAACACGGGGAGCACAAATGCGTTGTAGAGGCGGATACGAAGACTCATACTCACGTGGTGACGCCGCAACCAAAGTGTCTTCATCTGGTGGAAAGCTACAGTAGCTAACTGCTTACGACGGGCGACGTCCTCGCCGTCACCCAACAGAGAGCCAAGCTTCTTCGTCATGCGCCATTCCTCTTCTTCGCGGCAATCTAGACGCTTCACCGATGTGTGCTCAGTTTTGGTCGGATTCACTATAAGAAACCATTCGAGCAGACTCCCTGGTGCAACTTGTTCCACCCTGTCGATGAGTTCTCTTGAGTCGCTTACGAAATCTACATCATCTGCATATGCCACATTCAGAGGAAGACCACCGTCCCGGTTGCTTTGTGTTTGCAGCTTTTGACGAAGGTCACGAAGAGCCGCTTCAAGGTATATCACAAACAACACTGGAGAAAGACTGTCTCCCTGAGGTGTGCCGATGGTGGTTTCAAAAGGAGCGCAGGTACCTCTCCTCAGTCGTGGCTCCAACGATGTTTCTGATAGGAGTAGTCTAATAATGCGCAATTCCGACTCATCAAGAAACGTCTCGAGTACTTCCATCAGCCGGTGTCTTCTGATGGTATCGAAGGCACGACTCATATCGATCCCAAGAATCTCTGCGCTTTTCTTGCAGCGTTGGGTCTTGGCGCACAGCCATCGGTAGCCAAAGACGACATCTGCTGTTCCACGACCTCGTCGAAATCCGCTTTGACCAGGGGCAAGAAATGCGTCCACCCTCCCGTAAATGCGTTTGAGGACCAAAAGAGAAAGTGTCTTTCGTAGTGCCGTCAGCAGGACGATAGGTCTCAGGCTAGACAGTTGGCCTTTGGGTTTACCGGGTTTCTGAAGGAGAATGAGGATGCCTTGACCAGTGCTAAGTGGTTGCTGTGCCTCCAGTGCTTGGTTGAAGATGTCAGCTGTTGGTTGTGCCAATGTGTCTGCAGCGTATTTGAGCAGCTCGCCAGGCATGGAGTCGCAGCCACAGGAACGACCATTGTTAAGTTTCTTCATAGCTTCCTTCACCTCTGCAGGCTGTACGGGGGTTTGCATTGGACGGCGCTCTCCTTGAAAAGGAGACATGCCCGTGGAGACATCACCGCAGAATTGGTCGCTGAAGTACTCTGTAATTATTTTACCAGTTTCAGTTGCGTCATTTACGGTTTGGCCATGTTCGTTGTGAATCACAGGAGGGATGTAGGGCTTGCGGTAGAGTAGTCGTACTGCACGGAACATCTGTGCACCATCATGGAGGCGTTCAACCTCTGCCGCAAGTTCGTCTAGTCGTGCAGAGGCGTTGACTTCGGCACGTTTGCGCATGGAGTGGAGGATGGTATTCCGTTCTTGTTTGAGTCACTTTTTTGTATCACCGGGTTGCATAGCGTCAATGCGGAGGTGAAGATTTCGTTGTTTTAGAGACATTTGTTCTATCTCCGGACAGAAAAGTTGTCGGTGTTTAGTTGTGCTGGGTACAGTGCCGATCGTGCTAGCTGCAGATGTACGAATGACCTCCGATAAAGCGTTCCAGCGATCTTGAGCGCATATCAGTGATGGTGTTGTACTTGCGAGTTTTCGCTGGACTTCAATCTGATATCGTGCTCGTACTTCTGGGTTGGCGAGTCGGTCAGTGGCGTAACGAATGGGCTTACTACTTGTCCCTTTTCGCCGTTCCCAGCAGTGGAACAGTTGAGATACATCAAGGCGTGCGATCACAAGGCGATGGTCACTCTCTAGTGTGGTTCCGAAGTAAGAGCGAGAATCTTGTAGCAAGGCTTTCTGCGGCTGACGACACACAATGTAATCAATGACATTGTAGATCTTTACTGGTCTGTCAGTCACAGCGTCTCGACGAGCGCCCTGCCATGTTGTTTGGTGACGTGCAGGGTGAGCAAATGACGTGTTACAGGCAAACAGTCCATGTGCATCGAGGAAGTTGGCCAATACGGTCCCACTGGTATTTCTTCTGCCTCGTGTATGCCTACCCATGATCGTTTCTTGGTCGTGACGAATTCCAAGCTTAGCATTGAAATCTCCTGCGATGTAGAACAAAGCACTTGATCTATACGATGACGTCACATCAGCTAGATCGCAAAATAACTGGTCTTGCTCGTCCACGTTGGCATTGACAATGACTGTGTGAGGTGCATACACGTTTACAAGTGTCATGATTGACTTGCCTGACAAAGATATTTGGATGATGGCCACTCTGTCCGATACAGCCCAGTACCGTAATATACGATCTTGTAGCCATGGGGCGATTGCAAATCCCAATCCATGATGACGTGACGTAGATGGTAAGCACAATAGACGGTAGCCCTTGTGAATTTCGTCTAGCCCATCAGGCCGTTTAGTCTCCTGAAGGCAGCAAACTGCAACCTTTCGGCTGGCAAGGTCAACTGCAAGTTGTGCTCGCTTGGTAGGAACTGTCAGACCCCTGACATTAAATGTGGCAATGGTCAAGGATGAGGGGGAGCTCCCCGGGGAAAGATGTCGAAACGAGATAGACATGTGTAGAGAAAATACTCTATGCGCGGGAGTCAAACCGCACACTGAAGCACATCAATAGCGAATGGAAAGTCACTGAATGGTTATTGTTGGTTACTCGGCCGTGCAGAACATAACAAAAGGCTTGTTGTTATGTAGCCTATCGGGTGGCTCGGAGTTATATGTGTACTAGAGCTGGACTGTAGAATTAGTGTAGACCAAAATGTACGTTTTTAAGGAGAAGTCGGTGGATATTACCTTCCTTTTACTGCTGAGAATATCTGTAGATGCAGTGATGTACTAGCTTGATTCTGACATAAAGCATGTGTCCCTTGGTGAGAGATTTTGATTGTTTGTTACAAACATGTGGGAGCGATCCAAAAACAACGTCCATTCGCGATCGTACCTCAGCACATCCAAAAATTTGCAATGTCCCACACTAATGTCAACATGCTCTTATTTTAACCAGAATTAATTTTCTGGGCTCTAAAAGTCTTCAATTTGCGACGGATCAACCCACCTTGGAAATTCCTTGTTTTGTTTAAAATAAAATCCATCTATCTATTTCGTGAAAAAAAAAATTGTGGGGTACCAAAACGGTACCCCGCAAGTCGGAGGGCTTTCCTTGTGGGGTACCTCCCATTGTTCCGGTACCCCATAAGGCAGTGTTTGTACACGCACACACACAGTCGTGTTTTGCTATGCTTCCGAGGATCGGCTTTGTGTTTTCCTTTGTTCCCTCATCTAAACCTTTCCCATAGACTAAGCGCACAAACCGGCATTCGAGGACAATAGGCACCGTCGTCCGAGGATGAAAGTCCCCTTTGTGCTCCTTTTGTTTTCTGTCATGCACCCGATTTCATGAAGCACTGCGATGCATCGCAGCCCGAGTTGCGACGCGTTACACGTCGCAACTCGGGCTGCGTCGTACGATCCATTTCACGAAACTTGCGATGCGTTTAAACGCATCGCAAGTTCCTTGACTACGGTTTGAAACACGTCGTAAGTTGCGTCGTGTCTTTAGGTCGTCGTAACTGCACAAAAACATATCGCAGGATTGAAGATGGCGCTTATGCTCTTGGCAGATCGTGAAGCGGGGTGGGCATTGAGGAATGAGTGGTTTTTTTTTTGTTTTTAGAGAAAGGCGCGATCCTTTAAATAGTTAAACAGACCATGAGGTCTTTCAGCGATATCGTTTCACACGTAAAGGCATTGTCAGTCAAGATTGTGGATCGGATTGGAAATCAAATTCAAGCCAGCACTCAGGTAAGATTGCATGACAGCTTATACTGTTAAAATGGATCTTAAGGTCTAATTATGTAGCCTACCTGTGGAATATCACAAAACTGAAAAAAAAAAAAAAAAAAAAAAAAAAAAATAGGAAGGAATGATGTCCTTGCGAAGATGGAAATTGCCCGTCACAAGCATGGGCGTCACAAGAATATATATTTTATAAAGAATGGGGCGAAATTCTCGCTAGAAAGCATGCAGCGAAGGGATTGAGAAATCACTGGCCGTAGAAAAATTGAAAAGGGAGGGGGTGCCGGTGCTCACTCGACGCTTTGTTCAAGACCGCAATGCCTAGGCCTATTATTGTATATAGCCGCATGATTTGTGTATGCATATACTTTTTGGATACTACAATCTCAACATATGCCAATATTTATGATTTTAAACATTAATAAGTTACACATTATTTCCCCCAATCCTTGTACTTTCTTAAGCTATAGCATTATTTATTCTCTTTACAATTTATTATTTTTTTTCCAAGGTGGGCAGGGGGACATTTCCTTTGGCTTTGCGAAGGATGGAGGAGGGGGGGGGGTGGAAAAGAGAGAAAGAGAGAGCGAAAGAGGTGCAAAGTCATATTGCTGTTAATTTAATGGGTGGGGGGCAAATGTCCCCCAGACCACCCTAAAAAAGGGAAATGTGCTTTGCCCCCCTCCCTTTAGAAAAAAATCCTGGCAACGCCCATGGACCCTAGCGGACGCCCATTCCGTTCAATGCGATTAAATTAACAGCAATATGACTTTGCACCTCGTCTTTCCATTTTCCTTTCCACTCTGTTGTTTACTTCTCCTTGTCCACCCCCCCCCCTCCCCCCTCGACACCCCATTGCGATGCCCATCATCGCAAGGTGGGCCAGTCAATTAAGTTGTAGGCAACAAAGGGGAAAAAGAGAGGGAAGAAGTTACCATGAGCGAAGAACCATTGGCTTTACAACTGACGCTAGCATGAGTGACTGCACTTTTTAAAAAAACATATAGCGTAGGCCTAGGCCCCCAAAAAACTCTCACATTATACGGAACTCAAAGCCTGTTGATATATGTGCCTATTTATTCACTGACATACATGTAAATATTAAAGTTTTGAGTAATGGTAAGGGGGGGAAAAAAAGGGAACTGGAGATGGAGACACACACAGTTACAAATATTATATTCGTTTGGTTTCTTTTAAGCTACTCTCTCTAGCAAGACTCAGTAGTCATTATGTTTTTTTTCTTCAACTCTTTACAGCATTACAACAGGTACAAATGAAAGGCAACATTTCATAATTACTAGTGGATTAGGATTAGAATTCCTCAGAGAGTGCATTTTTTTAAAATTTTCTTGGATCAAATATGCTTTGTTTCATTCACAGGAGTCACAGAAAGACGAGGGTCACTGTTGGACAAACGTTTGGCCAACTGAAGCGAAAATTCCCATGCTTATCGCTGGGAATGAGAGTGTCACCTCAACGAGCCTGCATCATAATCAGGGCTTGCTGTGTCCTCTTCAACCTTTCCAAGGAGTTTCGTCAGCCTGAGCTGGATGACACAGATGATTTGGAAGCAGATGATGATGATGATGATGACCTCCTGTATGATGGTCCAATCCAGGATGGCCGTATCCAGCGTGACTTGTTGGTGAACACCTATGTTTAGGTCTGTATAATATACATGTAGAGAGAGAAAAAGAGTGAGAGCCGTCTTAAAAAGCAACGTTTAATTCAGCAAGTACACAATACAGATGGAGTAAAAAAAAGAAGAAGAAAAAAGAAACCCAAATGTCGGGACCATTGTTTTAGTGAAGTTCTACTTGTAGCACAATCAAAATACAGGATATAAAAGCCCAATTCATAAGCTTTCTTTTAGTATAAGAATCATTCAAATCACTTATGTACTTTTCAAGTTACTGGATTTTAAACACAACCACCGTTTAAAGTTCTGTTCACGGATCACAAAAACTTGTGCGCAAATGTCATAGACGCTTGTGTGCAAGCGGCTATTCCATAGACTGATTTCAGGTATTGATTACTAAAAACAAGTTTTTTATAACATTCGTCAAATTGTCTCAGTAGGTCACATATTTGTAGTTATATTTCCTGAAATGTTAATTCCAATAGCACACGCTTATCATAATTTATGTCTTACGTTAAAGTACTGGAACTCACCATGTTACCCGTCACAACCTTCAACACCACAACCTCACACCATACTTTTAATGGATGCGCTGTTCAAATCCTTACCATTATCAGCGCTAAATTACATAAGCCTAAAAGCATATAAACACCCACTAACTAAGCTGGCTCTGCACGCATTTGAAAAAAAATTCATAAATATCCCTTTTCTAAAACTCTTCCATTTGTGACGAATCAACCAATCTTGGAAATTCCTAGTTTAAGAGTAAAATCCATATATCTATTTCGTGAAAAAAAACCTTGTGGGGTACCTAAATGGTACCCCGCAAGTCGGTGGGCATTCCTTGTGGTGTACCTCCTATTGTACCGGTACCCCTCAAGGCAGTGTTTGTACACGCACCCAGGTTAACGTTACATACCTTGTGTAGACTTTTCATTGCTTTCGTGTAGTTAAGAAAAAAACAGTAATAAAACTCATTTTTCTCAAACTGTGAAAACTCTTTCATCCCAATATTTCTATGATTTCCTTTAGTGTTTCTCTTCATTCTGCCACCGATAAACCTAACCAAAAAATGCCTCTAAACCTGTTTTCCAGAAATCGGGAAACATTGTGTGGTCGTGAGCAAGTCCACACAACGTCGTTGCTACCTGGTTTATGTGGACCTCTTTTGTTCGGAAGTCCACACAGTGAATGTAATGCTTGTACACCCAACTAATCAAACACAAAAGAACTACAGCCAACTGAAGAATGTCTAAGAATGCACATAACTATTGAATATTCACACAGAAAAAGAAAAGACATTTGCATAGGAACTTTTACTTGTAAGGTGGGAAGGAAAGGACACATCACATAAACAAATAAGTAAATAAATTGAAACGGACTGTTACAGTGCTCAATTTATTTTTATTTATTTTTTTGCTCCAAAATTGCAGCTTTGAGCTGTACACTTCCAGGGAGCTGAGATGGTCTTTGGAATGTTTCAATGGCCCAATGAGCAGGGTAATAACGATGTACCGTCTTGAGCACCAATAACAGCGAATACGTGCGCTTTATAAGTACGCATTATGGTTTAATATTATATTTAGAATTATTAGATCCGCATGAAATTGTATACCACCGATTGGAAGAAACAAATCATCGGCTTGCCCTGTGCGCTATGTGCGTCGAAAAGTCGGTCACTGGAGTGATGCATCAACAATGGCCGAAATATAATCTCGTGATTTTAAGGATTTTAAGCCATTTTCGGTTTGATTATGTAACGAAACAAATGTTACTGTGTTATAGACAACGAGAAAAACAATCCGTAAATGTTTTGTCATGGAATAAGTTCGATTGACGTCGCGGTGAAATGATGAATCAGTTCCAGCAGGGTGGATCTTTGTGTGCGCAAAAGCAACTCAGAACTGTTTAGGATTAGAGACGCCGGCAATTTGTGTAACAAATGGAATGGAATGACATTTGTCGATAGTTTTTTTTTTGACTCCATTTTATCAGACGCAGATCGGGAGGGGGGGGGGGGTTAAAAAAAGTTTTGTCAATTTGTTTTTTCATAAAAATTCATTAAAAGTAATGCGAACCCCCCCCCCCCCCCTGCTCTGACACCCAACAAATTATAATGTCCGCTTGTGCATACAAATGCGTGCAGAGCCAGCTTGGCTAGTGGGTATTGATACGCTATTAGGCTTATGCAATTTAGCGCTAATAATCGTAAGGACTTGAACAATCCATTAAAAGTATGGTGTGAGCCCCCACAACCACCACCACCACCACCACCACACACACACACACACCTATTGATTTTCGGAGGCCAAGTGTTCGGAGATTAAAAACCTGTCGACATTTCAGAATTGTCTGCTGATGAAATCCCCTCCCCCTGTAAAATTGGATCCGCCCGTTTTCATTACTCTCTGCGGCATACACGACTGATTGTGTTGTAGGCTGACTCTGTCTGGCGTCGTGCTATACACAGTGAACTTTGTTCAGCCCGTCAATGCGTTGTGGCAGCAATGTCTAGCATAAAATATATACGGGAGGCCACAGGTTGTAGGTCAAGTTTTATTAGTGCGCATATATTTGTAATGACAATACTCATATCACGGGACTAAACTGGAAAGTCCCTGCAGTGTGATGAGCACGAAATACCGTGGCATTAAAGGCCAAATATAACAACTCGATTTCTTCATTGGTCTTTCACCTTACCTGAAATAGTGTGGGATAATTGACTTGGAATAATAAGTGAAAAACTGAGCCGACCATAACGAACAGCAGGTGTTGAAGGTTGTGACGGGTAACATGGTGAGTTCCAGTACTTGAACGTAAGACATAAATTGTGATAAGTATATGCTATTGGAATTAACATTTCAGGAAATATAATTACAAATATGTAACCTACTGAGGCAATTTACGACAAATGTTATCAAAACCTTGTTTTTAGTAATCAATACCTGAAATCCGTCTATGGAATAGCGGCTTGTACACAAGCATCTATAATATTTGCGCAGATTCGGCGATTAATTATTCAAAAGAAGACTGCGTCTTGACGTCTTGATTCTGACCATTCGGCGGACACCTTCGACTGGGAATTTTGTTTTACAGTTTCTAATAATAATAAAAATAATACCGGAGTCTTATATAGCGCACGTATCTACCAACAATTAGGTACTCAAGGCGCTGGAAATTATGTCTATTATTAGAGACAATTAAGTCAATGAAGCAGGCTAATGTATATTACGACTGGCTTGCGTGCGGGGTCACTAAAAAATGCACAAATCGATATACCAGACTTTTCTTACTATGGCTCTGTCCACGAGAATGTCCGATTCTCAGACTAACCCGAAGTCGGATATGCTTGCCAGATCAGGTCCATATCGATATTGTTATTTTGTTTTGTTTAGTAGCATATCTTGGCTACTCAAAAATACAAATACCAGACCAAGAT
Source organism: Patiria pectinifera (assembly GCA_029964075.1). Lineage (NCBI taxonomy): Eukaryota > Metazoa > Echinodermata > Asteroidea > Valvatida > Asterinidae > Patiria > Patiria pectinifera. The sequence goes on along the minus strand of CM057148.1, from coordinate 11,373,007 downwards.
TCCCACTTTTTTGTCAAGCAGAATACCCCGAAATGGGGGGAAATTGAAGAACTTTTCTTTTCACTGCAGTTGGCGGCGCAATTGGATTTTTTTTTTAAACTGTTTTGTTTTTCTCGAAAGCAGGACAGGACACTGTGACCATTCATGCTGCAAATATTTGGATAAATCAAGCTACAGAAAGTTGGTATCATTGGAAAGCCAATAATTGTTGCTTTCAAATCATGTGTATCACTTGAAAAGTCAAAGGTGGGAGGTTATCCTTAATTATGCCAAGGCATGGCACGTATCCATTTGTGAAAGCTTGGCCTACAATAAAAAAAGTATGCATCGTCGAAAGTAAATCTTCTTCTTCAGAACCTTGTACACTTCTCTACAATCCGTTGAATGCATATACCATTAAGCCTGCATAATGAGATTACAAAAAACGCGGTCTGTTAAGGTTTTATACCTCAGTTTTTCTTGTATTATCTTTGGAGGAGACCAAAAATCACCATCTCTCAATATTTACCATATTTGCGCTGATCGTCATTGTAAAAAGAGAATAATACGTCAAGGCAAGATCATTGTTTTCTTAAGTGGTAAAAGGCTTTATCCCAAATTTGTATTTCAACAAACTGACAAGAATTTAAACAACCCGACAAATGTTCTGACACATACAACTCAACACTCGCCACATAAGCCAGCCAACCTTTGTTTTTATTGCCCAATACATTTGTCATGGCTCATCCATATAGACAACAGGAACTGCATATGAACTTGGTGTACTCTCTTTCATTTCATTCCCGCACGGTTGTTGCGAAGGATCAGTTGGAAAATGTTTGGGAATTTCCCTCGCATTTTTCGCAGTGTGGCCAGGGTTGCCAGGGGCGATCCAGCTTTCAGGAAAAGGGGGAAGGGGTGAAATTTTTTTCAAAAATGTGAATATTTTCTAAAATATAGGGGGAGGGGATTTTTTTTTTTTTTATCAATCTACGACCTTTACTTCTACATTTTAAGGCAATTTAAGGATAAATTTAGGAACTTAAGCTTTCCAAGTATTATCTTTCGTTTGATTTCACAAGCATATTTATTATAAACAAATGTGAGCGGCAGAGCGGACTGAACGAGGGGGGAGGGTGTTTAGATTGGCTATTGCATGTATAAAATATACATTGTTATTCTGTTTCTAGTGTATACTTTTGTATTTGGTTGGCACTAACAAAACATCTGTCAGTTCATTTTGTTGACCTCGAAAGTCAAACTGAAATTGAAATATATCTGTTATTATAATATTGCAAGACCATATGCCATTAAACGACAGAATTAATGCTTTTTTATTTCTTTATTAATATTGACAATTTGTTCAATTGGTCTTTAACTTGAATTTTACTTCGTCTGGAAGAAGTTGTGGGCAATGTAGGCAAGTATTAAACAAAAGAACGAACAAGGTACCATTGTAGAATATTTCTAACTGAAAAAAAGGTTTTATGCTGCAAAACTCCATCACAATGGACATTAAACAGTCCGACCTGTCCCATGTCTGAATCTATGATTTTATAATTCGAAAGTACTCCTTAATGCAGTTGTCACCCAAGAGTGATTAGTAAAAGCAAACTACCTTCCCAACAAATGCAAACAATCGTTTGTGTATAACTGTTAGTGATATTTGAACGTGAAATTACGTGCCAACAGGGAAAGAAATCACCCTTTGGACCCAACAAGTACAGCATGACCGATATTTTAATTTTTTATGGGATAACAGTAATGGTATTCGAATGTGGGCCAAGCAAAACATATTTTGTTTGTCACGCTAATATCTGCAAATTTAAGAACTGCGAGAGGGTTCAACCATAAGTGCTAGATGAGTATGACTCTGAGGATGAGGAATATTTTTCAATAACGGTCACGTATCGCGGCATATATACGGTTTATTAGTCGACTCACAATGGACTATGACGTAACGCTTTCGGTTCACAAGTGCGTTTTTCTCTTGGGGCCAGGTGGGAATGAGATCGACCAATACAAATTGTGACGTCATCAAGTCTTAGGTCTGCTGTTATTAGTGTTTCGTATAATAAAGTTGACTGTCAACATTGGATTTTGCGTAATCTCAGACAAAAGTTTCATAACATTTTAATGTATTTGACGTGTCCGTATAAAATTATATTTGTTCCAAAATCTGCCATGAACAATACCGTGTTTATCGTAACAACTACTCTGCATATTGCCCTACATTACAAACTGATATTCTTATGGATTATTTCTTAGATTTGCTGTGCAAAGTCCTATTCGTTTCTGTCCGTTACATCTTACAACTCGTCGCCAAAAAAAGCAAGTGTTTCATGCTTCTCATGATTATATACTTTATAAAATAAACTTTGTGATGCTCGTGGTCAACTATTGTCACTAACAAAACTCTTAACAATATTAACCCTAAATTGGCCGAGTTATTTTGACCATATCACGCTCTTCCCTCAAAATTATGAAGCTTAGTGCATGCATGGAATAACTTTATATGAACACACACGAGAAATGTCATGACTATAGATCACAGGGTTGTGTAATTATCAGCTTATTCATTATTCATACACACTAATGATATTGTTGCTCTGTGTACAATACATTATAAGGAAATTCAGTTTTCACGGCGTGACTATTTTTTTGCGCCTCGTTACGTAACTGATAGTTATGTTTGTGTTATGTGATATGTTTTTGGTATCAAACAATGCGCAAGGCTAAAAAGTCAGGAAACTTGGCGAGGCGGAAAAGGTATCGCGAAAAAAAAGTAGGGGAGGAGGCCGGATTCCGCCCGGTCCTTTTAAGGTTGAAGAACGGATAAATACAAGCATGAAAAATAGAGTACCGTGTAGGAACTTAAATGAACAGATAATACACAGTGCAAGCTGCCTCTTTGTTTAATATATTATAATTGGAAACAAAATGAAATTGCAGGTGAGTCATTTCGCTTTGTAAACAAAGCCCTAATAAAGAAAAAAACAGCTCTAGGCTCTAAGCATTTCGTTTTAGTTTCACACACATACATACACACAACAAAATAAATTATTAAACATTTAATTTGCATATATTTGCAAAAAATCAGCCATGAGGAAATACAAAACAGCCAATTTCAGTCAGAAGACGTCATAATATTCCAAAGACAAGTTTTGCACTGCCGGTTATTATATAAATACTCCCTGTTAGAAAAGTGAATATAATTTAGTATATTTGACAAAAGCTCACAAAAGGATTTGCTCACAACGAAAATTGGATGGCGTAGGTCCACTTCTGTCGAAGCCCCACCCCTTCTACTCAACCCACGGTGTTCCCTTCAGATGTATCCATAATACTTGCAGAGGAGGATGTGCGTAATGATCGTAGCAATCGTCGCAGTCACGCAAATACTCCCGAGAACTCGCAGCACTGTCTTGGCGTACTCAGACTCTGTCAGAGAAATATAAAAGTTTCCTGGACAGGCAATTTTGAATCGAAAATGAGGCAAACTCGAAAATGAATTTAAACTAAACTGATGGGAACAACGACGACCATGGAAGAGAAAGTATGCTAAGCTCTTACAAACTTTGAATTGCCTTGTCAAATTGAAATTTGGAAATGTTTATAATAAATCTAATGAAGCAAAAAGAAAGATCTTGATTTATGTGAGGGGCTTAAACCTCCACGATCAAGACGATGTGAGCATATAGTAAAGCTGGTCCCAAAGCACACGAGCTACTTGATTAAGAACTACAATTCACTATAGTATCTTTTTGTGCTACGGGCTAATACTATACGTTAACACTCCTCAAAATGACCATGGGTGTCGCCAGGATTTTTTTGTAGAGGGGGGCAAAACATATTTTCAATTTTTTTGGTTGTATTTCTCTCTTTTTATCAGTTTTAGAGGGGGGCAGGGACATTTTGCCCTTCCCATACTCATTAAATTTACACCACTATGACTTCCCACCTCTTTTCCTTTTTTTTTTTTTTTTTTCTTTTCCGTGGGGGGCGGCGCTTACTCCCCTTGCTACGCCCATGAAAATGACAGTCGGTCGTTCATTGAGATACGTAGGTAGGCCAACCTGGTGTTACGGACTAGTCCTATAGAATAGCACTGTCCAAAATTGCAGTGAGTCAGTCAGTCAGTCAGTCAGTGATATACTACTTATAGGTTCAATAGGATACAAGTCTCGCCCTCTGGTACCGGCAAACATACCTAGTTTTGCTTACCTGCGCAAAATGTTATCAGCACTGTGGTATTCAGTGACTGAACACTGCTAGCTGCTAGGCACGTTAGGTTACGTTCTCGAGTCTCGTTGCCAGGGTTTGTCACGATGTGCCAGCTGCTCACGTTGACCAGCCCAGCTCCAGTCCGTGCCTCGCTTTTAGTAGCGATCGTCTGATTGCCAAGCTTCCACGTGAAGTTCCAGACCCCAGGTTTTGCGTCTTGAATCCTGCACTCGAATCGCCGCGTAGTGCCTGACTGGACGCAAACGGGGCCATACTCGGGATCGTCCAGCACAGCTCCAGTGGATGGGTCCAGCAGATGCAGCTTTGCATCTTGCCGTTCAACAGTAGTTGTCGATATTAGAGCGTGATCAAATGAAAAAAACAAAAACACGAACACATTAAAACACCTCAAAAACTGTGAATAGGGGTTGGGCGTCGGGGTCTTAATATCAACCGTTTTGATAACGAATATAATTTTTAGGATGTGTATATTTATATGTTAGACATGGAGTTTGGAGGAAATACAGGAGTGTCCGAGGGTTCAGAGGACATGCTCCGGTTTGGGGAATGTATGGAACAGGATTGGAAATTGGTTTATTGAAATGAAATGAAATCACAACATACCGTTCTGTTATTAGCCAACGCACCTTTTATAACGAGCCGTACGGTCTGGTTATTCCTTAAATCGACGGAAAACGCCTTGCACACGTACAGACCTCCTGATGACTCAGTAACGTGATCGATGGTCAAACTGCAAGCCTTGTGGGTATCATTCCCAACGATGAGGTCGGTCAAGTTTTGGTCCTCACAGGTAGTCACTGGTTGGCCGTTGAAAAACCATCTGACTAATGGGTTTGTCCCAAAATCACCGGACAGGACGCACGTGAAGGTGATGTTGGATCCCACGGTACTGTATCGTGGGTTTCCTCCCTGGATCTTAAGTTCTGCCGTTCCAGCTTTAAAGAAAGTTGAAAAATTCGCATACAATTGTATGCACAACCACTGGGGGGGGGGGGTGGAGGGGCTTGTTTGACCACCTAGCCCTGTGCGCTATATGCGTCGTCGGTTGGTCAACAGACGCACCCACAAAAAAAAAAAAAAATATAAGCTTCACTAATATAAAACTCGCAATTTTCAGGATTACTCAAATATACATGGGCAAGCACGGCAGAGCATTTATTAGCAGTGCGCCTCTGTCGATATCATTCAATCCCTCCACTTCACAACATTAACTTTATTCTCGCCAGTGATAATTCTTACGTGCATTTACATGATTTCTTTCACTGAAGAATAACGGGCTTACCTTGGGAAACATGCAAACAAGTCAGCGCAAATTGGCCTATCGTGAAGAGGAATAAAACCGCCATGTTGAACGGAAGCCTGTGGAAGTGTAATGTTCTGTTATTAGGTCTTTATGTGCATTGTGGTTCTGAAAATGAAACACTGACAGTGATCTTACTGCTACTGGTCTATGCCTATAGGGATGAGAAACATCAACAAACAGCCTGTGATTTTAGTGAAATTCTTTCATGACCGTAGTTTTGCGCTCTTTTGAAACACGCTAATGCAACTAAAGTATTTATTTATATGAACAACTTGTGGGCAGGTGACTAAAGCGGCAGGTTTCATTGTTTATTGTTTTAAATCCTTGTATAATATGCGTTGTGATTCTGAAAAAAAATATAGTGATAAGGTCAATGCTTATCTATCCCTGTAGACTTGAAAACACAACGAAATGGAAGCCTCTTTAAAACACCATTTTTCAAAAAAAGTATTTTGCTGATTCAAGGAACAACAATACAATAAATAAAAAAACGGGTTACCAACTAACCCAGAAGACAATTCCAATTGATTCCCATAAGGTCCCAACGCTATGGGATCCCACTATTTCCCATTGATTCCCATTGTGTTCCAATGGGGCTCAACATGGAATTTGGGACATATTCAATGGAAACTCACTAAAATCCCATTGGATCAGTCAGATCCCATTAATTCCAGTAAAGTCCTGTTGGTTTCACATTCAGTCCCAGTAACTCATTTAAGTTAACATGGGATTGGAACTGGACTTAAAAGGACTCGATTGTAATTTTCTCCTGGGAATTATTAATCTGACGAAATTTCAGCCAAGTAGACATCACTTAAAAAACACTGTTAAATTGCATCTTAATTTTTTCGACGCAAAGCATTTAGGTTTCCCTTGAAATGCATCCCTTCCAAATTGTTCAATAATACTGTAACGTACGCCTATGCTGGGTCCTTGTTTGCTCCGTCGGCCATACGCAAACAATTAACAAACACACCCAAGTATGTATTTGCCTGCAATCGGGGACCCCCTATTGCCCCTCTTTTGTTTGTACTACCAACTTTTTTAGGAAGACCTCCCGTATGTCCTTTACACGTTTCATGTAAGATATAAAACAACGATAAAAAAAGAACATCCATCAATTTTTGATTTTGGAATTTTACTATTTAAAGAGTATGAATGGCGTCGCGGTCTCTGGTGATTCAGTTCTAGCAGGGTGAATCTTTTTGTGCGGAAACGCAACCCAGAAATTTAATGTTTTTTTTTTTACTAAAGCAGACGCCGACAATACATTTTCTATCAATAAATCATAGAACATGTTTTTTGTTATAAAAAAATTCCAGCTGAGTACAGACGGTATGCACTTTATTGCTTGAGGGAGAGTGGGAGTTGACATTTTGTCAATAATGATTTTCGAGTACATCGCATATCAAACTGTTTCGGGAGGTGCAGCCACACGTCTGAATGTGTTGTTGATCGTCACTGGCTGGGATGGTGTACTCAGTGTGGACTTTGTTCATCCCATCAATGCATTATGTATGGCAGTAGTGCTTGGCATTATCATGGTAAGGTTGTAGGTCAATTTGTAATAACAATCGCGTGCATGATCAATAATGATGTACAGCCACCACGTGACTTAACTGGGAAGTCCCGGTAGTGTGACAACCACGCAATACCGCAAATAACTGACAAAGTCACATCGATTTCTTCGTCGGAGATTCATCTTACCCAACTAATTGTGGAAAAATCAACAACCCCTGATGAGCTGACCATAACGAACATGTGTTATTGGTTGTGACGGGTACAACTTTTGTGGGTTTGAGTAGTCTAACATATGAAATTATTATCGTTGATTGTAATGAACATTTCAGCAAAAAATACGTATAGCCTATGCGTGCACTGAAAAATTGTATCACAATTTTGGGTACCAGAAATGGATTAATATTTCAGTCATTGTATTAACGCAAACAGGCCCAGAAATTCTAGTCCAAACTATTGGGTCGACACAGCCCCAATTTGGGTACGTGCAGTTTTCATCCGCTGCCAGGGTAAAATGTTAACCAAATGTTATTGAAATTTAACCCAGACAATAATGCAATTGTTACGTGCATTACCAAAAGAAAATCATCAACACACACACGCAGACCAAGCATGCATCGTCATCCCGAATAATTAACATGAACGGGAATTATTGCCGCAGTACAGTTGTCATGTCTGTAACCTCTCGATAACCAGGACTAAGGCGTGGGGATAAAATATGAATACTTTGAAGTTGCAGAGGCTATAAAGTGGAGGGTAAGTGTTTTGAGAAAAACAGCGAGTTCAAAATTCAGCTCTCCAATAGTTCCCGTGGGGAAAAACAATGTCATTAGCTAGACATTTTAAGGAGAATGACAATCTTCATCTTACGTAGATTCATATTAAGAAGTACTTTTTTTTCTCACACGCTTAGTCTAAGTCATGTTTAGACCTTTTTTTTTTGCATAGTGAGCACCATCATCTTACCATCAACAATAACTTATTAAAGAAAGGTCAATTGTTTAGTTTAATTTTTTTGTCAGACAGGTCATAAAAATATTGATAAAAATATACATTTTATTAACATAATCATAACGCGTAATGCTTTGTATGTATTTAACATGGTGCATGTGCCCTTGGGCAAGGCACTTTGTCACTCATTGCTTCTCTCCACCCAGGAGTAAATGGGTACCTGTGAGGGCAGAGATGGTTATTGTGATTGAATTAGCTTCCTTGCGCCTAACAGGCAGCATCGAGCTGTATACTCCCCAGGGAGCTCAAATGGTATTTGGAATGTTTTATGTGCCCAATGAACAGGGGTAACAATGATGTAGCGCCTTGAACACCAGTTCCAGGGCCCTCTAACATTTGAAGATGTCACTTGTAATGTTTTTATACAGAACTGCCTAGGCAGACACTCACATCGTTGAAAGCAAGTTCGAAATGAACTCTATGAAGTATAATAACTATTATATATTTATATTTTATAAAATAAGAAGACTGCATAGGCCAGGTAAACATAGTTGCATATTGTGACATGATTCAGCACAAAAATGTCTAATCAGTGACATTTAAAATAATTATTTTCCTGTAGTGAGCTTGGTCATACCATTGAGATCATGGCGGTTACGTACACAACAATCATTCTGTTAACACTTGGACTTTGTGAGGCAGCCTACAATGTATGCCCAGCGAACTCCGGTGAGTAATAGGCCTTTTTTACATAAAAGTTAATTCAACAAATAATAATCTTGTTGTTAAATCACTTTTAATCTGCGTCATACAATAATATTTATAGCTGTCGTCCTACTAAGTTTGTTTACAAAATTATGGGTGTTAACCTATTCTTGAAGTTTCATGTTTCTGCAAAGATCGGCAAAGTTGTATATTCCAGAGTATATATTTTAAACGTTGAGGGGCAAAGCCCAAAATATTGCTTTATAAACATTTAATTTTACAAAAAGCATTACAACTGTTTGTAAATTATACAAAAAGAGGCTGTTATGGACCTGTGATAACTCGGCTCTCGAACATGAAAATGGGGTATAGTCATCAAATTGATGCACATGCTCTAGTGATGTAAAATGTATTAAGATTATTTAATTAGATCTTAACAGATCTTCTGTCAATCGTTCACCGGCAATGGCGTTGTTACAACTAACGGTTGTTCCTTGTTTTAGTTAACAGTACTCACAGTGCGTTTGGTACAACCAACTACGTTCAACGACGCGCTTGGCAAGAATTACCTTGCATACCCTTCAGTCCCGATGAGGTCATTATTCGGGTCATTTGGTACAAGCAGGACAGCCCAACGACCCCTACACAAACCTTGATCACTCACAGACATAACGCAGACTACCCAGAGAGCGACAGGTACGCGTTCGGGCCGTCTGGTTTCAGCCTCGTCATTAAAGGTGTCGAGGAGAGTGATGGAGGAAGGTACGTGTGTCAAGTCATACCACGTGACACCACAGACAGAAGTGGGGAAGTCGACATCCAAGTTATAGGTATGGTAATTTGAAATGGCTGTTTGGTATAATAGGTAAATTTTTCTCTGAGAGAAGTTAGCCCATGTGAACATTTTGATATTGAATTGGGATTGAGTTGAAGATGACATGAATATGTCCAGAATAAACAGAGTAAAGATAATCCCTTTTGACCTAGCAATAACTTTTTTCTTTTTTAATTAAAATGATAAATGAAACATTAATTATCCACCAGCTTCATGCACAGGAAACTTATTCTGCCAGTGCCCCAAGTGGATTATTAATTTCTCTCAATTTCAATCGTAGACGGAGTCAAATAAAAGCCAACTTTCAATTTCAATAATACAGGCGATACCTTTCTAGGAGGCAGTAGTCAGGCATCTTCCACTGCTAGTTTTCAGCGAGGACGCAGACAGACACTACCTTGTGAGTGCGCGTCACGGACACCAGACGTAGTGTATTGGTCAACGGGAGAGGGCGTCACTACAGATGCACAGATCATTGGTGCACGTTTCTCTGATGGTGCTACCCTGCAGATCCAACATGGCGCTGATTACAGCATTGGTAGCAACGCTTCACTTACAGTCAACTCCCTGAATGACGTACAAGATACACAGAGATTCTGGTGTCACGTGTTTAACTCAGATGGTACTCTCAGAAATTGCTTCACCGATGTCCAGGTACCAGGTAATGCCAAAGATATGTTAATCGACGGAAAGATTTAGTGTTTTTTTTGGTGACGAAGGTATTGCCACAAAAAATACAGAAGAAAGAAAAATAAGCAAAACAGACACATTTTTTTGAAACGATTTTCACTACAGAGTTTAAATTCTCCATTTGTCCGTTTTTAATCAGTTGTTCTACATTTTACTCTTTCTTTGAAGTAGATGATGTGGAATCAACTAATGATGCACTGAAGGCTTCAAATAGATATTTCTACCTCCGAAACGACGCGCAACAGATACTCCCTTGCCTGAGCTGGACACCTGGCAACACGGCTTGTGAGGTGGAGTGGAGTAAGCTCGACAACCCAGATCGACAAGTCCTCAGTTACAACCTGTCGACTGATGTCGTCGATTCTAGTCCTGGATTCGATCTCGCCAGTGAGTTTGGTTTGGTGATTCAGTCAGTTGATGATGACCATGCTGGAGTGTATCGATGTGCTGTGGGACAGGAAAACCGGATAGATTTTGAAGTTCGAGTGATAGGTAGGTTCAGCTTTAATAAGGTATAGGATTGAGCTGTAAGCAGTGTTTGAAATTTCGGTCTTCAATTTAGTGATTATAACGATTTTATCAGAAAGGTTTTGACTCAAGGAATCTTTCAACATGCATGATCATTTCCTTTCATTACAGGGGATCGCTTTCCTTTGGACGGCGGTAGCGCAAAAGAAGGTGAGAGAATAATCTTTAAACCGGAAAGTAGATTTTCCCTTCGATGTCCGGCTCTCTCAGACATCTCCTTGACAACGAAGGCAACTTTGTTCTGGTCCTTTGGCGCCCCTGATGCAGAGTCTACCACTGTGATCGGCACACTGAATCTACCAGATGGTCCAATAAAGATGTATAATCTTGGAAAGGACTGCCTCGGCATATCAATAGAGGGCGCTCTGCTCCTTAACAACTGTTCCCAAGATGATGATGTCAGATACTGGTGTAATGTTTTCCCTGCAAATGATTATCTGATCAGATCACATATGGATGTGTTGATAGAAGGTAAGTTTGTGCATTCTATGACGTCACATCTTGCTACCATGTTAGTCGGTTGCTGGTTTAATCATAATTATCATTTGTTGACGTATCTATCAATACAGTGTGTTATGTTAACTTTTATCTTTTGAAACGAACAAGTGACTGCACTTTTATGTGAGGAGATCGATAGAAATTATCTGCTAAAAAGAATTTTGATGAAACAAGGAATGATGTGTCATGGCAAAAGATCATCAGAATGACGCCATTAAATATCTGTGGGATGCCAAACTATTCGTCTGTTTATCTCAGTCAACTGTAAAGAAAATTACTGTGTAAGAGCTCCGTGGGAGTGATTATACAATACATGTACCCTTTAGATTCAAGCAATCGTTTGATATAAACAAAAGTGCACATCGTTTTATTGGGTAAAGCCATAGTGTTAATAGTATTATTTTCATTTGATTCCTTGTATGCATTAGATTCAAACGGTGGTCCAGGATCGTCCAATGTCATCGTCATCGCTATTTGCGTGCCTTTATTCGTCATCGTTCTTCTTGGGATTGTTGTTTTCCTGATCTGTAAGTGGCGTCGACGGTCTTCCTATTCTAGAGAAGACAAGGAGAAAGGTGATTACAATCGACTGTATAAGCAAGGTAAGAAATAGAAGAGGGAACAACTAAAAAAAAAGGCATTGTCAAAAGAGAATGTCATCGAATGTCATTGAATGCCTCTTGTATTTTGCATCCCTGCAAACTTATTTCGACGATCAACATTCTTTTGTTTCATGGTTAGCCTAAAGTCTGTACAAATTGGATTGTAGTTTCCGATATTGCTAACCAGATTAGATATATACAGACCAGAGAACATGGGCATTGGGACAACATTAATTGCTTCAAGTTTGGATTACAAAGTGACTTAAATCCTGTCTACCCTCAAACGTTTATAAATGAAACCTTTGACGAAATACAAGAATAGCTTTGAATACAATTGACTGTAGGAGTGTATTAAAGAAATCAATGCAACCTTCAGGCCAATATGCACTTAATTGAAATGTAAACTTTTCCTTTAATTGTTTGACAGAATCCGTCCCGAAGTTGGATTTGAAGACGCTTGCCAAGAAGATCAAGTTGTTTGTGAAAAGCAAAATGGGCAGAATTCCAATCACACTGTGGGTTGACGGGGACGATGCTCGCTCTGCACCAATAGATACAGTCTACAAAGCCTTGGAGATGTTCGTCAATGTCTCCCACGGAGGTACCACTGTAAAATATCGATTAGATTCAGGGTCTGGTATCTTTGATGATGGTATTCCAGAATTGGCAAGTAGGCATGCTATAATTCAAGGTAGGCGGGGTTGTGGTAAGACTACGTTTTTGTACAGATTGATATTCGACTGGGCCCAAGGAAGGGAACGTGCACTATTGGGAAGTGATCAGATAGTTGTTTTTGTCCCAGCTTGGTTGCTTATTAAAGCTAAAACCATTGGTGAAGCAGTTGTTGAATGCATGCTTCCAAAAGACGCAAACATTTCGGCCAAATCCATTAATGCATACTGCGCACAAAACAATAGCAAACTGACATTTTTGGTAGATGACTGTAATGACCAGCACGAAATTGACGCTGTCATTAAGGTAATGACAGACAATGAATTTCTTGGCTGTCAGTTAGTTTTGACCACTAGAAATGCAAAGCTGGCAAAAGCTGCGTCACGAAATTATAACATGCGCCATGTCACCATTACCGGCTTTACGCTCAGTAATGCTATTGAATACATCAATGTAGTTTTGGATGTTGCTCAAGGGAGAGAGGAATCTACACCTGAGCACAAAGTGGTCAAAAGTGAAGCTGAAACGAAATCAGGTTCGACTGTGGACACAAACATCCAACAACATCTGGTAGACACCGAACAGGCAACTCTTCAGGAAGCTAAGGATAACACTGCCACCGACGAAAATCTTGAGAAGACAGAAGAATCCAAAACAACTAATCGAAAGAAAATACGAAATCTTCATCGATATCTGGAAGAGGACATCCTTCAACCGGATATTTCATGTCTCCCAGCTGTCTTGGTAGCTCTCTGTCAGATGTCAATCTGGACAGAAGGAGATGCCTTCAAACCTGACGTTACCATGGCAAATTTGTTCTTCAGATTGGTCAAGTGCATGTTCGACAGGATGAAAAGTCTGGAAGTACGTGTCACTGAGGGAAACCAACTTAGTCTGCTAACGGAAGACCAACGGAACGTACTGGCAGAGCTTGGTAGAGTGGCTTATTTACGACTGGTTGACAGTTGTTCAAATCATGCGGACTACTCTACCGAGGACTTCTTATGTTCGTTCGAGAAGAGAAAACACGCCTTAGAAGTTGCAAAAGAAGTTGGACTTCTTTGTCCATTGCAGGTTGAGTCCCAGGTGAAATCTACGGAACATAGTACTGAGACAGTTCCTTCTGAGGTACCAGAAGTAGAGATACGGACAGGAGTTCATTGTTGTAGGAGAAAGCAACTAAGTAGAACTGAACCAGATTCGAATTATCAGGATACAGAGCTCACTCCCCTGACAAGTCCTCAAGTTGAAAGGGTGTATTTTGTCTTGGAGATTCTTGAGCAGCTTTGCATTGCTGTCTTTCTCGCTCAGACAGAGAACGTGAGAAAATGGTTCAAAGACATCAACAAGATTGGCCACAGGGAGATTCTTCAGAGGTTTTCAAATGTATTCCAGTTTGCCATCCAAGATAATCAGTTTGACAGAGAAGCTCTTTTTGATTATTGTGCAAAGATCGTCTACTGGAATAATATTCAGGTCAAACCCCTCCATTCTGTGTTGCTTTCGCAAAAGTTCAAGGAGTTGTGTCTTCAGATGAATTTCGAGAGCCGTTGTGAGGGGGCCTTGAACAAGAAGCTGAAATTGATCTTTCCTGATGGGAGGGTCCGCTTAATTGGGACATCAAGTAACAAACTGCGTCTGTTGTCGTGCCTACTCGAACATGCTCAGCCTGTAGACAAGAGCAAGCTGAATATTACGTCGATTAAATTGCTTCGGATTGGTAGATATGACTGGTCAGAGCTTCTACAATACATTGTATATTTTAGTTCCGGGAAAAGGGAACCTGGGGATAAGAAAACGAAGATGGAGAAACCGACGAAGAAGAAAGCTTTGAAAACAAAAACCGAAGACACTCAGGCATCTTCAACTGGAACCAAACAGGCAAGAGCTCCAGCAACACAGAAAGGCGTCAAGAAACTGACAACCAATGCCGGGAAGGTCAGCTCAAGTTTAAACTAGCCGCAGCCAAGCGCAGAAAAACAACCAATAACCAAAGCTGACCAGACAAATATCCCACATCCACGAACCGAAGGTGACAATAAACCGAAACTGGAAGTCCTCCAATATTCACCTCCAGTTGGGAGCGAATCATCAAACAAGGACGGTGGCAATGAGAATGAATCTATTGACTTGTCATTAGATGAAGATACTTCATCGTGTGATGTAATTGACAGTAACAACGATCAGGCTTTATTGAAACAGTTCTGTGAGGTACATTCCAGAAACCAAGACATGCCTCAGTTTCCTCCAGGAATGTCAGATATCAGTGTCCTCCAAACTGTGCAGACGTTTTGTCTACAGGAGCTCTTAGATTCACAGGCAGGGGAGTGCTACTCATCGGGTGCAGCAAGAGACTTGGCTCGCTACCTTCCTCGTCTGGAAATGCTGAAGAGTCTGGTTCTAGTTGGGACGATTCTGAGTTCAGACGCTATTTGTGAATTAGCGAAAAGTGCTCGCAAACTCCCAAACTTGAAAAAGCTGGATCTACGTCTGAATAGGCAGTTTGATGACAAAGCCTTCGTGGCGGTAACAAATTTACTTTTTCGTCAGTGCAGAAATTTGACGGATCTCAGACTGTCTCTGTTCAGAGTAACTGGTGAAGGATTTGATCATGTTCAAAAGGAAATGGATGCTGGTGCGTACGCGTGGGAAAGATTGAAGACACTGTATCTGCTGCATGGATCACCTGCTGAAACATTTGTAGGATTCCTTAGCAACAGCTTAAAATACTTCCCTTTAGTTGAATGTTTTCATCTTTCTGCAAATACACATGAACAAGGAAGAATACAGGACAGTACTAAGGAGAAGTTCGAACGAAATATGAAAAATCCGAAAATCATGACAAATCTCAAAGACCTAGACATTGGTAACATGGAGACACTGAAGGTACGACTTGCATCCTTGAAACTCCCAAAGAAGAAGACTAGAATCTTGAAAGCGGCAGGGACAGCCGTGACTGACCTTTCGAAAAGGGCAGCAAGCGGCATTGCAGAAACGGTTGAGAGCATGCGGTATTAAGCGAGAATACAAAATCGGTGGGAATAAAGACGACAAGCGAGAATGCAAAATCGGTGGCTAAAAAGACAGCAAGCGAGAATGCAAAATCGGTAGCTAAAAAGACAGCAAGCGAGAATGCAAAATCAGTGGGTAAAAAGACAGCAAGCGAGAATGCAGAATCGATGGGTAAAAAGACAGCAAACGAGAATGCAGAATCGATGGGTAAAAAGACAGCAAACGAGACTGCACAATCGATGGGTAACAAGACAGCAAGCAAGAATGCAGAATCGATGTGTAAAAAGACAGCAAGCAAGAATGCAGAATCGATGAGTAAAAAGACAGTAAGCAAGAATGCAGAATCGATGGGTAAAAAGACAGTAAGCAAGAATGCAGAATCGATGGGTAAAAAGACAGCAAACGAGAATGCAGAATCGATGGGTAAAAAGACAGCGAGCGAGAATGCAGAATCGATGGGTAAAAAGACCGCAAGCGAGAATGCGGAATCGATGGGTAAAAAGACAGTAAGCAAGAATGCAGAATCGATGGGTAAAAAGACAGCAAACGAGAATGCAGACTCGATGGGTAAAAAGACAGCGAGCGAGAATGCAGAATCGATGGGTAAAAAGACTGTAAAATCGGTTGGGGAAAACACAGCAGAATCGGTAGCAGACAAGATTAGGGGCCCGTCGGTTGCCGTTGCAGGTGCCGCTGCAGGAGCTAACCCTGTTATGCCCGTTGATAATAATCACTATAGTGCATGAATGTTCGAGTGGATTCTTCGACGATGAAGAAGTATGGTTCAAAAGATTGTTTTCAAAATTGCTTTACCTTATCAATCATTGTAATCAACTGTAATATTCACAGAAAACAATAAGTATTTGGGAGCATCAGCATAGGCCTTATTTTGAGCAGAAGGGTGATGAAAATGTATATAGCTCTATAAGGTTTATATCTTAGTATACATGTTATATCTTAGTATACATGTACATTTCAGATTCATAACAGTCACGTCTAGCCTCGTTTAAGCACTGGTACAAATTTGCTGTCTCCAACATTTCGTTGTTTTATAGAGTTTTAGTTTGGACTTGCAGTGATCGAACTAAAAAATAAACAAACTTTGTCAATCCAGCATCCCATGTTCTTGGTGTGTAAGTTAAAGAAACCCTGCCTGTAGCCCGTGAAAGCACCTCGGTTTGTAACAAGCATGAGTGTGTGTGCATTTGTTCTCGCTCATCCATTCTACTACTTACGTGTTTTTAGTTGCGGTAGCAGCTCAACAAATCACCATGTCTTTCCGTTAATCCGTATACGTTAGTTAGTGAGTTAGTGAGTTAGTGAGTTAGTTAAGTAACACATGTTGACAGTGTCCATTGCTCCTACATATCATTACATCAAGTAAATTGCCATCCTCCGTACAGAGAACCAGTGTTGAAATACGCGCTGTATTACACACACATATGGGTATAGACAATACACCCTCTACTCACTGAAACCACAAATACTAAAAGAAACGGGTACTGAACATGGTAACTGTACCCCATGTAAATTCAGTATGTCTGCTTGCTGTAGAAACCAAATATCTCTGCTTGTGGAAACATTTTGTGTTGGCACCCATCGAATTCAAAGGGATAACCTTTGCACTTAATTTGGCACACGTAATCTGTCAGACATCCATTAACAAAACATATGCTTTTAAAGCGGCCGAGTCGCTCCACCAGATGGCCTCCAACGGCGGTCTATTTGCCTGTCACTCACGAAGTGTATTTACAACTACGCATACACAGCTGCTAGTTGCTGTCAACTACATGTATATTGAATATTCAGACCGAATTTAATGAAGTTCACATGAATTACTGTGTGTACCTGTTGCCAAGGTCTTATCCACAGTTGTTTCTGTTTCCGTTTCATATTCTTCCTCCCCAACTACATTTCAGCCATTTTCTCCGTACTCTTTTCTTATCGGACTACGCCCTCTTGGGCTTGACATCTCAGATATCTCAGGTATCGCTAAAAGTGTTCCATGCGAGTTGGTTGTCTTTATTGAGCTCAACTGTTACATCCTGATGCTATTCTGTACTTCTGTACAACTATGCGTCCCCCGATGGAATATTGTGCTACATATGGGCCGGAGCTTTTGCCTGTTATTTATCTTCATTAGAACGGGTGCAGAATTTTGCTTTGCCCCCTCCCCGAGGAAAATATCCTGGCGACTCTCGTGCTTGCCTAGTAGGTGCTTCTCTCCATTCTATGATCTAGCCTAATTGAAGAAGAATATATCAATTCCTACCTATAGCTTTCCTGATTTTTTTCATCATATTTTTCTTCTTTCTAACCCTTTGCAAAGAGTGGTTTTTATAGCCTTGCTTGGGACGATTTTCCACAAGTGTCTTCTGACACATGCAACTAGTATTTTCTTTTTGGTCGTTCATCCTTAGATTATAGGTTTGTAGTATTGCTTGTGGTTGGAGGTTCGCTTATGATTTTTTACAATCAAATGATTAATTTATGTCTTAAGTAATCGTTTAATTGATAATATTTTATGGAAACTGTTGAATAAACTAAATGTCATAATTATCATATATCAATCTAAAGTTCTTTTCACTTTGACGTAAAAGGTACTAACCTTTTATGAGTTAAATTTAACATGAGACGTGTCAGTCTATGAAGATTACTCATATAGTACCAATGAACAACAAACAATGATGACGAACAGAGCACACTGTTCGAAACTTCGATGAGTTCATAAAACTGGTTCTTCTCGGAACCAGTACAAAACTCAAGAGAAATATTATATAACCTACCATATATACATGTGGTACTCATATATACATGGGTACTCAGTGATTATTCATGCGATAACAGAACTACACGTTCTGTGATTATGGTCAGAAACAATCAAATGCATGTTTATCACAAAACAAGAGTTATTACAAATAATGTGTATATAGGCATAAAGTATTGCTAGAAGATGTAGTTACCGTAGAAAGGACAACAATTTTATTTCAATAGGTATACAACTAGATAGATTATACTGATTTGTTAGCGTACTTGACAATTGCCACACTGCTGCTCCATATGGCAAAGAATAAGATTGAATACATGCGTCTGAAGGTTTGTAATTATCCAAATCTTCTTTTTGTTTAATGTACGTTATCTTAATATCATTGAACGCAGCCTAGCTGTTACTTTCAATATAACTGAAATGCAAGTTTGTATTTCGTTTTAAATTTTGGTGTACGAAATGTATTTAGGTTTTGGATTTTTATTTCTCATTTTGTAAACTTTGACCTACATTCATTAGCGTCATTATCGTTTGACTACGCTTTTCTATATTTTGCGGTTTGTTTGTCATAATTATTGCCTGGGCAGTATGGTTTACCTCGATACGGTAATTCTTGCTGGCAAGTTATCAGTTCATTTGTTTGAACTGAAAAATTGGCAGAAACAACCAATTTAAACTCTACGAGTTTATGCTACATTAACATTAATGTTGTATATGATATTGCTGATTGTTATGGTTGTTCTAAAGATAATAATAATAATAATACTTTAAAAGGTGTATCGCCCATATTCTTATTTCTTGAAATGATATCTTACTTTGTTTTACCGTCGACATTTCCACTTTTTTGCATCTAAATAATCAAAGTTCTCTGATTTTGAATGGTTCACAGTTTTATAACATTCATATTCAACATTGTTGTTTTCACATGATATGGCAATTGGCTTAGCATCCATTACTTTGTTGATGCATTATACATTTCTTCTCATTTCCTATCTCCGTACAATAACTTTGTTTTGAAATGTCGATACATTACATTATAAAACGGTTTTCGGTTTTAAGAGTAAAAAGAAATACGATTATCGAAAAATGTCCGCTATAAAAATGTAAAACCCTAAAAATATAATTTGACTTTCAAAAATGCATCGATTATTTGATTTTATGTTTACGTTTGATGTACATAAACACTATTAATGCTTCATGCTATCTCGCCAGACTTTTATTTTAAAGCAGCTTTATCTTGAGATTTTATATTTGAATGTTGTTTTTTACTCAATTTAAAATCAGCTTTACCTTGAAACTTTAGATTTGAATATTTTGTCATTGCTGTTAAACTATTCACTCGCTATTAAACAAAATACATGGGTCCGTATACATCAATGAATCCCTCGCTGTTCATTTGTGTGAGTCTGGTATTTTTTTTCAGTACCGATCTATCTCCGTTTGCATTTGAAAGAAAACATCAAAACTGTCTTTCTCTTTTAAAATATGGATCCAAGTTGTATGTTTATTAAAGGGGCTATGACATTAATCTTCACTCGAACATAATGTGCTCAAAAATCCATTCCTCTAAAATATTTAAAAACTATGAGAAATGCCTTTATTGATGACAACGTTTATGAAATGCAAAATTAACTCTGTGAAGTACGATAGTACTTACGTTGAAAGAACATTTTTATATATAATTTCTAATTATTCCGTCATTTTTTTCGTCCACAAAATTCATACACCACTACTGCCCCCTTTAACCCTAGGCTGATTAAAGGGAAGATACAACATTTCCAAACATCAAAAAACGAAATGATCAAATTATCACAAAATGCCTTACTAGATTGTTAGGGAATGACTGTATAAATCATCCTGTAAAATCGTGGCTCCTGGTGTGCTGAAATTTTAAGCATTGGAGAAAACTGGCTTTTCTTCAAAACCTGCTGCTGTTTTGTTTTCATATTCCGCACTTCCTTTGCAATTGATTACACACCTGTGAATGGCTATAACCTTCTAGACAGATTCTCAAAGTCTACAAGTAGATCTGTTTTAACTTAAGTGGGGTCAGGAAACCAGACTACAAGTTTTTCTTGGATTTTCCAGCATCTCGGAACCCAAAACGTGAAGCAAGTCAATTTAACAGTATTTTCTGTATAACACAAATCCTCCGAATCCATTTATTTCTGAAAATTGCAGCAAAAGCAAATGTTGTACAATCCCTTTAAACTTTAGACCCAGAAGTATAGCTGCTGTTATCACAAGGCCATTAATCACCATGTCTCTATGCCGTCTCTTGTAGTCTGGGAAGAGGGCCTAATTCCACAGCGCAGTTAGCAGAAAAGTTGTGCTTAGCATAGTAGAAAAAAGTTTGCTAACCTTAATTAGCACTAGTTCACGGCGTGGATGTCCTAGCGGTGGTGCGTTCATGGAGATTTCTATTCAATCAAATGAGATATGTTGCCCTTCACCGACGATAAACACTGTATACTCAGCGTGTTACCTCGCGAGTGAAAGTGCGAAAAAAATCACCCGAGTGGGACTCGAACTCACGACCTCCTGCTTTCTAGTGCAGATGTCTTACCACTCGACAATGCAGTAAGACATTTTCCAACTTTCACTCGGGAGGTAACACACCGAGTATACAGTGTTTATACGTCGGTGAAAGGTAAAAAAAATCTAATTTGATTTCCATCACCCCGACGCAAAATTCCATCTTATGAGGAGATTTATATTGTTACGTCACTGAATCAAGCAAATGCTACCTCTAAAGTAAGCGTGCCTTTTGCTGTGCTTATACTGCTTACGGTCTCCATGAAATAGACAAAGGCTCTGTTAGCAGAATACGTGTGCTTAGCAGCGCCATGAAATTGGGCCCAGGTGGTCATCATCCTTTTCAGCTATATACATGTAGCCTCAGGTTGTTTTGGTGGGGGTGGGGTGCAAGGGCCAAACAAACAAGGAGATAACATTCAAACTTGTTTTCGCTCGGTTACTGAATGGCCGTGGTTCAATAGTGTGGCTTCCCACATTGTCCAGCGAGTTGTACATGAATATCAAAAGTCTGACAAACAGCCTTTTGAAGTTGTCCGATACCAACTACAGGTACAAATTAACGCGTATGTTTACTGCGCATGCGTCATGGGTAAACCAAGATGACAGACAGAGAGGGAAAACTGTAAGTTAAACTTCACCTCTGACCATAACGACATTCTGCACTAACATATATGCACACTTGTCTTCTACAATTAGTTGCACTTGCATGAATGTCCCATTACAAAACGCCTTCTTTCAAAATAAACAAGAGATTCACAAAACACGGTTTGTTCAAGTTACGTCATTTGTTTTTTTTTTCCTTATTATGTTTTGAGGAGATCTACATTTATCAGCCCTGAATAATGAGTATTATTGTATTTATCATAGTGAAGAGTATTAAATATAACTACAAGGTAATTGAAATTACTTTTTTTACAGGTCATAATAGCAAGGCCTACCCGCTCCAAAAATAAAACAGAATAACAATCATTGCAGTTAAAACGACGATCATGTCCACAATATCGAAGAACGCAAACAAGTACACTTCAGACGTATTAACATATCTCTATTTCACGCTTTATACTGAGCAAGAAATGAATAATAACCATCCGGCAAATTTCTACCAGCGTTGCTAGTCCCAGTTATTAAGGTTTAACACTTTACTTAATATTGATAACGTACAATCATACCTCAACGGAATTTTTGACAAAGGCACAATCTCTAATTTTTTTTTCGATTTAGGTAAACTACATATTATTAAGGGAATAAATGTGTGCTCCGGAGGTTTTTATCACTCTGTTTAATACCACTTAGAGTCTGGGTGCTGATAATTACCCGAGCCGGAGGCGAGGGTAATTATCAGCACCCAGACTCTAAGTGGTATTAAACAGAGTGATAAATACCGACCGAGCACACATTTATTCCCATTCATAAATACCTTTTTGGTAAAAAAAGATCAAACAATTCATTCAAAAATCCTGATTTTGTTCAGCGAGTTCACTTCATGCTTTTTGAAAAATCCCTCTAGCAAAATAATGGAATGTTCAGCTGGCGAGTAAAATGTAAACAACCCTTTTATGGAGATTGACGCGCGCGTAGCATGTTCTGCGCGACATGGACGCGATGTCGCGCAGAACGCACCTGGGGCGTTGCGTTTTGAATTTAGAACTATAAAATTCTGACTCGCTGGTAGTGTTGCGCATGCCTACGTGAGGACTGTGATCGTTCAACCAATAAAACGGTAAGAGGCACTGGATTTTTAGGAGTCCACATTTTATGTGACACTGGAAAAGTGTTTAAGACTGGTCTTAAACACTTTTCCATGTCTATCCATGTCTTTATCATCCGTTTAATACCGGCCACGTGACGGGCTCTCGACCAATAGGAATAGCTAAACTGCTGAGGTATTTATGAATATGCTTTTAAATAAATGGATATTACTATAACATTACATTTACTCTCTTTTATCGAAATTGTTGTACATTTAAACTTCAAACGAGCGAGGAGTGTATTAAAACTATCATAAAAAAATGAATGACAAAGAAACCTGCTTAACAGCAATACGAAGATGAATTAAAAAGCAATAAACCGACGAATGCACCGAAAAAGAAGCCAACTGACAGACCGAGCTGCTGTAAAATAAACACATGAAAGATGTTTCTATATACAGGGCGTATTATTCAAACAGGTAAGCCAAAAGTAATGGTTTGTATGTAAAAAGTATGAAATACATCACTGGCAAAGTGGTCTCATCTTATAAAGGATGAATCATATTAGCTATCCACTAATACCTCACTTGCCTCTCTGATATATCGACTGGGAACCACTGATGTCAAAACAAATGTCTGAAAACCTTGTTTTCCAAGTTTGCCGAGTATAAGTGGTGAGATTTATAGGCAGTCCGAATAATGCGTTGTCACTGTGACTATGCGACAAACGGGAGGTATGTCGGAGGTGTTGGTGCAATGTGTAGGCCATATTGTTTCGACGATTACTTTTTCTTTACGACGGGGTTATAAATTAACCAAAAACAAACAAACAAACGGAGAAATGATAATAAACAAAATATATAAGTGACACAGTCAAAGTTCAATACAAGCATTCTCAATATTAATCACAAACTAAATCACAAACTAAAGTTCGTTACACCTGCATGTAGATCCGTTTATAATAAGGGAATAAATGTGTGGGTTTGTATCACTCTGTTTAAGACCGCTTAGAGTCTAGGTGCTGATAATTACCCTAGCCGTCCTATAGAACGCTTGCAGATGCGTTCGATAATCGACGCGCGAAGGCGCGCGACGCCATGTTGTGGGACAGGCGTATATCTATCCATGCACATTTTGTCCCATAACATGGCGTCGTGCATCTTCGCGTGTCAATTATCGATCGCGTCTGCAAGCGGTCTATAGACCGCTTCCAGACGCGATCGATCATTGAAGCGCGAAGGTGCGCGACGCCATGTTTGTCCCACAACATGGCGTTACGCGCCTTCGCGCGTCGATTATCGAAGGCATCTGCAAGCGGTCTATAGCAAAATAATGGAGCCTTCAGCTGGCGAATAAGATTTAAACAACCTTTTTATGGAGATTGACGCACGCGTAGCATGTTCTGCGCGATACGCACCTGGAACGTCGCGTTTTGAATTAGAACTATAAAATCCTGACTCACTGCTACATAGTGTTGCGCATGCCTACGTGAGGACTGTGAACGTTCAACCAATGAAACGGTAAGAGGCACTGGAATATTAGGAGTCCACATTATGTGACACTGGAAAAGTGTTTAAGACCAGCTAGCCATGTCTTTATCATTCGTTTAAGACCGGCCACGTGACGGGCTCTCGACCAATAGGAAAAGTTTAACTGTCTGAGGTATTTATGAATAATACATTATAATGTCCCGTGGTAAGACCGGGTATATGTGCTTATTTAAAATACCATGCATTTTACCGATTATCTTGCGCACGTTGTAACACGGTTATCGGGTGCATAACAACACTCCATTTTTTCATATTACTCGTCTGTTTGTATATGGCGCCACAATCGTTCTAAATTACGGTATACTGGGCCACGTAAAAGCGGCTGGAGGCAGTTGAAAGAACACTGATGTTTATTGCTCAGTTGTCGTCAAACTCGGGCAGGATTGCACTCAAATTCTCGTAACGCACTCGGTCAAACGAAAAATAGGTCTGAAAAGCAAACGAAATGGACTTATGCCTTCACAAGAGTGTGTACATATCCTCGTAGCTAGGGCTTCTTATTTGTACTATTTATAAATCTGCAAAATTATAATTAAGTCGGATTTAAGCATAACTCTAGTAATTCAAGATTGCCCCCGAGAACATTGTGATATTATATTACGAGCAGTCTGCGTGTCTAAACAAAAGTTACACTTTTTATTTATTTTCCTCCAGCTAAAATATCTGAGAGGATTCCGGGTGCCAGGATAAATTGTGTTGATACTTACATGTTGAATTTTACTGTCATCCATGTCACTTAAGGTAGAGACCAGTTCAGAGAAACTTGGTCTGTTGTTCGGATCCTCTTGCCAGCACTTACGCATCAGTGCGTAACTAAACAAAAGTAACAAGGAAACCATGTGAGTGAAGAGTCGTCAAGTTGTTTAGTTCGTTCTATTAGCACTAGCGTAGGCAGAAATCAAGCGAAGGAATGTTTTTGAACAATAACATATTCGTAGCATAAACTAGAAACACACACTGACATCTTACCTTTTGTCGTCACAGTTGCTGAGCTTGGGCATACGGTATCCTCCCTTCAGCTTCCTGGCCAGTGACTCGCTCTTGGTGGATGGTTAGGGGGTTCCCCCTTCACAATGTACGTTAAATATAAATTAGATACAGCGGGAAAAGGAAAAAGGACCGATTGTTTGGTTTTAACACCACTTCCAAGAATCTTGATGGAAATAAAGTTGCCTGAAACGGTTTGAAAACATTTGGAGTGATTTCTTTCATTTGAGCTAAAAAGGGGCAGTGTAATTATTTTAAGCAGAATATTTCTTAACTATTGTGGCTATTTCCCATAGGAGAATGCCTAAAGACCACCTAATGATGAAAAAAATTAAGTCAAGAATGCTTTAATTTTGTGAAGACGAAATATTTCGCCTAGTATCCAAACAAATCTAGATTTAGGCCTAGCATCAAGCATAAAAGTACACACGATAAACAAGGTTCTTTGTACTTACACATCACTCTTTGTCGTGTACCTCTTATACCTGACTGGAACTCGTCTCTATAACCAAATCCAAAGAAACAAAGTTTAAAACTAAACTCTAAAAAGTCTCACAATTAATGTTTTCCATGAGGAAATGTTTCGGTTCATAACCATACAAACCAGGCGCGGTTCTAGAACCAATATTTTGGGGGGCTAGCACGGTGGATCAAGATTTTTTTTTCGGGGACGCGTGCTGAAATGTTGACAGGTTATTTTTTCCAGACACTTAGGCCTCCGAAAATCAAAAGGTGTGTGTGTGTGTGTGTGTGTGTGTTTGTCTTTCATACTCATTGAGGAGTTGTGCTCTTACACACACCAACGCTATGAGGAGTTTTTATTGTGTGACCAGTAATTTGAGGAGCTCCTCGAACTTTCATGTGCATTAAATCGATTCCAGAGGGCGCTGTTCATCAATTTTTCGTCACTTTAAAAAACTCCTCAAATTTACTAGAGTCAACATAATTTTTCTCGAATTGAACGCTTACGCGCGAGCAGTGTGTGTTTTTCTGATGGACTCATGTTGAATAGCGCCCTCAGGGAAACTCCTCGTTGTGGTCGTTTTATTTCGCGCGCTTTCATGCATGCCAGATATCCGAGTTCTAGTGTAGCGGCCGGGAAGCTTGGCTGCTGAGCCGAGTGCTGTAAAAAAACAACGAAAAATGGCACCAGTAAGACGAAAACAGCGGAAGAAAAAGGACCAACAGGAGGAAGCCCTGCAATATGTTAGATCAAGCAGCGATCGTGTTGGAGACTTCAGTGTCCGCGACACAAAACTAAAAGGTAAGGCCCTACACTACAGTGGAAAAGGATATTATAAACGGTAAACTCGCCCCTTACGCCATGCTTACTGACTCGCCCCTTACCGACTCGCACTTTTGCAACTCGTCCCCTGGCCGACTTGCCCTTTGACCCTGGGGAGTTTGATGGCTATAGGGCCTAGCCTAGGCCTACAATGTATTGGTAAGAATTCAAGAATGAGAATAGGCCTAGGCCTACCGGCATGACCGGTAGGCCAACTCGTACACGAGTCAACTCGTACGCAACCAACTCGCACGCAGGACGACGCGTATGTGAACCAACTCGTACGCATGAGTTAAAAAGTAGCTAAATTGAGTAGGCCTACCCGCGGAAATTTTGATTTTATTTTATAAATGGTCTTTTGATTTGTGACTGGGCCTACATGTATGTTTCATTAAAGTTAATTGGTGGGAACTTTTTTTTATTTTGGGGAAATGCCTTCATGATTAATAATAATATGAATTAAATAGACCTAATAAATCTCTTTTTCAAATGATTGTTGGCTTATTTTGGGATGGAAGTTTATGTTTTGTAGCCTAGTAGTACTATACGGTCCTAATAAAGCGCGTCAACAAGCGTCAACAAGTTTTAGTAGTCGTTAAGTGCGCGTCAACAAATTTTGTATAGGCCTTTGAACAATAAAAACAGCTTTATATGGTAGAAAAAGCAATAATGAACATCTTCTGCATATCAATTAAAGTTAAAATTACTTAAAAAGTGGTTTTCCAGCGCGAAATCTACAACGGATTTTTCGATTTAGTATTGGCCGCCATCTTGTTTGAGATCTACGTACTACGCATGCGTGGAGTGTACCATTCACGCATAGGGTTTCTTTATAGGAAATTAGGAAAACTATTTTTTTTTCAATTATAAATTATGCAAAACTTGGTCACGGTACTTGGCTAATTATTTGAAAAATATGCTTACCGACACTCTTTACAATGTCTGCCAAAAAATCCCAATGCAAAAACCAAACGAGGTATCGCTAAGCGTATCGTATAAAGAAACCCCTATGCGTGAATGGTACACTCCACGCATGCGTAGTATGTAGATCTCAAACAAGATGGCGGCCAATACTAAACCGAAAAACCCGTTTTAGATTTCGCGCTGGAAAACCACTTTTTAAGTAATTTTAACTTTAATTGATATGCAGAAGATGTTCATTATTGCCTTTTCTACCATATAAAACTGTTTTTATTGTTCAAAGGCCTATACAAAGTTTGTTGACGCGCACCTAACGACTACTAAAACTTGTTGACGCTTGTTGACGCTTGTTGACGCGCTTTAGTAGAACCCGTACTATAGGCCCAAAGTTGTATTTTTGGGGATTAAAGATGTTGGCTTACTCTATAGTATCATGAGTATTGTGAAACCTCACGAGAATGGATGAACATTACATTGTATAGAGTACGGGGAAGCAATTTAGATTAATGAAAACTTTGGAAACGTTCACAACTTTTGTAAAGGAACTCACACAAGCTGTCGGTGTTTTCATGAAGGGAATTTCGTAAATCAAATTTTCCGACATCCCTTTTTCAGCTGAAATAAAATAGCCCTAACAGTCCTGAATCCTCCAATTTCCATATGATTTTGCACACCCCTTAGGGAGTTAAGGTTATGTGAATATGGTTTTGATTGTTTAAGGAAAACACTGTTCACAATTACAAAGAAATTTCATTCAAACGGAGAGAAGTCTGCTGTATTGGAAGAGTATAACTTAATTTTTTTCCCCTTAACTTTAACTTTTGTTTGTTCCGCGTACGAGTTGGTTCACATACGAGTTTGCATGTGTACAAGTTAACCAACCCGCATACGAGTTGTTCGCGTACGAGTTGGTTCGCGTACGCGTTGACCTGTCCCCAAATTCAATAGGCATGCAATTACAGACCAACTCAGACCCAGATTAACTTGGACCCAGAACAATTTTGGCCTACCCCTACACAGCTATAGGGTTAGACCTAGTCCGAGTAACTTGGATTCAAATATCGCCTGTTTAACGTTGTTAATGTTAAAGCATCAGACCTGCATAATGTTTTCCTGGTGATAGTAGGGTCCGAGCCGATTGGCATATAATGTGGATTCTGGAATATTAAAAAATGACTAACAACCAAACACTTTACCAAGAAAACATCTGTTTGCACAATCAAAACGACCACATAATTACTAAATACATCCCATGAGATACTATGTAGGCATTCATTGTTAAGACTGAGGTGGTAAGGTTTTCTTATGATCAGGATAAAAAGTGAAATTTATCGTTCAATTCCAAGAGCTCCCCTCGTGCAACATGCGATTGAATGATGTATTGCGATGCATTGTGGTTGGCCGGATACTCCCAGTTCATAAAATGGTCCCAACCGCAATGCCGTTATACAGTGCACGATGCATCGGTCGAGACCATTTTATGAACTGGAAGTATTAAACTGGTCATTTTGATGGTGAAATCGTATAGTTTTTTTGGGTAAAGTGTTTGGTTGTTAATCATTTTTTTTATATCGTGGAATCTGCATGATATTCCAATCAGCTCGGACCCTGCTTTTGCCAGAGACCACAACCGAATGTTGAAAAAGCAATACTTGGGTCCAAGTTACTCGGACCAGGTTTGCCCGAACTGAAACCCTATCAATCGTTATCAATATGAATTAAACTACATTCACAAATCCATTCGATGGTACAGGTCACTTTCAGCCAATCCACTAAATGTTTTGCCCCTAAACACTGTCATGACTGTTGAGTTACTGTCTCTGCTAGTCCGAGTACTTGGACCCAAATATCACATTTTCAACATTCGGTCGTGGTCTGGCCATAGTAGGGTCCAAGCTACACTCTTACGCTGTCAGACCTTTGCTCGAAATGAACAACAACCCAACACTTTGCCACAAAAACATCTGATTTCAGATTACACCATCAAAATGGCCTCAAAACTAGTAGGGGATTGATGACTAAGACTGAGTTGCTAAGGTTTACTTACATGTATGAACAGGTTGAACAATTAAAATTTACCGTTTAATTCAGAGAGTAGTGCATTTTAAAATAATTTTATGGCTGCGACAACAATGTGATTTGGAGCTCTCTCAGAATTAAATGGTAAATTTCACTTTTGCATCTGGATCGTTCGTAAACCTTAGCACCTCAGTCTTAATCATCAATCCTCTACTTGTGTCTCATGGGACGTTAGTAATTCTGTGGTTGTTTTGATGGTATGGTGAAATTGGATGTATTCTTGGCAAAGTGTCTGGTTGTTAGTCATTTTTTAATATTCCAGAATGTGCTGTTGGCAATTGGCTCGGACACTACTATCGCCAGACCACGACCGAATGTTAAAAAGCAAACATTTGGGTCCAAGTTACTTGGACTAATAGCTGACTAGGGGAAATTTAGGCCCAGGCCCAGACGATCTCGGACCCAGACCAACTCAGACCTAGACCAACTTGGACCCAGACCAACTCAGAGCCTACATTTGTACGTGTACATGGTAGCCCAATACAGGCCCAGACAAATTCCAACCCAACAACTCAGATCCAGACCAACTCGGATTCAGACCAACTCGGATCCAGACCAACTCGGATCCAGACCAACTCGGTTCCAGACCAACTCGGATCCAGACCAACTCGGTTCCAGACCAACTCGGTTCCAGACCAACTCGGACCCAGACCAACTCGGACCCAGACCAACTCGGATCCAGACCAACTCAGACCTACATTTGTACGTGTACATGGTAGCCCAATACAGGCCCAGACAAATTCCAACCCAACAACTCGGACCCAGACCAACTCGGACCCAGACCAACTCGGATCCAGACCAACTCAGACCCAGACTGACTCAGACCTACATTTGTACGTGTACATGGTAGCCAAATACACGCCCAGACCAATTTTGACCCAACCACTCTTACCTAGACCAACTCACGTGGTGGTAGCCCAACACAAACCTACATGTAGCCCAATTCAGTTTAAATAATAGAACATACCGGTAGGCCTACATGTAATCTCTTCATGTACAATTTGGTAATTCTCATTACAGTAGCTTGCATTTATGCAGTTTGTTCGTCGTCTTTGGCACAAGTTAAACATGTTGAAAATCCATATTTTATCCTTCTTTAGGAAAACAACGATAACCGCCTAAATTTGATACAATTTGGAGCCAATGGCACCTTTGATTTGTACATGTGCACTATGCAAATATATTTTAGATGCATGTACAGCTTTAAAGGTATTATAACTTGGGGAAAGAATGTGATTGTGTACAATGTACATGTAGGCTCTTAACTGTTAATGCTGGGAAAAATACGGGCAATTCACAATAGTGTGCCTCCAAGAGTTTGCAACGAGTTGGCCAATCACAATGCGCGAAATCAGTCGACCTTTTCCAAACGCACATTGGGTCGACCGATTTTGCGCATTGTGATTGGCCAACGCGTTGCAAACTGTTGGAGGCGCGCTATTGTGAAACGACCGTATTGTGTTAGAATTTATGAATTCAAGAATAAATGTGAATGTGTAATTTATTAAGTTCAATCACTTTAACAACCTGCAGGCTTTGTTGTTACTTGAAATATTATTAGTCAGGTTGGCATCCGTTGGCATTCCCTTCTTCCATGTTGTTACCCGCCTTCGAATCCGGCCTGAGCCAACATGGCCAATGTGCGGATTTGGTTATCAGTCCTCCAGTGATATCATGGGATTTTTGGTTTTTCCCAATATATTTTTCTAAGGTTAATAAAGCCAGCCTTTAAAACTCTACCGTCTTCTTATCCAGAAAGAATTAAAGATGGTACTTTCAACATGTATGAAAGGATAGACATTTGAATATTCAAGCACATGTGGATACAGTGAACTTCTTGGACACACTATTTTTCTGTATTTCTTGGTTGTAATGTATTTCATAACTTCTGTTTACAGGGAGAGGGTGTTTGCTGACAGAGATTTTGATGCAGGAGTTTCTCATGGAAAATGCTGGGGAGCTGATTTCCGCAGCAGAGGGCGAGCGCAGAGAGGAAACTACAGACAGTGTCTTCCGGTATTTCTTTACCAGCAGGGGCAAAGGTTACTGGTACGTAAGTTGTGAAACTGTCATCAGTCAAATTTTGTAGTAATCGGTCATCATGTTTGTGGATTAAATTAATTTAGTCCTATAACTGAGCCAAACTAAGTGTTGCGATCTGTTAACTGGTTGACAGCAGTACTTTCTAATCTCTAGATAGTGCGGGAACCAACCAAAATACCCAGATGCGTAAAATAATAAAATATTATTGTACGCATCTGGGTATTTTAGCTAAATTATTATTGCAGTCATCCGTACGAAGGCATACAATATGCTGAATAATAATAGAGAAAATAAGTCGTGCATATGCACCGTCGTTCTCAACTTTAGTCACAAAGAGCACTGGCCAACATCGGCTGTTGCTCTGCGCATTGCTCAACCACTGCCCTTGCCTCCCAGCCATGTGCGACCGAAGCACGTGCTTCCACAGAAAAATCAGGGTGACACATACATGTAACGTAAAGTACGAGTGAAAAAACAGCCAGAAAATTCCATTATAATGGAGGGAAAAAAATGTTTTTGCATTCTATAGCATTTTTGTGTAAAAAAGTTGATTCATTTTAAAAACCATGATTAACCCTAACAGTCCTGAATCCTCCAAAATCAATATATATAATTTTGCGCAGGCCTTAGGGAGATTAGGGTATGGTTGCTTTGCCTTTGACAATAGCCCCAAAATGCAGGGTAGAAAGGCCAATTACAGTAGACACCAAGGCCAAGGGCTCTTTTGTAACGGCCTTTTATTTTTAATAAAAGTATAAAATAGGAACAAAATCACACTTNTAGCTCTTTTCTATTATGTATACAGTGTACATGTATATTGTTTTTCTTTTGGATTGTATTCATTGCAGTATTGATGCAACATCTGAACCAACAGAGGGGAAGCAACTTGGGCGCTTAGTTAATCATGGTGATTTGAAGGAGGCCAATTCCAAGATGAAAGTCATCATGGATGGGGACAAACCAACACTCTGTCTGTTCTCCATTAAACCCATCCAGAAGGCAGAGGAAGTGTTATATGATTATGGGATCAACAAGTCTCCGTGGAAGACTGAAATGGTATGAACACGTAGTTTTACAATGTATGGGCATTAGGAAATAACATTGTGAGGGCCTGGTTGAGGCGAGGACCATTAAAATTGGGTTGCGTTCAACTCACACGAACGTTTGCAAACATTTGCCAAATTTTTATACACATCCTATAGAAAGCTGTTCATGTAGTTGGCAAACGTTGGTAAGTTAAACACACCCCAGGTCTGTTGTGACGCAGTGAAGACATGGTCGTTACACTGTTTATTCCCTTTCGCCTAATAAATACCATTTTAATGAAATGAACAGTGATAATGCTAAAAATGTGTGACTTTTTTGTTAGTGCTTGTGTTTTGTTAGTGTTCAGGGACCATATTTCAGCTAAATACACGGTACCCTGTCTCTTCAATCTGTGTTTGTATTATTACTCACATGTTGCCAGAATCTGGCCAGTAATACAATAGGATATGAGGCTGATATGCTGTGAAAATTGTCTGTACGCTTCAAATTTTCATAGCAGCTTTGAAAATTGCACACTGCACTTCCTTCCAAAATGTCTACATTGTGTTGACTGTCTTTGCGATTGAAAACTTGGATTTTTGACCTTATTACTTGTACTTTTGTAAGTTTTGTAACCTTCTTAGGACAAAACCAATAGAGGTTATGCGTTAAGGCGAAGTTAGAGGGCAAACCTTTGTATAAATTAAAATAACACACGAAACCCTCTAAGATGGCCGCAACGCATAACCTCTATTAGCAACTATTGCAACAAAGCAAGATGTTTTAATGCTCTCTTGTCAGACTACACATGGTGTTTGAATGTTATATATTATATGGTACATACCTGCACAGTTGGAACACTGTACTATTTTTTAATTGTCATTTTGTTATTAAGTTGGTTTTGGTATCAGTATGTGCCAAGTCCGATTCCTGTATGATGAGTCGGAACCCGAGTCAACAGGTGAAGTCTTAGTTTCAGAACTTGCTTTGTCTTACACTTATTTCTACACTTGAACAATTATAAATGATTATTATTATTTTATTTTTTTCAGAATACACCAGCTTCAAGTAGAAAACCCGAAGCCTCAAGTGAACCACCTGAGGCTTCTAGTGGACAACCTGTGGCTTTCAGCGGAACACCCGAGGCTTTCAGCGAAACATCCGAGGCTTTCAGCGGAACACCTGAGGCTTTTAGCGGAGCACCCGAAGCCTCAAGTGGATCACCCGAAGCCTCAAGCGGAACAACCGAAGTCTCAAGCGGAACAACCGAAGCCTCAAGCGGAACAACCGAAGCCTCAAGCGGAACAACTGAAGCCTCAAGCGGAACAACTGAAGCCTCAAGCGGAACACCCGAAGCCTCAAGCAGAACACCCGAAGCCTCAAGCGGAACACCTGAAGCCTCAAGCGGAACAACTGAAGCCTCAAGCGGAACACCCGATGCCTCAAGCGGAACAATCGAAGCCTCAAGCGGAACAACCGAAGCCTCAAGCGGAACAACCGAAGCCTCAAGCGGAACAACCGAAGTCTCAAGCGGAACACCCGGAGCCTCAAGCGGAACAACCGAAGCCTCAAGCGGAACAACTGAAGCCTCAAGCGGAACACCCGAAGACTCAAGCGGAACACCCGAAGCCTCAAGCAGAACACCCGAAGCCTCAAGTGGAACACCGGAAGCCTCAAGCGGTACAACCGAAGCCTCAAGCGGAACAACCGAAGCCTCAAGCGGAACACACGAAGCCTCAAGTGGAACATCCGTGGCATTCAGCTTACCACCGGAGGCTTTCAGCGGAACACCCGAGGTTTTCAGCGGAACACCCGAGGCTTTCAGCGGAACACCCGAGGTGTTCAGCGAAACACCCGAGGTTTTCAGCAGAACACCCGAGGCTTTCAGCGGAACACCCGAGGTTTTCAGCAGAACACCCGAGGCTTTCAGCGGAACATCCGAGGTTTTCAGCGGAACACCCGAGACTTTCAGCGGAACACCCGAGGCTTTCAGCGGAACACCTGAGGTTTTCAGCAGAACACCCGAGGCTTTCAGCGGAACATCCGAGGTTTTCAGCGGAACACCCGAGACTTTCAGCGGAATGCAACAGCTGTCTGTTGTCATAGAAACATCAGAGCATCTTCCTTGCACATGTAATCCTGTTGATTTGTCAGAAATTGCACTGGACTCGGATGATTCATTGACATTTGCTGAGAGATTAGATGACAGGTTTATCCACCTCAATGGATCAAGAATGTCCACGTAGGCAGCTGGAACTGCCCAAGTAGACATCTATAGAGACATCTCTAAACAAGTATCAGGACCAGAGAACCCTAAGGTAAATTTGTTGGTTCATGTATCTGACAACACAGCTCAACTTGGTCTAGGTCCCCATAAGCCACTTGCTGGTAGTGGAAATGAATCTGATGCTGATGGGATGTCTGTCGAGGATGAGGATGAATCCAGTGTGTATGAACCCTCAAGATGGAGTGAAGAGGATTCAGTGTCATCTGACAGCAGCGAGTTGTCAGACAATTTGGATGAATTTCCACAAAAGAGGTCTTGTACAACCAAGGCTTTTTCAAGTGAATCTGATTCTTCAGAATCAGCTGAACAAGGCACAACTACCAGTAGTTCCAAAGTAACACCAGCCAGCACTTCTTGCGGTTCCAAGCGTACATGTAAGAACAAAGAGAATATATCACCTCGAAAAAGAGGGGAAAAGTGCAAAGGTAAACAGAAATCTGTTGTGCAAGAAAAATATGCTTGGGTAGTGTCCTCAGCAAACACTGCCAAAAAAGGACAAAGGGTGTGGGACAAAAGACATTACTGCGTGTTTTGTCTAAAACCTTACAAAAAGTTGTCGAAACATTGGGAGGACAAACATTCAGAAGAAAGTGAGGTCGGAAAAATATTTGCGCTTGAAAAAAAAACCAAAGAGAGAAGTCACCTCATTGCAAATTTGAGAAAAGCTGGTGACTACGAACATAATAAGAGAGTGTTGGCTGGTGAGGACAAAGGTGAGCTAATTGTTCATAAGCGGCCGAACTACGGTGACAAGTCTAAAACCAATGAGTACATGTTTTGTTCAGATTGCCGAGGCCTTTACAAGAAAAAGGCTCTCTACAGACATAAAAAAAAATGTCCTCAGCGTAAAATGTACAAAAAGGGTTCCAGACATATTAGAGCAGGGGCAGCCCTTCTGCCAATACCGCATGATGTCTCCAGTTGTCTAAAAGGTGTACTCAGTGGAATGGAGCAAGACCATATCACCATAGTTGCCAGAATGACCCCCTAATTCTGAAACTTGGTGAGCATTATGCTGCTGCTGCAGGGCATACTAATAATAGTAACCACTACATTGCTCAGAAAATGAGGGAAGCTTCACGTTTACTGTCTGCTGCACGTAGCCTCAATGAACGAATCTGTACTGCAAAGGACTTAGTCCTTCCAAGAAACTTTGACATTGTTGTTGATGCTGCCTTGAAATGTTCAAGGTTTGATGACACAACATTTCAGTTTTCCACTCCATCATTGGCAAGGAAACATGGCCACATACTTAATAGGTAAATAGTAGACGCTGAAGCCCTGAAAACGGGGGTTTTTGTTGATGATGGGCAAAGTGCAGCAGGCTTTAAACGACTCATGCAATTAGAATGGAGTACAAGAGTCTCAGGTCATGCATTAAGACAGGCGAGCGAGGCCAAATGGAATGAACCACAAAGGCTGCCACTTACACAAGATATAATGAAATTGCACAAACACATGCGTGAAGAAGAGCACAGGCTAAAATCTGAAATACGACAGTCTGGAATTTCAGGGGAGAGTTTTACAAAGTTAGCGCAAGTAACACTGGCACAGCTAATTGTGTATAACAGAAGACGGCCAGGAGAAACACAGTTTCTGAAAGTGGAAACTTACCAAAAGAATGTAGCACGTGGAGTAGATGCTCATGGTGACGTTATGGAATCATTGTCCCTGTCAGAGAAACTGTCTATTGACAGGTTGTCCCTAGTGTATATACGAGGGAAACGAAATAGAGGAGTGCCACTTCTTTTCACTCCAAAGATGAGAGAATCTGTTGATATCTTGGTTAGTTCACGAGAGCAAGTTGGGGTTCATCCCGAAAATCCCTATGTTTTTGCACGGATAAATGCAGATGCAATGGGTCCACACAGGGGATGTGACTGTTTGCGGATGCTTGCAAAAAAATGTAAAAAAAAAAAAAATCCTAGCACACTGATTTTCTAGATTCAGTCAAGAACTGTGAAATATAAAAAAAAAACACCTGTAAGTGCATGTATGTATCATGTGCTGGGATGGTTTTGTTCATGTGTTCATTCAAGATACATGTAATTATAAATACATGTAATTATTAACAGACCTGTTATTTGTTGTGTTTTCTCCTTTTCACTCATCCCTTCAATCGATCTTGATTTCTGTTTTTGACATCAGAAAAGTTGGAACCTACAGTGTATTCATTAATGTGTGTTTTAATTAGTTTATAAAAAAAAACATAATTAATTACTTTAATGTTCAAGAAATATGAGTTACCAAAGAATTTGAAAACGCTGTTTCCTAGTTACCCCAGAACTTGGAAGGAAATAATGACACATTTCAGTTTAATGTACTTTAAAAATGGTTGTGATGATACATGACAAAACAGGGAATTATACATGTAGTTCCACATGTTGAGATGGTCATAGAATACAAGTTGAGTTTTATTTTGTATAGTTATGTTAACTCACAAGAATGAGTGAATGAGTGAGTTTCAGTTTTAAGGCGAGTCTCGACACAAAACAAAATTAGTTGTATCATATTGAGGAGTTTTGACAGTGTGTTGCTAAAAGTGTCTTGAGTACAAAGTATCTGATTACTATGAGATCATTTTTTGCAAATTTTTGATTATGCAAAAATGCTACATGTATATCCTTCTCTTATTCCCCTTAAGCATCACTACGCTACATGTCAGTTGATTGCAACATTTTTGGACATTGTGACCAGGTTCATTGTGACCGTAATGATTTCAGTGCTGTGTTATGAAAGCTGTTGAAGATCATTTTTGTGAAAAGGGCTGCAGTCGGGATTAGAATCATCTGCCTGGTTATTAAATTGACGGATCATTCCAATTGCAAAGTATTCTAGCTTTTTTTCCACAGCATCCAGGATTTTACGCAGCTTGGTCACAGTGTTCAAAATGTTGTGATCAACTGACCATTGCGCAGTGTTGCGTGACTAAAATTAATTGAAACTTGTAAGGATTTTCACGTTGGCAAGGATAGGGAGTATCTGCTGACTAAACAAATTTCAAAATATACCAGGCACATGTATATTGTGGGTTTTGATACACAGGACAAAGTGAGGAGTTGTAGTTTTAATTGTTTTGATTCACAGGACAAAATGAGGAATCGTAGTTTTAACTGTTGATTCACAGGACAAAATGAGGAGTTACAGTTTTTACTGTGTTATTATAGTTGGGGAGATTTGTGATGTGATTGACTTCTATGATAAAGGCATGGAATTTGGCACACAGTCATAGTATGTCATTAGAACTGGCTATGGAGCCATCAAAGATTTTTACTTTGAAAAATATAAGTATAATAGCATGAAATTTTCAAAATGGCTGCCATTGCATGTTATCCTACCCATATTTTTCAAACAACAAATCTGCGATGGCTCCATATCCAAATATCTTTCCCATGACATACTAGGACTGTGTGCCCAATTCCATGCCTTTATCATAAAAGTGAACAGTTCACATAACATTATATTGAGCACCGATCTCCTCGACTAATACAAGGGACAAAATAAGGAGTTGTACATGTAGTAAACTGTGTTTATACACAAGACAAAATGAGGAGTATAGTTTTAATTGTGTTTATACACAAGACAAAATGAGGAGTTTAGTTTTAATTGTGTCTATACACAAGACAAAATGAGGAGTTTAGTTTTAATTGTGTTGATTCACATGACGAATGAGGAGTTTAGTCCTATTTGTGTTCATAAACAAGACAAAATGAGGAGTTTAGTTTCAATTGTGTTCATACACAAGACAAAATGAGGAGTTTTATGTGTTAATACAAAAGACAAAATGAGGAGTTTAGAATTTAATTGTGTTTATACACAGGACAAAATGAGGAGTTTGGCTTTAGTTGTGTTCATACACAAGACAAAATGAGGAGTTTATATTTAATTGTAATTTTACACAGGACAAAATGAGGAGTTACCGGTTTTACTGTGTTAATATAGTTGGGGAGATTTGTGGTGAGATTGACTTTTATGATAAAGGCACAGAATTTGGCACACAGTCGGAGTATGTTATTAGAAAGATAATTGGCTATGGAGCCATCAAAGATTTTTACTTTGAAAAAATATAAGTATAATAGCATGAAATTTTCAAAATGGCTGCCATTGCATGTTATCCTACCCATATTTTTCAAACAACAAATCTGCAATGGCTCCATAGCCAAATATCTTTCCCATGACATACTAGGACTGTGTGCCCAATTCCATGCCTTTATCATAAAAGGGATCAGTTCACATAACATTATATTGAGCACCGATCTCCTCGACTAATACACGGGACAAAATGAGTTGTAGTTTTAACTGTGTTGATTCACAGGAGTTGAGGAGTTGAGTTTTAACTGTGTTTATACACAAGACAAAATGAGGAGTTTAGTTTTAATTGTGTTTATACACAAGACAAAATGAGGAGTTTAGTTTTAATTGTGTTTATACACACAACAAAATGAGGAGTTTAGCTTTAATTGTGTTTCACATACATGACAAAATGAGGAGTTGCAGTTGTACTTTTAATTGTGTTTACAAATCTGACAAAATGAGGAGTTATGGTATTTTGTGTTACATGCTTGTATTTATTCTACATACATGGAAGAATATTAGACATGACTCTCGCTTATTTTGTATCCCAAAGGGCATGGGTGTTAGTTAAAATGGTCGAGTTGTGTAAAGAATTTGGTATCGAAGGAGTATGTGGACAATATCAACAAGATTACTGGATGATTTTATATGACGAGTTGCAGGTTGCCTTCCTTGAATTTAACATTGTCAGACGGGGATGGCCATGCAAAATTTACAAGGTTTGTTTACAACTTTTATTTTTTACATGTACTATTTATGTTTAAATTGATCCTGCATGGTTACATTAAAAATCCACACATGTACTGTACATGTTAAGATAAAGTGCTGATTCCGAGGGTTTTTCTTTTCGAATAACCCTTTTTATAATTTATATTATATTGTTTATAATCATGAATCAATGGACATACAGTGATTTTTCCCTTAATGTTGACTTATTTTGCTATTGTATCTAGTTTGATTGTGCTGATTGAGGTTCTGTATACTAATTTTGACATTTAAGACAAAAGTAGCAG
The DNA here is from genome assembly GCA_029964075.1 of Patiria pectinifera. NCBI lineage: Eukaryota > Metazoa > Echinodermata > Asteroidea > Valvatida > Asterinidae > Patiria > Patiria pectinifera. The sequence continues at coordinate 11,333,211 of CM057148.1, read as the reverse complement.
AAATTGTAATTCCTTTTTCAAATATAGCTGGACGATTTGTTGACACAGTTGTCAGCTAGCCACACTGCCAGACTAGATGTACCTGTACATGCTCCAACTTGAGAGTCATCTTGTTCCTTGTAGCGGAGCCAGTTCTTAGCCAGAGTTTCAATGGAGTCATACAAGTCCTGAACTTTTTCTCGTTTTTAACCCGTTACGATCAACAAAATGCAATACATCAGGTTGTACTAATTTGTTTACTGATGTTAAGATTAATAATGTTTTGATGTGCTTCACAGTTCTTGATTATGTCAATGGGATACAGATTTTTTTCTGAAGGCTTAGGCCACATGTGACTTCAGATTGGGGTCGGGAGTTCACTGCATTTATGAAACACTTTTGTTCAATCATACTTGAGATGAATGCAACTGGTGTCCATGTACATGTACCAAGACTTCTGTAATAGCCTATTTGGAGTTGTGACAAAATGTGAACTTGGAATAAAGTTTTGTACTTTTAATGTTTTGGGAAAATAGTTTGTACCAGTTTTGAGCAGATATTTTGTAATTTCTCCGTTTTTAGAAAATAAATGTTTTCCTGTGTTTCACTGATAATTAAGTAACCAACTAATCATGTATCACTAACCGTTATTGTAACAACAATTGACTGAACGTGTAGTAATATATACTACACTCTGCCTATCACTACTTATAGATGATACAAGAGAATTTGATCAAGAGTTTTGTAGTAAATGCTACACTGTCGGTCATTTGTTGTTACATCGGTTTGTGAGAGATAATCTTTCTAAGTTTTTTTTATGAAGGCTTTAACTTCATTATAAAACGTACCCTTTTTCAATCATACATGAAGTGTACATTTTGACCATGCTTAAGGGTCTTTAAAATGTCCAAAACTGTTAGAGAATTAGAATGACAAATGGTGTTCATGAGAAGTGATTATAAAATAAAACTTCAGTATTGGTTACATTTCAATAATTTTCACTGTGGTTTGTTTATGGAGTTATTTATATTTCACTTTGTCTAGAAAAATGAACTTCCTGCCATATAAACGTATTTTACATAAATATTGCCCCTTGTATCTGTTCTGACACCCCAGTACAATCACTTTTGAAGTTGTTTTTGACCGTTAAGTCCAGAATTCAATCCCTTGTGAAATATGATGCAGTAACAAATAAGTCACGTGATCCGTGCGGCTGTGTGTCATATTTCCTCCAGTGAGCATTTACATTCACACACACTCACACACACAAGCTCACCCAGTCATAATATTGGTACAGTTCGAGACCACCTCGAAATGTAGGTATTGTGCTTAGGGCCTCGAATGGTATGCGGAACAAGTAGGGGTGTGTGTGTGTGTGTGTGTGGGGGGCTCATGCCATATTTTCAATGGGGAGCGCCATAAATCCTAAAATCATTCACAATATATTAACTAATGCACCCTTGTCACGGCTATTTCTTCTTTAGGGGGAGACCGTTCGCATGTACAATCATTCTTTTTGATAATGCAATTTCTTTTTTACGGAATTTTTTTTTTTTTTTGGGGGCTAGACAAAATTGGGGCTACAGCCCCCCTAGCCCCCCCGTAGAACCGCGCCTGATACAAACCAACACCGAAGTGCGTATTTGCCTGCGATCGGGGAGCCCCTATTTTCCTTTTTGTTTTGTTTGCACTCATACTTTTTAGGTTCCATATGTTCCATACGCGATCGTAAATTGCTATGACGTCACACTATTGTTAAAACTGTGGATTCGGATCTACGAATCTCTTACACTGGTCACAAAGTGTGGATTCGGAACGAAGAATCTTTCGTAAAGTATTCCGAATCCACATTTTGAACATGTCGGACAATTGTGTCCCATAATGAGCCTGAATAGGACCGTCTGCGTGATTTTTTTTTTCTTCGAAAATTACCAATGCATCTTCACTGTCATATTCGCCGCCGTCACTGCAAAAACTACTTTAAATCAGAAAGAAATCGTCGTCTGAACCATCCATTTTGTCGTAAGGAGCCTTTCACACAAAATGGCTTAGTTGTATGGGTGTGGCGATACACATGCTAAACATGCCAGGGACAAATGTTGCAACCTGACGCCACTTCCGCGCTTGTGTACTAAGTCAATGGAGAGTCATTTCAAGTATTTCCTAGCAAAATTTGAAACATTTCTCAGTCCCAGATTCATGCATTATCATCATTTTTGCAACGAATGACCTTCATTGAGATGATATACGAAGCAAAAAGTGGCGTCAAGTAGCAGCATTCTTTCCAATACTTCTGTTGACGCAATGGTTTAAGTCGAAGAATACAATTCGCGCCTCGTGAATTCTTAAAGTACGAACACTTTGACGTGTATTCTCCTAAACATATCTGCATTCTTTTTAACCGATTATGCTAATGCGCACGAACACCCAGATGTTTTTTTTTTTGTAACTTTAAGAATCGTGTTAATTTCAGCAAGTCAAAATTATTCGAGTCACGTTAAGTCACAAGTCATATCTTTTTTTCAAGTCAAGTCAAGCCCCAAATCATTTTTCCCCAAGTCAAGTCAAATCTCCAGTCAAAAAAATAGCGACTCGAGTCCGACTCGAGTCCGAACTGCATGTGAGTGAAGATTGGTCTGTTGTTCGGATCCTCCTATTAACACTCGCGTAGGTAGAAGTCAAGTGAATGCATGTTTTCTGACAAACGAGGATAGAATGTGAAGGTTCAATCCTTGTGCATATGTATGTCCTCAGCGTTAGAGTTCCAACCACCTCTCGTTTATTGATATATCAAACAGTATTCATGTTATCATCACCAAACACCAATGCATTCATTATGAACATCAGGGCGCTTAAATCTTAAGGTTGTTTTTAAACTAAATGATGTTCGCATGAACGAAGTTCAATAGTTGCCCATCATGCAGTGACATTCATTGTGGCTTGTCTACGTAATCAATCTGTTCAATTTGATCTCATCTCATTGTCCACAAGACTTTACCTAAAACAAAAGAAACCCTCTAAAACTATTAAGGTAGGTCAAGGCCTACATCATTTACACGCATACGTCTATTCATCAAAGGTTCTCGGTATTGACAACCAGATATGTCCTATATGATATTGTATGCGCAATATTTACTTTTATTATACGGTGATTCGGAGGTCACCAGGCTCACAGCTAGTCTACTATACACCGCGGCGAAAGCCAAGGTCTTTAATTTTCGAACAGATTCGCTGATTATTATGAAAGACAACCGCTTCTTGACCTCTAGATTTTGACCAATCAGCAGGCGCTTTCTATATCGGGTCTTCGGTCATTCACCTGTGGCGCGTCATAGACATGAACAAAAATTAGCCGTGTCACGCGCTCTGTATCATGTTACGCGATATGCACCCGGTTGTTGTTGCATTACAACACACTGCATTCAAACCATTAGTCCTGATTTGGGAATAAAATGTCGTCACGATTTAGTAAAGTCGACTCCGATTAGCTGGCGCGCGGCTTGCATGTATCTGCATGCTTAGACACATCAGATGTTATACAGGAGACCTGGCTCCGTGGGTAACAGGTGATATTCAGACTAGCTCAAAGCCCGCTCCAGTAAATTTCTTTATTAATCTAGAATAATGGCATTTGATGGTAAAGCAACTGTTACACTGAAGTTTCTGCCTTGAATCACTTCACATTTTTACCTCTTCGTCAGTTAGTTATAGCGCCCTCTATAGTAACCTGTTAATTTATTCCATAGGCGCCGTCATGTTGTTTTCATATTGTGTGTTTCTATATCCCATTAAAGTTGTTTGATAAGTGTTGTGGTTAGCCGCGATTCATTTATGTGGCATTCCCCATTATCTAGCGAGTGGCGCATGAATATCAAAAGCTTCCAAAACACTCTTCTGAAGTAGTCCGATACCAACTACCAGTAGAAATATCGCGTTTCTTACTAGCTGCACACAAAAACAATTGTGGGCGACTTACGCACAGATTCTGAGTAAATTTGACTCCAGAATGACACACCATAAAATGTGTAATAGCTACTTCTACTCACTTACAGAGTAGACACTTTGGCTTCAGAATGACCCATCATGTGAGCAAAGTGTACAAGTACTCACTAAAATTGAACTTACTCATTTGACTCCAGAACGACACACAAACGAGTAATGATGACATTTACTCGCTTAAAAACGACACAGAAAATGAGTAACATGCACAAATACTCACTGACACAAGACACACAACACGAGTGAGAATTTGGACACTAAAATGACACGCCGTAAGAGTATATTTCCGTGCGAAATAACACACATTGTGTGTATTTATTCTGTTATTCAACCCGCACAAATGGGTAACTTCAAACAGTAAGTGAGTTATTTAATACAACAATAATGCACGTCGTGTGTAAAATGGGGCAGGATTAAATCATTAATGAGTTTAAACTATGCAGAATGTGAGTTGCTTTACATTGCTGGCAAGTAATTTAACACACTGTTGATGCAGTTACTGGGTAGAATGGGCCAATAATTACTCACTAAATGAGTTAAAACTATGCAAGAATGTGAGTTGCTTTACATTGCTGGCAAGTAATTTAACACACTGTTGATGCAGTTACTGGGTAGAATGGGCCAATAATTACTCACTAAATGAGTTAAAACTATGCAAGAAGGTGAGTTCCTTTACATTCATAGCAAGTAATTTAACACACTGTTGATGCAGTTACTGGGTAGAGGGGGCCAATAATTACTCACTAAATGAGTTAAAACTATGCAAGAAGGTGAGTTCCTTTACATTCATAGCAAGTAATTTAACACACTGTTGATGCAGTTACTGGGTAGAGTGGGCCAATAATTACTCACTAAATGAGTTAAAACTATGCAAAAGGCAAGTTCCTTTACATTCATAGCAAGTAATTTAACACACAGTTGATGTAGTTACTGGGTAGAATGGGCCAATAATTACTCACTAAATGAGTTAAAACTATGCAAAAGGCAAGTTCCTTTACATTCATTGCAAGTAATTTAACACACAGTTGATGTAGTTACTGGGTAGAGTGGGCCAATAATTACTTACTAAATGAGTTTCAACTGTACAAGAAGGTTATATTTTTCCTTTCCATTTTAAGCAAGTCATTCAAAACAATTTATTTAAACATTTTATAACTTGGTTATTACCCGTCACAAATTCAAGTTAAATATATTATCAAGATAAAACATCCTAAATATAAGCAAGGTACAAAAAACAACATCAGTTATTCATTGCAGAACTCCCTGCTCATACTTCGGATTCGAACTGGCCAGCTAATCACTGCAAGCTACATGTAGGTGGTTGAGTGCTTAAGATGTCTGCAATAGCAAGCAGGAGTTTATGGGTTTGAGTCCCACCCTAGCAAGCTTGCGAATTGTTTCCCGCACGCTCTCCTACAGCACTGATACTAGAATACTTTCAATATTTCGTCGGTGAAGGGCAAAATCGACTTTTAAATTTGTACATAACAACATACCATCACCGATGAACAGCAACACTGGAATGGATAAGAACAGCAACACTGGAATGGATATTCACTACTTGCTCACTACTTGCTCAACAAATTGGCTACCCGTCTGACCTGCTTGGGTGGTTTTTCATCTTTGCGAGAGATGTTTAGAACACAATACTCTATAAAAGTGAGTGTGTTTTTGATGCGCTGGGGGTAAGCCATGTTAAATACGAAGTAGCTTGCCAAGAGGCACATGATGGCCTCCACGGGTCCGATGACCTTGAAGAGTATGGACGCCTCTGCTGATATTTCAAAAGTTGCTTCCTTGGAAAGGACTTCGCCCTCCGTATGGGAAATGTGTGGCTCCGGGGTCGATGTTTCCTACAAAATAAGTAATCTGTAATAAGTCTCAGGAGTAATTTAGTAATATTCTGTCTTTAGTACCACTATGTTTGTAAAACAAAAACCCTGCACATATCAGGAATATATGAGAAAAAAATAAAACGTTAAACTTCTGACTTAAAGTTTCCTCAATATTTTGTAAGTTTCTTGTTAGTGACACTTTTTGTTTCTGCATAAGAGTTTCGACAAACTAGGCATAATGAGGTAGACAGTAAGATAACCCATGTTTAGAAAAAGCTTTGTTTTATTGTACAGCACGTCCCAAAATACCCGCAACATTGTTTGCGACGCTCTAGCACTCCACGGAAACATGTACCGCTGTTATTTTTATATCATTTTAAAGCTTGGAATCTTAACTTTATCCCTGGTAAGTATTGGTTTGATTTTCAAAAGGGTTTTATTTTGTTTTCATATAAAGGCATGTCAAAACAAAGTCAATAAATTTAAAGGAAAATCAACCATGCACATTTGTTCTAATGTGAAATCTCGTTGTCTTCTTCTTTCTGTGTTTTCTCTTCCATCCACGTAGACTATACACCTCAAATAAATTCACCATACTGGTTTTTTTTCCAAGTTTAATGTGTTTTTAATATAAATCACCTTTATTTTATATTTCAACTGCTTGTTGACTGGAGTTTGCATCTGATATACTGCATCATCGATTTTCCTTGAAATAGGTTGAGTTTATTTTCTATATGCCTTTATTATTTGAACATGAATCCCGCCAGGGATATAGTTCCAAATTTCAAGCTTTAAAATGGTATAAAAATGATGGCGGTACGTGTTTCCACTCCAACGCTAGACCCGCCCCCCAAAAAATGCAGGTATTTGAGACGCACTGTAGAGGAGGAAAAGTCTAAAACGTATTACCTGTTGCCGTGTGTAAATTGCCATATTAAAGCTGGAGCACATAATAAATTTGGATCACCGAAAAATATTATCTTGGCTATTTTTCTCTTTAACCAGTTTACGCCGGGATTATTTTGACAAGAATGGAACGAAGCGCAGGATTACTTTTCACTTGACCTCAATGCCAGGCGGGTTGAAGCCATCACCCTCAGACAGCACACTCAAATTTTCAGCTTCACTTGCTGCGAGCAGGTCACCGACAGATATTTCCGGCCTCGCTCCCTACGTGTTTATCTGTCATCCGTTCCGAACACCGCACAACCTTTGCGGGTATGCACATCAACCGGCGCGAACTGGTTAAGACACAAAAACTGAAAGTAATAAGCTATAGAGAACTAACCTGCTGGTCACCGTGACAAATCAGTTGACTCCTCCCTTCCTTTATGAAGAAAGCTGGCAAAAGTAGCATTGCTCCTGCAGTCTTTAAGTCTGATGAAATGAGTAGTGATAGTGAAAGATTAAATTTCAAAAGAGAAAAGGCACGATCGGACCTTATTATCAATTCGGAGTAATGAACCTTCGGACAAGTGAACCTTCTGTTTGTTTCGGACTAATGAACCTTTGGACTAATTAACCTTATTCGAAATTCCGACTACCGATCCTTATCGGACTATTGCTTCAAATGTTTGGATTAACGAACCTCATTTCATTTTCAGGGCTAATGGACCCCCTCTTATGGTAATTTTGTGCATTCAGACTATCGGGCGGACACCGTTTTGATTGGGCACTGGTTATTCATTCCAAGGCGGAGTTACCATAGCCTATTTAACAGAAAGGCCTTCTCACACTAGACAAATCTTGGGGTTAATTCAGGGTTGAAAACATGCAGTATTTCACTCTGAACATTTTCAACCCTGCGTCAACCCTGAGATTGATTTTGCCCTAGCTTGAACGCATAACCCTGCTACAGACTTGACTTGAGATTTTCAACCCGGGCTGAAACTCTCACTACAGCTCAAAACAATAACCGAGCGAAATAAGCTTGGTTTGCACGAAGTGTGAAATTTAACCCAGGGGGGCACTGGGTTTGCCAAGAGTTGAGTTCAACCCGGGTTGAGAGGCTAGTTTGGGGGAGGGGGGAGGGTGCAGAAATTTGATGACAAGTCATAAACTCCCGAGGACAATTGTTCAACTTACATTCTATTTCACCATCTGAATTGGATGCAGCCATGCCGTCCTGCAACTTCTGAAGAAGGCAACGGTCCTCCTGACTTTGATAGCGATGTGCTAATATTGAAGAAACAAATTTCTGCATGCTGTTGATACACGTTGAAACATCAATCGGGTTATCGGATATGCGATTCAGCTCTTGCAGCATCTGTTTAAAATTACAAGACAAATAAAACAGAATCCTTAAAACTTTATACATTCATACAATGAGAAATGTAGTTACTTGTTAGAAAAATAATTGACATAACTGTCAGCTTATGAATGTCAGAACAAGTTCGAATTTTTATTTTTAAAGGTAGAGAGACTGAGAGGGTAGAGAATTCAATTCACAGGTATGAAATTTTGGTTCCTCAAGGTAACAAGAAATACAAGGTGAGAACAGTTTTATTGTACACACCGAGTTACCTCATATTTCAGCAATTCATGAAATTAAATTTTACACTTTTTTAGTTTAGCTTTGAATAGAACCCCTCTTTTCTAGAGATTGAGTAAATATGAACACAAACTGTATGTGATTGTTTTTCCTGCACATCATATTGACAGTAATGCTTGTCATACCTGTCTTTGTGTGAACAGTGCTGGATAGGTTTTCTTCACATCGAAGACCAGAGTCTTCTCTGCTAATATTGATTTTCGCCGAACTGGATATGTAATGTCCATCAGTTGATTGATGTAACCCTCATCCGGATGTTCTTTTAGATTCTCCTTCTGTAAAGCGCTAAATAATAATGTAGACACCATCAAAACAACGTACATGTATTTGTTCTAAATGGTTACATATTTTTCATTCAGTATTACAGTCTCTATGCTCTAGAGCAAACTTGGAAAACAATGGATGGTATGCGAACAAAGTCATTTTTCATCAACAGTTTAAGAAAAACAACCTGTTGCCCATCAATCCAAACATGCTGATGTCTTTAGCTTGGTTTTGAATGTTTGTCCTAATTTATCAATGAATAATTGCCACATTTTCATTAATCACAAGTGGCAATTAAGTTACAAAACCAAAATGTGAATTTGAATCCCATGTTCAACTTCAATCACAACATTATATATATTGGAATTATAATTTTAGTTCTAAATAAAGTTTAAATTTTGGTTGTATGCTTTACGTAGCCTGATTTCACAGGAAAATGTAACAATTCAAATGATCTCTTACTACTGGGCGCACTGAAAGAGGTATTTGTGAAAATGGGTTTTATGCAGAGAAGCAGGGATGTCTTTAATGCAGGGAGCTGTCTTAAATTTTACATACTGATCAGAAAAGTACACTAACCTAGTGTGCTTTTTCATAGTTTCTTCATCTTCCCCATTAGGATAGTTATCCGATGACACAGTAGATGACAGGGTCTTTTGCTTCTTCTCTGGAGCCATCAGGCTGTCAACACTGCCAGAGCCATGAAGTTTTGTCCTTTTCCTCTCGTTTCGAAACTTGTCAGAGAGCCTCCCCTTCCATATGTCCTGCAACAAAGCAATTATGCTGAGTTTGCACTTTACCAAGTAAATTGAGCATATTCATAAAATGTTATCACAATTATAAGGGGAAATTTGGACGATTCACAATGCAGTGCGCCACCCAGGGTTTGCCAAGGAGAGTTCATTTTTCCCAGTACATTGTGGGAGATGGTCCGCAAATTTGCAGCGCAGGCTATTTGAAATGGTTCGTTTTTCTGGTCAGTAGTTTCGTAAGCGTACAATGTATGATTCGAGTATCAGGTTGCCCTTTTTGTTTTGTTTACATCAATATGTTTTTTTTTGTAAGGCATGTAAGGTGGCAGAACGCTTATGCCCCAATATACAACAAACAGAAAATAATATACTATTACTATATTTGCCTTTTCGCAAGTAAACAACTCCTTACGAAGATTGATGCACTCTTTAAGTAGAATGTTGCAGCAGTGCTGGTGTAGTATGAATTTAGGGCTATGAAATACGGACTCATTGAAAGTATTGCGCATGCAACCAACCAGTAAAAGGGACCAGATTTCATCATTGAGTCAAAATTTCATGTGACACCGGAAAAGTGTTTTAGATCAGCAGGTCTTTATTAACCGTTTAAAACCACTCACGTAATGGGCTCTCAATAAATAGGAATGGGTAAACTATCTTAGGTATTTATGAATGCAAGTTTGAAGCCTGTCAGATTACAAATACTCACATGAGGCTTGCAAAAAGGTGCTTTGTCAGACAGATGTGGAAATTGTGCAGTGATTGCCCGAGCTGCCTCATCATACTGATAGGGTGCGGGTGTCCTGTGATTAAAAATGAGAGTGGCAAGATTACAGGAAGTTGTTTTTGAAGGAATAAGTTAAAAGATATTAATAGATTAATAGATTTGTACAAAAGAATTGTACAAATCATGTTGATTAGGACTGGAATTATAAAAAGCATTTGAGAGCACTACAGTTCTAAACCAGGTTTGATTTGGGAATCTCTGCAACTTCAGCTCTTATTACGGGGATGGATGAACTGCTAATTGAACTATGACCTTTGGATACAAGGATGTCATGGGGAAAAATGACATCAAAACTCTCTTTGTATAACAGTATTTGAATGATAACCTGGACTAAAACTCACCAGGTCACTTTTCTCATTTCATCAAAAACTGCTTGCACCAGTTTCTTTTGCAGACGCGGTTCAAGCTGTCTCTTGTCCTTTAAAGCAACCACGAGGTCTGGAGGAAAACACTGCCATGGTAGCTTAAATGGGGATGGCCATGCAGGACTGCCCACTTTGACCAAGGGCTCACTGAACAAAACCAAAAAATAAAAAGACAACAATAATTAAATGTAGCATCATATCAATGCATTTAATGAATTTACTAGTTTTTCCGTAGCAATAAAAGCACTCTAATCTCCCATAGCCCTTGGCCTAACATTTACCTTTGCTAGCTCCCACTGATGCAAGCCTGTGAATTTTTTTCTCACAGACTCAATACTAATACACTGTTGGAGGAATAACAATTGCTTACTAAAAGTATGTTGCTTGCAAGATGTTTGTTTATTGCACTAAGTAATGTGCTGAACAATCAGGGTGTTTTTTAACAGGTTTTGACAAGTCTTATAAAAGCCAAGTATATAAAAGAAACACACACCTCAAACTTGGAGCTTGACCGGTAGAGTCATGGTAGGAGGGACTGTCTAGTACATGCACGGGTAAGTCACTCTCATCACCTTCAGAAATATAGCGCTCCAAAGCGATAGTTGAAAAACTACTTGATTCAAAAACAGAATCACTCGGGCTAGCCTGTATGTTTACCGAAAGCTGTTGATCGTCACATCTGATGACATTCAGTTTATCACAGTCTTTGAGGTCACTGACAGAGGTATCTATGTATTCGCCCCACTTTTGACTGTAGGCTTGGATAATTATTTTGGTATTTGGAGGCATATTGAAAACTTTCCTAATTTCTCCTTCAATCTCAGACGTCTCTTCAACTCTGAGTGCCTTTCTGCACAGTCCACAGCTGACCAGAAACTCCATGTTGCCGAACCTTGCAGTTGCAAACAATCTATACAAACATTGTCAAGTGTTGGATATGGTTATTATATAAAGTTGGAAAAATGAAGTTTCAGTAATTATCCACAAAGTTCCCCATTTATACGATGTTTCAGAGGAACATAGCTTGTATTCTGAACATCATATATCTCAAGAGGATGATAATCAAGCAGATCACTTGCTTTGACTGCAACAAACGTATGATTTGATTCAGTAACAACATATGCATGATAATGCCTGCTGAATTCTAGAGTAAGCATTTCATTGGAAATGAAGTGCACAACACCCGCATGGATAAGGATCATCTCTATTTTGCCAAACTGACAAAAGCCGTCATGTATGCCAAGTACAACAACTGAACCTTTTGAGTATCTCACTCCATTGATAGTGACTGCATCAGCGTGTACAAGCTCGGTAGTGTCTGTGTCAACCAGTTTCTGAACAATGATCTGTATCTCTGGACAAAGCAAAGTCATGGGGACGGATGATACACGAGTCATATCAAGGCTGTCATGGTCCAAGAAATTTGTGGACGAGTTGAAGTAGCACTGTAAATATTGGTGCCTTGTTGCAAGCGTTTTGCATATGTTTTTCATGTTTTTTGTTCTTCTTGCAATTTCCTTGAAATAGCTGTGTTTTGCTTCATATCTTAACGTCCAGCAGTGAATCAATGGCCCATACTTTGCTGTCATAGCTGGATAGTGTACGAGGAAGTGAAATTTAGGGGTTAGAGAAGCAGCCCCAAACAAGCGAGTATACATTTGCAGAAATTCCTCAATGACACACCTGAGAACAGAAATGCTCACGGTTGTTTGAGTTGGGGAAGTGGCTATATCCAGAATATCCAAAAGTAGTAGTAATAGCTTCCACAGGGGTTCCCTTTTAGGAATGCTTGAAGCAAACATTACAGGAAAAAGTCTGCAAGTACACCACATCTGGCAAGCACTTTGTTTGATGTTAATATTCCTTCCAGAGATTGAGAACGAGGTTGGCTTTGTGGCTTTGTCAGAACCTTTATAAGGAAAGGTTTCCAAAATTGAGTTGATATCAGGGATATATGCCTGCAGGCCTGTAACTACATTAAGCAAGGTGGCCTTACACACTCCTTCCAACAGATCATGACCTACATCTGGAGGAAGACCTTCAGTGACGTGAAAGTACTGCAATTCGTTCAAAACACATTGTCTCTTTATACCATACACAGAAGACAACAAACTGTTGGAGGACACCAGAGAAACATGACGTTCATAATTTTGTATGGTCCTTTCTTGGTGGATGTCCGTCAAAGAGTTGCCACTTTTCAAAGAGTCTCGAGTGCACATACAGAACCTACAAAACCTCTGTGTTGTGAAGCTTTCAAAAATCCTCCCAAAAATGGCCTCCAAGGTTATCAGCAGAGACAAAGCTGACTGTACCTTTGATATTTATTGTCGATCCATCAATGTTGACAGCGACCCCTGTTTGTTCAAGGTATTTTAGGTCTGTAATCAGTGGGCTCAACAACTTCCCAAGGTTATTCTTGTTAACATACTTAGATTCTGCAAGAATAGCCAACTGTATCACATACAGTTTTGACCTATATTTAGCTCGGATATTACCCACTGTGAAATAAAAGGCAGAGATTTTGACTATTTTACTGCCCAATGGATTGGTAACCTGAAAGTCATCATGATATAATTGTATTTGCAACACAGGATTCTCAGAGGCAAATAGTGGATTCTCTTTGAACAAAGTACCATCACAATAATCCTGTAAGTATTCTTTGTTTTGATTCTGTTCAGAGTTTAAAACTTGACATATTATGTCTGGATGCTCCAACAATTTGGACAGGGTTTGTAGTATGGGCACATACTGATATGTTTTGACTTTCCCCTTGGAATCATGACCTATATCATAAACGGTAGGCTCAATTAGTCCAACATGCTTCCTAAGATGGGAATTTAGATTTGCTTCAGTAAGTAATGATCTAAGACTTTCCAAGGAAGGCTTAAAATCTGATAACAGAGCATCGCAGTCATGTGAAAAGGCCTCAGTCACTCCATGGTTCTTGACCAATTGCTCCATTTTAGAGCACAGATCAGTATGGTGAATTTCTACCATGCTTAATGTCTCAGAAAGTAATGGTTTCATGGAAGTCTTTGGAAGTTTATGCATTTCTCTCATTTTTAGAATGAATAGAGCAAATGAATCTTTGACTTTCAAGTGCACATCATGCTCTTCCGTAGGCGCTTCCTCTCTTTCACTTGTTTGATAAGCTGCATCGTCTGACTGATCATGTTCTGATTGGGCTGTTTGATCATGTTCTGAATTTGCTTCAGGATAGCTTGGCAAATGATATGGGTCATGCGCATGATGTCGTCTAAGGTGAGTCATGTAAGAGGAGAACACTCTGTATGTTTTCTCGCAACCATGCATACCACACCTCACACAAAAATGAGGATCGTTACTGTGTACTAAGCGAACATGCCTTAGAAGTTTCTGGAATGTTTGTCCTTCATAACTTTTACAAATACGACATAGATAAACAGCGCTCATCAATTGAGACATAGCGGATGGAGTGACATACCATGTAAGTGTACCAGTAGGCCTACCTCTCACCAATGCAGTGCCCAACTGCCAACAAATATCTACAATAAGAAAGAAAAAGGGAAATAGACATTTTAATGCACGATAATGTTTAAAAAAAAACTTTATCAGGACAGAGACTAATTTGTGTAATTGCAATAAGCAGAAAAAGTTATACAAATTTTAGGTCCTACTATATCATGTATACAGACCTATTCAAGTTAGTACAGGATGCATGGTGTGAAGGTTGATCCCACTCATGCATATTATTAAATTATATCATATGCGTACAGCAGGGAAGCGTTGGGGACAATAGCCCCAGTTTAGGGCCAGACTTCTAGTCTAAACTTATGTTAAAAAAAAACAATAGGCCACTTAGTACTTCTAGAACTAGACCATTCACATATGCGCGAGATCCGCTTGCAAGAGACAAAGCAGATGACAGAGCTGAAACGAGTCACTGAGTGACTTGAGCCAAGTTGAGCCATTTTAAAGAAGCGACTCGAGTTGAGTCAAGTCATTTTAGTTAAATATTTAGCTCGAGTCAACTCAAGTCACGAATATTTGAACAGTAAATAACAAATAAGGCCTAAGAAAAAATACTTCTGCTTCCAATAACAAAATACAAAGTCTATTATATGGCGAAAAATTTTTCGAAGTAGTTCCTAACATTAACAAAATTTGAAATGTTTCTCAGTCCCAGATTCATGTTTTATCATTTTTGCAACGACTGACCCTTAGGCCTAATGTAGCGATCGTGTAGTATAGGGCCCCTGTTTTGTTTCGATCAAATTAGAATCAAGATTTTTTTTATTACTAAAAATTGACATTGTCAACCTAAAGCAGACTTCTCTCAATGCATGCCATGGAGGTAGAATTCTACCTCCATGCTCGATGTAATGACACCTTTTTGGTAATTTTGAACAGTTTCTTGGGGAAGAAATTATGATTTTTCTACGCGGTTTACGGGCCGGTTAGTGCCGTGCAGCTTGACTTGCGTGCTCACGGTACATGTATGTACATCGCGCGGTGATCGCCATCTTCATTTTTATGTTGCGTTCTGTCATTGTCATCGTCATTTCACCCCAAAATTTCCCTTAAAAATTAAAAACCCTGCCGTTTATCTATATAAGCCTATACCTGTATGTTCTTTAATGTCGCCAACTAGCCGGCCCTAGTTGGTACTAGGTCAAATAATTTAAAAGTGGATTTTGTTCCCTTATATGGAAAGATTTCCATATACGAAGTTCACTCAACACCCTGTGTACAAACCCTATGAGATTGGACTGAAAAATTCTAAGTGTTTTCTAAGAAAATGCTTCGTATATGGAAATCTTTCCCCTTATACTACATGTAGGGCCTAGAACCGGTCCCGTAGACACACGTTCGCCCTTAATAATAATATTGAGATGATTGATAGTGCCTACTCGATACTTTGATAAATGATAGGCCTATATAAGGCTATAGCCTAGGCCTTAAAAAAAAATGAAGAAAAAAAGTGGCATATGATAAGGTAGCCCCATAAATGTGGCCTATTTACTGGACTGCCTCCGTAAACATAGGCCACACATCCACATGTACAAAAACGCGTCGCACTTTGCCAAATTTAGATTTTCGCATTTAGGCTTAGTTTGTAGGTTTTTTTTTTGCTTTAGAAGCATACTCACCCTCTTTATAGGCTAATCAGAAAGTGCTGCCTTTTTCAGATGTATATTTTTTGTGAAATTTCCAGATTCATTTTTAAACGTATGCGTATCAAAATTTCAACATGAAATTTCACAAAAATTAGACATCTGAAAAAGGCAGCACTTTCTCCCTAGCCTATAAAGAGGGTGAGTATGCTTCTAAAGCAAAAAAATTCCTACAAACTAAGTCTAAATGTAAAAATCAAAATTTGGCAACGTGCGACACGTTTTTGTACATGTAGATGTGTGGCCTATGTTTACGGAGGCAGTCCAGTAAAATAGGCCACATTTATATTTGGGCTAATGATAAGGTTGCAACATATTCTAATCTTTCCCGTTTAACCTTTGCTTTGACCAAAACTAAAAGTAGGACTACACTTCCCTGTCATTTGTGCCTGTGCTTCCTCCTGGTAAAATTCGTCTCTAAATCTTGTTTTGACAACTGACAATGACTGATGACATGTCAAACATAGTCAAACAAACCGCTCTACAATTTCTGTACTAGTATGGCGGCTGAATGAAGTACAGTTACCCGTAGGCTATTTCCCGGCCCCCCTTCGATTAAGTCCGAAGGTGGGGTCAGGGAACCAGACTAAGTTGGTAATAATAATAGTTTAGCCCCAACCTCGTCCCCAGTGCTTACTTTATTTCCAACCGCGTTGAGAGAGCAGGTAGTGGTGGGCGCGTACTGCTCGACACCCTGGGGACGAGGTTGGTTTAGCCCAACTTCGTCCCCAGTGCTTACTTTATTTCCAACCTGGTTTCCAATATGAGAGAGCGGGTAGTGATGGGCGCGTACTGTTCGACACCCTGAAGACGAGGTTGAGTTTAGCCCAATTGGGTTGCAAGCAACCTCGTCCCCTGTGCTTACTTTATTTCCAATCTCGTTTGCGATTGGTTTATACCCTGAATAATTATGCTGCGATCATTTTAACCCCGGTGCGGCGAGATGAACCTTGATATCGAAATGAACCTTGATAAACTTCCACTTTAATAGTTGTCATAACGCATTTTCCTAAAGCTTAAAAGGAAGTCCTAATTTTGTTCAAAAATTGGAGCTTTACTTTTTTATAAACGAATTACTTAAATCTACCAAGCAAAAATCTCACAAAAAGCTGTCCTACTGGATCTATCTCCTTAACAAGATTTGGTAAAAGTGGTTGTTAAGATTTTTGTTTGAGACGGTGGAAATGTAAGCCAAAAATAGTGCTAGCCTGTAGGGCTTTTTAAAGTATAAGGATTATCATTTCACTGGGAAAGACATCCGCTCAGTGCATGCAATAATTTGTGTCTAAAATTAACTACGTAAAAAGTGGCAAGCTTAAAGGTGACAGATAATGCACATACCTTGCTTAATGATCCGGCCGAATCGAGGCCCTTCTCCCCTTCTTGCTCTGGCACGTCTGGTACAAAGCGCGCAGACCCAAGCACACTATACTGCAGTCTGGTAATTCTCTGACCTTTTTTCAAGGCGAACGGCTAAGTGTCGCTACATAAGGCCAAGAGGTAGCTACAGGGTTACGTTCTGAGTACAAGTTTGGTTGTCTTGATAGAAGACTAGCCTGTCGCTGAGTCAGCACGCAGGTTACCATGGTAGTGTTGGCATCAATCCAAAGTCAGTATCTTGTAGACCATTGGTCAAAAGTTTGATTGCGCGGTTATCTTAACTATGCACCGGCACGAGTAAAATGATGCACCTTCCTGGATTTATGATATAGTTACACACTAAAGTGAGTAATTAGCGCGCGCCGGGTTGTTTCTAAAATGTTTCTGGCATCAATCCAACTTATCTTGTAGACAATTTGGGTTAAAAGTATGAGTGCGCGGTTATCAAAACTCTGCTCATGAGTAAAATGATGCACCTTCTGAGTACAACTTTTATTTATATGCATGATTTACAAGTAGTTACACACAATAGTGAGTAATTTGCGTACGTTGGGTTTGAAGCCTGTTTCTGGCATCGATCCAACTTCTTGTAGACCATTTTGGTCAAAAGCTTGATTGCGCGGTTGTAAAAAAACCTCTGCACATGAGTAAAATCAAAACTCTGCACATGAGTAAAATGATGTGATATGCACCTTCTGAGTACAATTATTCTGGATTATAATATAGTTACACACCAGAGTGAGTAATTCAAAGGCCCATTCAGCGCGCTGAGTTTCCTGTTTCTGGCATCAATCCAAGGCTTATCCAACCACTTGCAGACCATTGGTCAAAACTTTGTCGTAGCGGTTTTCAATACATTTAACTTGCGTCAAGTGATGCACAAACTTTGTACATTCCCCGATAATTTGCATTGTTTCGTTTTGGGCTGGGTTTTTTTTTGGGGGCTAGGTACCTTCCACGTTAAGTGCATTAAAGTAATAATATTGAAATTTGGATTTCTTTAAAAATGTATCTATGACTTACTGAACTCGAGCTGATTTACATGCACCAATTAATCAAGAAACCTAACAGTAGTCTTATTTATATACCAGGTCTAATTATAAGTCAATGGTCGCACGAAAGGTACGAGCATTGGCGTCTACATTTTTTCTTACTCAGGGGCGTGTTTCATGACTTGTGTGGTTAGTCAGCCACAATCTTACTATGCAAATGCATCAAACAACTCACATGAAAAGGTACGAGCATTGGCCGTCTACATTTTGTTTTACTCAGGGGCGTGTTTCATGACTTGTGTGGTTAGTCAGCCACAATCTTACTATGGAAATGCATCAAACAACTCACACGAAAGGTACGAGCATTGGCGTCTACATTTTGTTTTACTCAGGGGCGTGTTTCATGACTTGTGTGGTTAGTCAGCCACAATCTTACTATGGAAATGCATCAAACAACTCACACGAAAGGTACGAGCATTGGCGTCTACATTTTGTTTTACTCAGGGGCGTGTTTCATGACTTGTGTGGTTAGTCAGCCACAATCTTACTATGCAAATGCATCAAACAACTCACACGAAAGGTACGAGCATTGGCGTCTACATTTTGTTTTACTCAGGGGCGTGTTTCATGACTTGTGTGGTTAGTCAGCCACAATCTTACTATGCAAATGCATCAAACAACTCACACGAAAGGTACGAGCATTGGCGTCTACATTTTTTCTTACTCAGGGGCGTGTTTCATGACTTGTGTGGTTAGTCAGCCACAATCTTACTATGCAAATGCATCAAACAACTCACACGAAAGGTACGAGCATTGGCGTCTACATTTTGTTTTACTCAGGGGCGTGTTTCATGACTTGTGTGGTTAGTCAGCCACAATCTTACTATGCAAATGCATCAAACAACTCACATGAAAAGGTACGAGCATTGGCCGTCTACATTTTGTTTTACTCAGGGGCGTGTTTCATGACTTGTGTGGTTAGTCAGCCACAGTCTTACTATGGCAAATGCATCAAACAACTCACACGAAAGGTACGAGCATTGGCGTCTACATTTTGTTTTACTCAGGGGCGTGTTTCATGACTTGTGTGGTTAGTCAGCCACACTTTTACTATGTAAATGCATTAATATTAGGGATGGCTTACCCACGCTACGCCTCAATCGACTCATTCAAATGTCTGACATGTTACTACGCACTCGTGCGTCAGAAGGGTGAATACGCATTTACAAGTCATATAACTCGCAAGTCAGAGTTAACTACCATTTGACACAACAATGTGAGACATGGAACACATTGCATGAGTAATAATATGCTATTATTAAGCACCTAATGTGTGAACAGTTTTCACGTGAAGTTGTAATAGACAGCAACGCACAATTTGGGGTAAAACGACATACGGTCAGTGCATCATCCACACATTTACTCAGGTTTGTCTGAGTATTTGCACAGTTTACGCATCATAACCCATGCACATTTTTTTGTGTGTGCGCGTGCGTCATGAGCCGATGAATAGAAATGGCAAACAGAGAGAGTAAACTGTAACATGATTGCATGGTCATACATGGCCTCTCTATGTCAATAAAGACATTCTCCACAACCCCGAGAAAATATATCTAGTTCTTTTTAGAACCATAGACACTTTTCTTCTACAATTAGTCCCATTGCATGCGTGTCCAGGAACAAAATGCCCTCTTTTAAATTAACAATTAAGTGATTCCCCAAACGCGGTTTGTTAAAGTTTATCCTTTCATTTTGTTTGCAGGAGACCATCATTTACCAGCTCTCAATATTTATCATAAATGCATCGACCACAATTGTATAAGGAGAATAAGACATAAAGGCAATATTGTTTTGTTTTTTAAATAGTAAATAGCTTTATCGCAAATTTGTATTTAGCCGCTCTGTATGATGAAATTTGTATTTAGCTGCTTCGTGAAGCTGGCCCTATGGCTGATTAGAACCAACATACTGACAAACAATACAACACCACGACAAATATACTGACACACAGAACTCAACACTCGCCACATGAGCAATCTAACTTTTTTTATTATCCAATAAATTTGTCACGGCCACTCAAATTAAGACAACCGAGCAAGTTTTTGAACTAAATATGAACTGGGCTTGCTTTGCTTCCATTTCAGTCCCGCACGGTGGTTGCCATCAAGGATCAATTGCAAAATGTTTTGGATTGTTCCAGGAAAAGTAGTTAATCTTCCTTTTCCGCAATGCGGATCTAGCTTTCAGGAGATGCTTTGAGGGGGGGGGGGGGTTCCGGGGCATGCTCCCGGACAATCATGCAATAACGGTGCTTCCTTCTGCAATGTGAGGATAACATTTATGATTTTTAGCTTTCAATATATGTTTGGTTCCATTTTACCAACACATTATAAACATATGTCAGTGGCTGAACGGGTGGGAGTGTGGGGGTGGGGGTAGAGCCGCTACGTACTGCATGTACACAAGATACATCTGTCATAATTTTGTCTCTAGTTTATATTTGTATTTTGTTAACACTATTCATACACCTGTCGATTATTTTGTTGATCACAAAAGCCAACCTGAAAGTGAAAACATAACTGTTACGTAGATAATGCAATACCGTGTGGCATTAAAAGAGATAATTGCTGTTTTTTTATTTCCTTTATTGAGGTACATTGTCTTTAATTTGAAATGTATTGCGTCGAAAAGAAGTTGTGGGGAAAGTATTTAAGTCAAAATGAGCAAAGCACAATTGTATGATATTCCTCGCTGACTAAAATAAAGAGTTTTATGCTGCAAGACTGCCCAACACCCGCCACATAAGCAATCCAACCTTTTTATTGCCCAATACATTTGTCATGGCTATCCCTAAAACAAACAACAGCCAGTTTTTGAACTGCATATGAACTCTGCCTGCTTTACTTCCATTTCAGTCCCGCACAGTGGTAATTGCCATCAAGGATCAATTGCAAAATGTTTTGGAATGTCCCAGGAAATGTAATTGTATCTTTCATGTTTGCAATGCGGCCAGGCTTGCCAGGGGAGGATCTAGCTTCAGGAGACGGGGGAGTTTGAAGGCATGGCTTTTCGTGGGTACCGAAGCATGCTCCCCGGACAATAATGAAATATACGGTGCTTCCTTCTGCAATGTGAGGATTACATTAAGGAGCTTTATAGCTTTCAATGTATGTTTGGTTCCATTTTATTAATACATGTGTCATAACATAATTATGTCAGTGGCTGAACGGGTGGGGGGGGGGGGATGGGGGGAGCCGCTACTGCATGTACAAAAAGATACATCTGTCATTCTGTCTCTAGTTTATATATATAACACTATTGACCTGTCAGTTTATTTAGTTGATCACAAAAGCCAAACTGAAAGTGAAAACATAACTGTTATGTGGTTGCAATACCGTATGGCTTTAAAAAGAGAATTACTGTTATTTTATTTCTGTTATTGAGATACATACTTTGATTTTTTTCCGTCTAAAAGAAGTTGTGGGTAAATTAGGAATTATTTAAGTAAACAATGAGCAAAGCACTATTGTGATATCCCTCACTGACTAAATCAAGAGTGTTATGCTGCAAAACTCAATCACAATGAGGATTAACAGTCACATATTTCCCTGTAACGTCTAACACAATTTTTAACCCTAAATGTATATAATGACTGATATTCTATTGAATTATGATAAGACTGAACGTAATGTGACCAAAAGTGGATTCAAACTTTTGCCAAGCAAAAAATGATTTTTTTTCCTGCTAATATCGATACATTTAAGATTTATAACTTTAACCCTTAATTACGGGGAGGGTTTAACCATTAGCGCTAGATGAGTTTGCCACTTAGGTTGAGGATAGTACTGACCGTCTCGTATCGCGACAAATAAGTGGAACACCTTAACCATTAACCGAAGGCGAGCTGGGCGAACGTTACGGTTTAACAGGCGACTCACAATAAGATATCATGACATTACGCTTTGTTAAGGCCAAAAAAGGTCTCCGGTTTCTGGTATGGAGCTTGCCCAAAAAGTGGTGCAGCGACGCGGCTTTTTTTTTACCTGTTTTTTTTTTTTTTGCTTCAAATGTCGGCTGATGACTGCAAATGGTGCCCGACTAAACTAAGTGCAAATATATGGGAGTCCAGAGAGGCCACATGAAGCTTATTCTCGATTATATCCCCATCTAGAAACACGTTAAAATTGTGCAGCAGCAGGATTCCAGTCAAACCAGTGAGTTTGGCGGTTTTGAGACATCATCTTTTATTGAAAAAAAAAAAAAAATCATTTTGCCGACGCGCATGGCTACGGCGACGCGTGCGCATACCAGAAACCGGAGACTTTTTTTTGTTATCTAGGCCAGGTGGGAATGAGATCCACCAATTCAAAGCGTGACGTCATTTTGTCTTTGGTCTTATGTTCATGGTGTTTTGTTAATAATATAATTGACTTTCAGTATTGGATTTTGCCGAATCCCAAACAAAGGTTTCATAACATTTCATTGAATGTGACCTCTCCTTTATAATTATATTTGTCCCGAAATCTGCCATGAACAATACCGTGTTTATCGCAACAACTACTCTGCATGTTGCACTACATTTCCAACTGATATCACTCTGAATTATTTCTTAGATTTGCTGTGCGAAGTCCTTATTGCTTCTGTCCGTTGCATTTTACAGCTCGTCAAAAAAAAGTGTTTCATGCTTCTCATGATTATATCGTTTATAAAATAAACTTTTGATGCGCGTGGTAAACTATTGTCACTAACAAAAATATTAACAACATTAACCTTAAATGGGCCGGGGTATTTTGACCTCACAGCCGGGGGAGAGGATGGTCTGGGTCACTGAGTGTAGAAAAAATATGAAACTTGGTGCATGCATGGAACAACCTTATATAAACATACCCGAGAAATGTCATGACTATAGGTCAAAGGAATGTGTAATACATTGTAATCAGCTTATTCATTATTCATACACACCAATGATGTTGTTGCTTCGTGTACAATACATTATGGGAACATTCAGTTTTCGCGGCGTGAATATTTTTTTTGCGCTTCTCAGTTACTCATAGTTATGTTTTTGTTATGTTATATGTTTTTGGTATTAAACGATGCGCAAGACTCGAGGCTAAAAAGTCAGGAACGCTCGGGAGGGGGTATCGCGGAAAAAAAGTAGGGGGGTGGATTCCGTTCCGGCCCTTTTAAGGTTAAAGGACGGATAAATACAAGCATGACAAATAAATTATCGTGTAGGAACTTAAAGAAATAGATAATACACCTTGCGAGCTGCCTCTTTGTTAAACATATTCAATTGGAAAACAAATAAAATTGCAGGTGAGTCATTTCGCGTTGTAAACAAAACCCTAATACAAACAGCTGTAGGGTCTAAGCATATAGTTTTAGTTTCACACACACATACACGCAAAAAAAAATGCACATTTAATTTGCATATATTTGCACAAAATCAGCCATAAGGAAATACAAAATAGCCAATTTCAGTCAGAAGACGTCATAATATTCCAAAGACAAGTTTTGCACTGCCGGTTACTACAAAAGTACTCACTGTAGAAAAGTGAAAATAATTACGTATATTATTTGACAGAAAACTCACAAAAGGATTTGTATACTACGAAAATTGGATAACGAAAGTAACGCCCACTTCCACCAAAGCCCCGCCCCCTCTATTCAACCCACGGTGTTCCCTTCAGATGTATCCATAATACTTGCAGAGGAGGATGTGAGTAATGATCGTAGCAATCGTCGCAGTCACGCAAATACTCACGAGAACTCGCAGCACTATCTTCGCGTACTCAGACTCTGTCAGACACAAACAAAGAAAATACATTCTTTCCCCAACCATCTTAAATACAAAAATAGTCAAACTCTGAACATTAATATATTGAACTGAAAGTTATGGGAAACGAAGACGACCTCAAAAGCTGAAGACAATATATACAGGGTGACCCAAACAAGCAACCCTAAAACATTTGCCTTTAAAACAAAATGGATGAGTGAATTCTTATGTTTTTGGTATCAGATTAGAGCTCAGAGTTTTTTCTTTCCAAAAAAAAATAGCACTTTGGGTTATTGAAAAAAAATGGCAGTAATGAAAAGTGGTCATTTTCATCCTGTACACAAAATATTACCACGGTAAGGAATTTTCACTGTAACTTTTAGTGCATGTCCTAATCCTTACAAAAAAACATGGCGCATAAGATGCAAAGAGTACAAATTAGTTTGATGGAAATACGTTTTATTTTCAACCTTAACAGGTTTTTTCTCCTTTTTAGTCCTAACTCTTTCAGCATCATAAATATGTCAAAATGCTTACATAATTGGCATTTTGTCAGCAACCCAAAGTGCTATTTTCATATGTTTTTCAGTGTTTGAAAGAAAACAGCTCGCACCTTTAATCTGATACCCAAAACATAACAATACTGTTTAAGGCAAATGTTTTAGGGTTGCATTTTTATGGGTCACCCTGTATATCATCAAGGAACTTTCCGAGGCTCTTACGAACTTTTGCCTTGTCAAAATGACATTCGGAAAGGTTTATACTAAACTTAATTTGGCAATAACAATGTAATATCTTAATTGATGAGAGGTGCTTAAACTCCATGATCAAGACAATGTGAGCAAATAATAAAGCTGGACCGTGTTACCGGCTAATCCCATACGATAGCACTGCCCAAAATCACAGTTGGGGAGTCAGTCAGTCAGTCAGTCAGTTAGACAGAAACCCAGCCAGACGGAATTGTGGGGGTGATAGGCGTTGTGTCCCTTATATCCCCTTTTCTAAAGATCCTCTTCTGGGGTGATGTGTTCTGAAAGGAACATCACCCCACAAGTACGGTATGGTCAGAGCAGTCAGTCAGTCAGTGAGATACATAGGTGCAAATATAGGACACAAGTGGCCCTCTGGTACCAGCAAAAACATATAGTTTTGCTTACCCTCGCAAAGTTTGCTTACCTGCGCAAAATGTTATCAGCACTGTGGTATTCAGTGACTGATCACTGCTTGTGGCAAGGCACGTTAGGCTAGTTTCTCCAGTCTCGTTGCCAGGGTTTCCCACGATGTGCCAGCTGCTCACGTTGACCAGCCCAGCTCCGGTCCGTGTCCGGCGTTTAGAAGTCATCGTCTGATTACCAAGCATCCACATGAAGTTCCAGACCCCAGGTCTGGCGTCTTGAATCCTGCACTCGAATTGCCGCGTGGTGTCTGACTGGACGCAGACGGGGCCATACTCGGGATCGTCCAGCACAGCTCCTGTGGAGGGATCCAGCAGATGCAGCGTGGCATCTCGTCGGTCTACCGAAGAGTCGTCAAATCGGGGAGGGATCATCGAAGGGTGATCAAATGAAACAAAGACCACAAAAACAAAACAACATACCTGAAAATCTAATCTAAGAAAGTTATTCCTAGTTTTGTTTTTGTTTTTCCTGAGGGGTGGATGGGGTCTTTATATCAATATTTTGTTAACGAATAGATACATCTTTTTAGAATTTCTGCATATGTATATTTGGACATTGACAAAAAGTGCCACTTTCTGACAACAGCGATGGAAGAATAAAGCCGTATAAAAACAAAGAAAAAAGAGAACACACATATGAAGAGTATAAGTCAAGGTAGGAGGACATGAAGGAACTTCACAGCAAACAACATTTTTCAACCAGTTACTTCATATTCAAAAGGTACCAGACAGATGGAAAGATCGTACTGCTCCACAAAACGTAGACAAAGCTGAATTAAGGAACTGTTGTCCAATCATTCTTCTTTAAACCCTTCGCGCAGCGAGCGTGACGATAAAATTCTTCACATTTTCCAAATATGGGCACATTTTTCCCCAATGGGCCAATAAGGCCAGGCTTCCATGCAATCCTCACCCCTACTATACCCAACAAGCCTGTAGACTCCTATTGGCCAGACCCTTGTCACTCAAGAGTAAGGAGTGTTGAAAGACAGAAGCCAACATGGCGCCTAATGCCTTTGTGCAGTAATGGGAGATCTTAGTTGCCAACCCCTAAGTGCCGCCGATCGCTTTGTGTCAACCCCTCGTGCCGCCCAGCGTTCAGACAGGTTGTAAACAATCCCTGGCCATGCGAATGACCTATATCTCGTGCATGTACAGGCATGTCAGGGTTGGTGACCTATAAACAATGTGGTGATAAAATTCGCCACGTGGCCATTCCGCGTAAGGTTTCTGGGCTTGATCCATGAAGGTTGTGTAAAAATATTCACCAACATATCAGAACAGAATTAACTTAACGCGACTTTAGACACTAATAACCAAGAGAGCAGGCAAGCTTTCGAGCAGGGTTTTCAACAATAAACCCCCGGCAAGCAATAAACAGGCTAATAGGGAAATCAAGCGAGTGTCCGCTAAATCTGTGTTCAAACCATGACATACAGTCATGTTTGACGCTCTGCGGAAAGTGGTAATTGATGCAGGATATGTCTGAAAATGGAGAGGGGAGTTCGCCCAGGCCATTATTGCAAAAGATTTGCACAACAGCCCTGTAGGTGTACTACGTGTTCAGGAAGTGAGGTTGGACATTGTATGACGGAGAAAACTTGACAGGACCTAAGATGGCAGATGATGTAGCCAGAGTGTCAAAATCAGTGAAAGTTATGGGAGAGCCCCGACCAGCTGAATAGATAAAAAGAGAAAGTAAACTAGCTTGTTTAACGATGTACAAGGACAAAATTAAATACATGGTGTAGCGCGCTCTTCATTTGGTTCTTTTCCAATCTGTCACCAAACGTTAAAACAAATGAGACTTGTCAACAATTATAGCTTAGTTTCAGTACGACTTCAATCGGCTGCACATAACTTGTAACTGGACACAACTTTCTTCAGAACAACTTTAATAACAACACAAACCGAACTGTTACACACGCAAACTGGTTCATTAGCTTTGGGATCAGCAACTTCTCTATGTTCTCACTCACTGAACTCAGACTGTCGTCTGTACCCTGGCAAGACAACCTACAACAGAGTATACAACTTTTATACAAAATATAACATTTTAACCACAACTGGCGTCTGGCCAAACCCTTCCTGCATATCTGAACAACAAAATCCACTTAAGCAATCTATTTAGAGTCTGTTTCTGGAGCTCTTTTCCGGAGTTGTAAAACACTAGAGTTTGTAATCAACAAAGGGCTTCGGCCAGTGGTGATCAAGCATTGCTACTGCTCCTGGAGTTCTTTGAAACATAAGGAGACATAACCAAGGGTAATCAGTTAGAGAGAGCGGATCTTTCCAAGTACCTGGGAAATACTCTCCACATTGAGGATGCCACAAGAGAATACATTGTGGATCACTGATCAAAGTCGGCTGGATGAGCTTTGGAATGTACAAAGACAACTTGAGTGCGTTCGATTACTTCCCCCAGCGTACTCGCGCCTAGCTCTTCGCGTGATGACAGACATGCACAGTGGAGTGGAGTGCTGCGGCCTCGTGGTTAAGGG
This sequence comes from Patiria pectinifera, assembly GCA_029964075.1. Taxonomy (NCBI): domain Eukaryota; kingdom Metazoa; phylum Echinodermata; class Asteroidea; order Valvatida; family Asterinidae; genus Patiria; species Patiria pectinifera. The sequence continues at coordinate 11,305,700 of CM057148.1, read as the reverse complement.
CATTGAATTCGTGGTCTCCGGGTATTTCTGCAGGTTTGGGTTCGAGTTCAGCCAGGGGTTATGGTGCGTGTGCCCTTAGGCAAGGCACTTTGTCAGTCATTGCTTCTCTCCACCCAGGAGAAAATGGGTACCTGTGAGGGCAGAGATGGTTATGTGATTGATTTAGCTTGCATGCGCCTAACAGGCAGCATCGAGCTGTATACTCCCTAGGGAGCTGAGATGGTATTTGGAATGTTTAACTGGCCCAATGATCAGGGGTAATAATAATACTGTAAGCGCCGTGATTTAGTTTACTAAAAAGGGCGTTCTTAAATGCCGATTATTATTAAATAAACGAACGGTTTCGGTAAGTTTCGTGCGAGAGCTGGAAAGTTGAACTTTGACATGACACTGAGGCTGCATCCGAATCAACTGTCTAGAGCTAGGTGTAGGTCCACGCCCATTGAAAATACGCGGGCACGGGTTGACAATAGACGTAGCTGTAGCTCTGGAAGCACACGGCCTGAGGCGCCTGCAGGACGTCACATTGGCAGCAAATTTTATTGCATGGCCTTATGGGATACTTACCCAACTAACCGGCGCGGCGAGTCGGTTATTTGGGCCAGGCTCGAGTAAGTGCGAGAAGTTACGTGAGAGGTAAATCGAACGTTGTCTGGCTTGCACGAGTAAAGCGCGGGGGAAGTAATCGAACGCACTCTTTGACTGAAACAATCTACCAACTCTTGCTCTATGATTCTAACAACCGTGACTTATGGAACAGAAATATGGTCTGCCACTAAATACTTAAATCGCCACTTAATACCTAAATCAAAAGCTGATCACAACACAGCGGGCAATGTAAACGAATATGCTGCATGTAACATTGCAATAAGGTCAATTATAAGAAAATAAGATATAAAATATCACGTATATCATTGATGTCAGGAGGTCACATAGACAAATTGGAGGTTGGCAGAACATGTAGCAAGAATTCGAGACAACGGGGCCGTATCATAAGTCCGACGCCTCATAGGTCCGACGCCTCATAAGTCCGAAATTTCGGACTTATGAGGCGTCGGACTTATGAGGCATAACATTTATTTATTCCGCCTCATAGGTCCGACGCCTCATAAGTCCGACAACGGAAAAACGAAGCGTTTAATTTGTCGGACTTACGAGTCGTCGGAGTTATGAGGCGTCGGATCTGTGAGGCGTCGGACTTATGAGGCGTCGGACCTATGAGGCGTCGGACTTATGGGCCTTTATTTGGTTAGAGGATGCGATTTTGTCGGACTTATGAGGCGTCGGACCTATGAGGCGTCGGACTTATGAGCGGACCCCGACACAACAGGTGGACTAAGACATTGAGAGACTGGCAACCACGAACAGGCAAATAAGAAGGGGAAGACACAGAGGAAGATAGAGAGAAGATATCACAACATATATGGGTACGGCTACATCGACAAGATTCGCTTGACAGAGAGAGGAAGTGTGCATACACGAGGAGAGCTTTGTTCAACAAATATAAATGAAATGAAGCCTGGTATAATGATTTTGGACATGTGGTTTGGAGGAAATACAGGAGATTCCGAGGGTAGAAAGGAAACTTTACGGTTTTGGGAATGTAAAAAAATAGTCTGCGTATATCACCCGTTATCCACGGAGCCAAGTCTCCTGTATGACGTCTGATATGTATAAGCATATGCAAGCCGCGTGCCAGCCAATCAGGGTCGAGTTTACTAAATCGTGACGTCATTTCATTCCCAAATCAGGACTCATGGTTTGATTAGTCAATTTGAATGTAGTGTTTTGTAATAAGTTTTTTTCCGGCCAATTTCGAAAAAAAGCGCATTTGAATTCATTGTGAAAGTGGTCAATTTGAAGTTAAGTAGTGCCCTGCTGTCATTCCCATGGTCCGTATTAGATTTCAGGCATTCAAATTCGTTTTAAGACCTGACATTTTCTTGTTTAACACATCCTAAATTAAAGGTTTGCATTCGGTATAAGTGATCATTCAATTTAGCAGTCGGTTTGGTTTAGGGTTATTTGCATGAGATTCTTGTTTTCGTTTTCATTTCCGCGCATTCTATTTAGCATGTTTTTCATTCAAATAAAAGTCAATAAAGGTATACGATGTGAGTCTTTCCATTTCTTTCACCTTTTGATTATTTCTGCTTCATGTCGTGGTCCCTTGTTGTGTTTCTGGCCCCTCCTCTTGGCAAGTTTTCCCGTTTGCCAGATCTCAGATACGTTGCTACAATTGACCTGGCAATATATCTGTTTATGCCAAGATAGTCTTGGGCATCAAACGAGGACGGTCTACATTTGAAATTCTCATGTAACGCCCATGAGCTGGCATATTAATGTTTCTAGTGCTCCAATCTAACAGTTTTTATGGTGATCAGAGTAGTGGCAGAGTCTTGTGGGAGACAGGTTTTCATATCTATATTTCCAAATTTGAACAAAAACACTCCATTTTATTCTAACAAACAACGGAGCGACATGGACCTATTTCGAATAACTTTGCTTACTTTTCACAAATGCTTGCTTAAAGGTGAATTCGAATGACCAAACCTACACAGCTGGAAGCTCCGGCGAATTTGGATGCTCCTTTGTGCAATTTTAATTTAAATACCCTATTCTAAAATGGCATAATTAAAATGTGAAATCGCCTGTTTCTAATGTGAAATTGATTGATGCTTTTAGGCAATTGAATGTTGATCTCAACGTACATTCAAATTCGTGCAAAAATGGGTGATTGGTCGCCAATTTGGTCGCAAAATTTGCTAACTTGGCCGGGAAAACCTATACAACAACAACCGGGCGCATATCGCGAAACATGATACAGACCGCGTGACACTTTTTTTTTGTATCCATGTCTATGACGCGCAACAGGTGAATGACCGAAGACCCGATATAAAAAGCGCCCGCTGATAGGTCAAATTCTAGAGGTCAAGATGCGGTTGTCTTTCATAATTAATCAGGGAATCTGTTAAAACAATATAGATAGTGGCTTTTGCCACGGTCTATTACATTGAATAGTAAAAAACACGATGGGAAATTGTATTATTTAAATAAAACAAACTTACAGGATAGCGTTCTGTAAAATGCAGACTCACCTTTTATAACGAGCTGCACGGTCGCGTTTTCTCCTAAAGTGCCACCGTAATATGCCTTGCACATGTAGATACCCCCTGATGACTCTGTAACGGGATCGATGGTCAAACTGCAAGCCTTGTAGGTATTATTGTCGATGATAAAGTTTTTATCCTCACCGCAGGTTGTCACCGTTTGGTAGTTGTAAAACCATCTGACTAATGGATCTTTCACTGGTAAATCACCAGACAGGATGCACATAAATGTTATGTTGGATCCAACGGTGGCATGTAGTGGGTTTCCTCCCTGGATCATGAGTTCAGCCGCTCCAGCGTCAAAGAAAGTGAAAAACAAATCGCATAAAATGTTTTACCCACCCACTTAAGGTGAAAAAGCATCGGCTTGCCCTGCGCGCTATGTGCGTCGGCGGTAGGTCACTAGAGTAACGTATCAAAAGTTGCATCACTATAAACTCGTGATTTGAAGGATTAAGAACATATTTGTGCGAAATCAGCGGAGCCTCCGATCCGCCTCCGAAATTAGCTCAAGTTCCTTCAATTGACAACATGTATTACTCACGCCAGTGACTATTCTTACCTACATTAAGTTTTATATTGTTTTTGAATGAAGAACGCAGACTTACCCGCGGAAGCTTGCAAGAAACTCAGCGCGAATAGCGGTAAGAGGAATAAAACAGCCATGTTGCACACAAGGCTATGGCAATTTAATGTTCCGTCTATGGGCTTATATGTGGTTCTGAAAATGAAATCATTACAGCGATCAGTAAATGCTGATTTATGCCTGTGGTTTTTACAACATAAACATCTAACCCCGTGTTGCGAGTGAAATCCCCATCAGTTCACTTTTGCTAGTTTTATTTTGAAGAAGCGAATGCAACTGAATTATTTATCATACAATATAAATATTTTGAACAAGTGATAATTTTAACCAAGCGGCAATGCAGCATCTAATGTGTGTTGTTTTTATTCCTTCTGTGTACACATTATGATTCTGAAAATGAAATATAGTGATATCAATAAATGCTTATGCTTTAAATATGAAAACAAACATCAATTTGTTTAAAGTTTAGTTCCCTTATCTGAGTGCAGTTCAGCGTTCATTTAAAGGGTATGGACTCCATTCGCAAAGAAATATATTCTTTTTTTCCGATGCAATAAACCCGAAGCTGGTTATTAACAAACTGTTAAGCTGTTGAACTTTCAGCTCAATAACATATTGTAATAAAACAAGGTAAATACATCCTCATTTTTTTTCGACGTAAAACAAGGTTTCTGTCACCGCCAAACTCAGATTAATAATTTCTTATGTTATGGCTCGGATTGTTAAGGTGGTGAGCCCGGTTCAAATAAGCTACTTTACAAACACAAGCAAGAATGAAGGGAAACAAGCACACCAATGTACTTTCAGAACGTATATTACAATATTTACACTATTTACAAAACTCAATAAATGGGAGAATCATTCCAATTGCTACTTCTTATCAAATTACAATCTCAACAATGATTTTTGCACTGATATTACTCTGTGTGTTTCTTTTCCTTGCCAAAGGCAAATCAATAAAATCTTCCAGGAATAATCACTGTTTCTTTTTTTTTTTGTGTTGGATCAGCTTCTTCCAAACAATTTTCATTTATTATATTCATTTTACCATTACAATATCCAATATCAAATTCTTCAAGCAGTTTCTATGATCTCGAACTCTTCAAGCAATTAACAATATCACTATTTTCCAATTTCCTTTTACTTTACAATCACTTTTTAAGCGCTCAGGCCTTTCACTCAGTTCCCAATCGCAAGGTTCTACTGAATATGGAACCGCAACTACTGTGCTACGCAGTGCGTCTGCTTATAGTAGAACGTCTCAACCTCACGCTGCCCGTGGACAGTAGTACACACTCACAAAATCAAGTGGCTCAAACGGCGGCACCTCAGGGTAGTATGTACGTGGGTTGTCTCAACTCAAACTAACACCAATGGCCATCTAAAATAGTAAAGCATAATCCCAAACCATTCAAAGTATACGGCCGAACTATTAATAATCAGCACATGGTGTCATGCACTTGACAACTCGACATCTAAATACTCGTAATAATCCACCTTTCACGCTATATGCATCTTTAGAGAGATTGACCAATATGAAACATCGATATGACACAATTCTACAGTTAATGTTTGCAATCATTGCTTGGTTTTTCCAAGTGTGATTAAGAGGAATGCAAAGTCTAGAATTCTTCAATCTTTTGACAACACGGTTTTAGCATGGAATTACGCAAATGATCGTGATAACAATTATTACAAAACTTACGAGATTTGTTCAGCTGGATGTCTTGCTCGGCTGAGGGTTGATGCGATCGGGACAGATTATGGTGTAGTCTGTCGGCGGCTGGTTTGGCCCTGAATTTGGCCAAAAGGCCGAGATCGGATAGATCGTCGTACCAAGAATACTGACGTTTTTGTAAACCTTCTGTTTTCTAAGGTTTCTGAAGTCGGTATCGGTCAAGCATACCCTCAATTTGTCACCAAAATTCACGTCCTCTCTCTATGCACTCATATTTCGTACTCCCCATACAGATCTCCCTCACTTCCCTCATCGCATTCTATCTTTTGTTTTTCTTAAACGGTCTTCCCTTTATTTCCATTATAGGACTGTCTTGAACAAAACGCATGGCCGGCTTTAACAATATGGTGTGACGCACTGAACGTTTGGGGTTGTGAAATTCTCGAATGCTGGCGAATGCAGTTTATCGAGATTGGCTAGCTTGCGCCCGGCGGGAACTTTACGCGAAGTTGATTGGCTACGATTGGAAGGTTCCATTATCTATAATGGGGGTGGCAAGTGAAATTAACTCGATCGAAACAACAATGATATTATATACTTTACAAAAATTGGAACTGGTGTGACAGTTTCCGTTGATAGCCCTATTTTCCCAAATAATCATCGATAGGCCTATACGATTTGATTTGGACGCTCTGTGGTATGATTTGCGATTCAGAGTAATTCTCAATCACAGACAATGTATATGTACTTAATTGTATATATACTTAATTCTACAAGTTTGGAGCACTTGCCAAATAAAGCTGTTTTTTTTCCTATAAGGTCCAAACCATCACTAGGAAATGATGGTCATTCCTCTGACAGCATACTAGCCAGTAGGCGCAACCGTTTCACAGGAGAATGATACTTACAGTCAAGAAAGCTATTTGATGGTTTGGCAGTTTTCATAAGGGAATAACAGTGTGAGGAGCCGGTCTTCACTGCGTGATAATGACCAGGTTTGGGGGTGACCGCTGTCAATGGATCGAGACGAAGTCGAGGTTTGGGGGTGACCGCTGTTAATGGACCGAGACGAAGTCGAGGTTCATTAACAGCGGTCACCCCCAAACCCGGTCATTATCACGCAGTGAAGACCGGATCCTCACACTGTTATTCCCATTAAAAAATACCTTTTTAACGAAATAAACAGTTAAAATGCTCCAATTTTGTGACTTTCTTTCGGCGATTTTTCCAGACTTTTTTTGTGTTCATGTTCATGGGCCATATTTTTTTATGCGTGGTACCCTGTCTCTTCGATCGGCGTTGTTATATACACCACAGCCGGGCCCAGGCTGTGCTGGACATTGCTGGACAACGTCTTCATTGCGTACGCGTACGACGTCCAGGGTTTGGACTACTGCTGCCGTAGCGAAACAAATTACAACAATGTTTTCATATTTTTACCTGACGGAAGAAGCTGAAATTTCGTTTCCACACTCCTTGTGTCCAGAATTACAAAGATGCTTGGTTTAGGAAAGGTAAATATGTCGTTGGGCGAAGTGCTTAAAGAAAATAAATCGTATATCTACGCTTTCATCGTAAACATCCTCAGTATTCTGCACTGCTGTAGGTACGATGTCCAGTCGTTTTAAAACTTCCTTTCGCGCGCGCGCACCCATAGCAACTGTGTTGCGTACGCGAGCGTCAGTCTCACGCGAAGGTGGTTGAGCGCATGTGCAGAGCTGTATTGTTACAAGCTGCCGTATGACTGTTGTAAATTTGGCCAATCACTGCCTCCCGTGGGGCTGGATCAATGCTGGTTCAGGGTCCATTTTTTTCGCTTGTTCTTTGAAGCCGGTCATTATCACCGTTAATGCATGGCCATGTGATCGAGTCTTGACCAATCAGAAACCATCAACTCTCCAAGGTATTTATTAATAGCCATTCATAAATACCTCAGACAGTTTAGCTATTCCTATTGGTCGAGAGCCAGTCACGTGGCCGGTCTTAAACGGACGATAAAGACATGACTAGCTGGTCTTAAACACTTTTCCAGTGTCACAATAAAATGTGGACTGCTAAAAATCCAGTGCCTCTTACCGTTTCATTGGTTGAACGTTCACAATCCTCACGTAGGCATGCGCAACACTACAAGCGAGACAGAATTTTATAGTTCTAAATTCAAAACGCAACGCCCCAGGTGCGTTCTGCGTGACATCGCGCAGAACATGCTACGCGCGCGTCAATCTCCATAAAAGGGTTGTTTACATCTTACTCGCCAGCTGAACACACCATTATTTCGCTAAAGGGATGTTTCAAAAAGCATGAAGTGAACTTGTTGAACAAAATCGGGATTTTTTGACCGAATTATTTGATATATTTTTTACGGATAAGGTATTTATGAATGGGAATAAATATGTGCTCGGTCGGTATTTTTCACTCTGTTTAATACCGCTTAGAGTCTGGGTGCTGATAATTACCCTCGCCTCCGGCTCGGGTAATTATCAGTACCCAGACTCTAAGCGGTATTAAACGAGTGATAAAAACCTCCGGAGCACACATTTATTCCCTTATTAAAGAACCGTTTGTAACTAAATGATTGATAATATTATGAATACAATTTTCTGTTTAAATGTTAAGGTATTTTCTACGGCGGCTGGCCAACGTTGCCTCGACTACCGCGAGACAGAACGGACGATAGTTCTGTGAGTGTGTATGTACAAACGTTCTAAAAGTTACTGACGGACGGACTAAGACGACGAGTACTTACTAACTACTGGAAAACTTGAAATTGTTGAAGAACAACGACGACGAAAACGGGCAAACCCGGCACTTCTAAAATACGTAAGAACGACGTTAAGATGTTAGAAAAAAAGGAAAGTCCTTCGCGCGTTCGCGTAAACCAACGAAAAGTCTATGGTAGAACACATAGTGTGTACAGATACGTACAGATACAAGCGACACGCGAAAGTATGACAAAATGTTGACAGGTCAAAGTCCGCGCGGCCGTGGTCACTACATCAGCCCCCTCCAGAGAGCTTCTGGAAGGAGGTGAACGAAACAAAGTATATACAATATGTACAGTGTTCAACCACAGTCAATCTGCGAGAAGTGCGCAGGCCAGTGAACGCGACGGCCGGTGCGCGTTTTCCGCTCACTTGTGGTACTGTCCTGATCAACTGGAACAGGCAGGGAAGGTGTAACCGGCGAGTTTTGAGGAGTTGGCACTGGCATTTGGCGATGTTGGTTGTGGCAACGCGGTCGAGGGATCTATCTCAAAATACGCGACTTTCGATCTATCCAAACTCACAGAGTCGCTTTTGCCGTTGATGTCCAGTGAATAGTATTTGTCTGCTTGCTCAAGTACACAATATGGGCCCTTCCTTGCACGGAGGTTCGAGTGGTTTGCGCATATGATCACATCGGACGAAAACGTGTGTGCAAGACAACAAGTCCTTGTGAAGCTGTGTGGTGCGGGTGTGCAGTAGTGTAGGTGCTGGTGCTTTCTGACGCATGACGCGTTTGTTCCGCTGTCGAACACCCAATTTTCCGTTTGACGACTGTTCGTATGCCCAGCAAAACAAGAGGGAGCGTTTCCGTCCACCTGTTGGGCTCGTCCTGTGCTTTGAGTGAAGCTTTCAAATGCCTGTGGAAGCGCTTCACTAGTCCGTTTGCAATAGGATGGTAAGAAGTAGTACATACGCGTCGACTGCCAAGTAATGTTGTAAAGGCGTTGAACAGGGCGGATTCGAATTGTCGGATGCGGTCAGTGGTCATTGTCGATGTGTGCAATATCTCGTTACCCAATTGCTCACAAATGCTCTGACGACAGTTTCGGCAGTTATGTCTGGGATGGGAATGGCTTCCGGTCCGGCCACCTAGTGAAACGATCAATGCACGTGAGTAGGTATGACTGACCGTTGTAGAGTGGAAGTGGGCCGACAATGTCAATATGCACATGGTCGAAAAGGGTATCAGGGGTGATGAAGGTTCCTAGTGGTGTGATGGTATGCTTGTGCAACTTTTATTTCTGACAACGGATGCAGGTTTTAGCCCACGAAGGAACATCATGGTTCATGTTGGGCAATACAAAGCGTGCACTGACCAGCTTGAGAGTGGCTCTGATTCCTGAAAGCGACTGGGAATGCAAGGAGTCGTACACTGCTCGGCACATCACCCTAGGGACGAAGGGTCGAGGGGTTCCGGTAGCCATGTCACAAGCTAGGGTGTTCTTGCTTGGAACCAGCGGAATGTCCTGCAGCTGAATAACCGACTGCTGTTTGTGACGGAGTAAGTCCTCATTATTGCCCTGATGCTCAGTCATGACCTGGAAATCAATTGGAGATGATGACATAACAGAGAATGTGTTCAGGCTAATGCGTGACAACGCGCGCGTCAGTGACGTCGTTGAGTCTACCCTGAACATGTCTGATGTTTGTGTGCTGCGACACGTAGTCAAGTTGTCGGATCTCGCGGGGGGGGGGGGGGGGAGTTTCTATCCGAGCTTGCAGCGAGTGCGTGTGTCAGCGGTTTATGATCCGTTAAGATGGAGAATGCGCGACCCTCGACTACATGGCAAAAGTGGCGGGTGGCAAGGTAAAATGCCGCTAACAGTTCCCGGCCGAACGTGCTGTACTTGGTCACCGCAGGTTGCAGCTTTCGCGAGAAGAAAGCAATGGGACGCCAGATTGGGTTTTCCAGCGAGGAGGTCGGTCAGAGATCGTGCCAAGGCAGCACAGTGGGGTATGAAGCAGCGATAGAAGTTGACCAGTCCATGGGGACAGGAAACCGTTTGATCGCGTTAACCTTTGCGTTGCGATCGCGTCTGTGCTGGCTTTGGTCGCGACTGCGGCTCCTCGACCGACCGTGTTGATACTGGATTTTGCGCACCAACAACTCCATTAAAACGGTGAGCTTGTCGACCTGAGCTTGAAGCAACTGTATTTCCGATACAGCGGATGGTTGACTGCAGCAACAACCGCGGCGCAGGCCTGAGGAACCGCGGCGCAGGCCTGAACTGGTAAAGGGAAAACTGTCTGCGAGCTTAGCGAGTTGTGTGATGTCTACTCCCTTGTCGAGGCCAAGATCAATTGGATGTTTGTTGGCAGGCGTTGTATGAACAACTGCTTCAAGATTCCATGCTCTAGGGTGTTATCGCCGAGGAGTTGTTCCATGGTTCGAAGTAACTGCGAGGGCTTCTTATCCCCAAGCTCTTATAGAGGCCCTTTCGCTCCGACTCGCTAGTGCGCTTGATGAGCTCCTCCTCTAGTTTGGCATATGGGTTGTCAGTCAGTGGGTTGACTAACAAGTCCCTTACTTCCTGCGCAATGGATGGTTGTAGAGACGCAATTACGTACGAGTATTTGGTGAGCTCCGATTTGATACTCCGGTAAAGAAACTGTGCCTCAACTTGTGCAAACCATATCACCGGGTCGTTGGGCCAGTATGGTGGGAGTTTCAAGGCTACTACACTGACTGGTGATGCTCCAGAATCTGGGTTTTGCTGCTCCGACTTGGTAGCCATCGCACGTTTTTGGGTCACCACTTTGGGGCATGCACGATCGTTACTAGTGTCAACTCACCCCAACTTGTTTCGATGCGTGTTTCCTGCACGGCGGCTGGCCGACGTTGCCTCGACTACGGCGAGACAGACAGTTTCTATAGTCAAATCTGACCAATGCTTATTTAGAGTGTGGTTAAAAACACTTTTCCAGTGTCACATGAAATTTGGACTCCTAAAAATCCAGTGCCTCTTACCGTTTCATAGGTTGAACGTTCACAATCCTCTCGTAGGTATGTATGAGTCAGTATTTTATGGTCCTAAATTCACAACGCAACGCCTTGGGTGCATTCTAAGTGACATCGCGCGCTACTCGCAACGCGAGCGCCAATCTCCATAACAAAAAGTTGTTTTCATTTTATTTGAGCTGCTGGATACTCCATTATTTTGCGAGAGAGGTGTTTAAAAACATGAAGTGAACTTGTTGAACGAAATCGTTTGTTTTTTACAGAAATGTTTTATTTTTTTTTTAACCGAAAAGATATTCCTGAATGAATGCTTGGTCGGTATTAATCACTCTGTTTATTAAGACCGCTCGTAGTCTGGGTGCTGATAATTACACTCGCCTTTCGGCACCCAGACCCCAAGCGGTCTTAAAAAGAATGAATAAAACCTCCGAAGCACACATTCATTCCCTTATTATTAAATTATTGAGACCTTAAGGTACGTAAAACAATGGGTGGATGAATACAAACATTTTACATAAGTTTGCGTCCGTCTTTATCCCTGAAAATATACTCTTTATTTACCATTTCATATTGTATCATTTAACGAAACAAAATGTTATTGCCTTATAGAAAACAAACGAAAAATATCCGTAAATTTTTAGTTGTGGAATAATATAAATTAGTACACTTATTATGCAAATGCTGATTAGGTTCCTGCAGGGTGGATCTTTGTGCGCGCAAAATCAACTAAATGTTTGTTTTGGATTAAGGCAGACACCAGAAGTTCACTTTCGTAACAGTATAATCATACAAGTTGAACATTTAAAACATAATCCAACTGGTGAAGTGTACGGACGGTATGTGTGTATCGCTAGAGAGAGTGGGAGTTGACATGATGTCAAATTAATGATTTCGGCTTCGATTTTACAGTCAGTGACCGTGTCACGCACAGAGCCCTGTTTTACCTCAGTTACTTGTCCCGAGGTCTGTACGCATGGCCCAAAAGCCTAGGCGAGATCTTACGAGACTTTATTGGAGACTACATACAAACACGAAAAGTACCTGGATACATGCACTGTTTTGCCAAGATGGCTATTAGTAAGTAAAAATATGAAATTGTGTGCTTTATTTTGATACCATATATATCTGCCTTTGACAAAAATAAAGTGTTGTTACGACGTGTCAAACAAAAATCATACTTTATAGCAACACAAGTGAGGGCCGATAGTTAAGTGTACATTCGATTCTTAAAACAGGCCGAATGAAATAGGAAAATTCATTAGATAGATGATAGTCTACGCTTCATTTTCATGTAAAACACGTGCAGGAGACTTTTACATTTTGGTCCAAATCGCCAGTGTTGGTGAATCGAGTCGCTGACTCAGACGCGAGTTGGACTCGAGTCGCTATTTTTTTTTTGACTTGAGACTTGACTTCACTTGAAAAAAATGACTTGAGACTTGACTTGACTTGAAAAAAAAATAAGACTTGTGACTTGACTTGACTCGAATAAATTTGACTTGCTGACATTAACACGCTTCTTAAAGTTACAAACAACACACACACACAAACCTTTTGGCGTTCGTGCGCACTAGCATAATCGGTTGAAAAGAATTGGGCAGATATACATAGTGAAACCATTACGCGAAAGCTGGGCATTCTCAGCCGCCACACGTCATAGCACAATGCGCGTGATATGGTAGACTTGGTGCCAAGTCGGTAATTTTTTTGCGTACGGCCGGTACCAGTTACTGGCTCCATGCACGCAAAATAACGCTGCAATGCGCGTAGTCTGGTTCCCAGACAAAATGATACTGACTATTAATGTTCAATTACCGACTTGGCGAATACATTTTCAATTTTGTATAATAAAAATGACTTGGTTACAACTCTGCAAATCGCCGGTTGAAAATTGAAGACTTTTGCGAGATGTCATGATTTGCAATCACAAGTACGCATGTAAACGTATAGGCCTGAAAATTGTAATTAGCACGCGCGAACGAACGTGCAATGAATGACATATGAATATTAAGCAGGCCATCGCGACCTCAACCAATCAGTGGGCATATGGGGGTCACAGTGTCATACCGTGTCTGGGTTGCTTGCTGTGTGCTTTTACAATGGCGACTTTTTTCGCGTTGTGAAAAATGGAAGTTGTTGGAAACTTTAGGTGTATATCGAATTATTGAATTATTAACGACATTACGTTCACGAGATTTTTTTGTAGATGAAGGTTCATTCTTTCCTTTGATTGCCTCAACATTCGGTAGACTTTCGTCTTTGTCTAATAAAAACGCAAATCTCATTACGTATTTTTTAATCGATTTGTCCGTTTAATAATATCCTCAAAATGCATCGAAATCCCTTTTTTGAGAAAATAATACCTTGAAAGATGTATATATTAGCTCTTTAAAGTACAAGCTTTGTTTGTGTGGATCGGTTGTGGTTTGGCATGAATTATTGCGAATGTTCTGAAGCCCTTTTTACGGCCATTGTTCGCTAGCCTCGCGTTGCTGTCAGTTCCTCGGACGAGAAAATAGAGCAGCTATAGCTACCCGTGAGGGCCGTGACACGGCAACTGACTGTTAGGCCTATTATTCTCTGCAGGTGCGGCACGCACGCCTCACTGTGTTGTAGACTGACACTCTCTGGCATGCATTATGTATTGGACTTTGAACTTTATTCAGTCCGTAAATACACGATGGCAGCACTGTGTAGCATGTATAGGCGAGGTTGAAGTTCAAGTTTGAGTACGCGTGTATAATCTTAAATGATAATAGTCATATCATTAGTCTAGTTCACAGACCAAAAGATTCTGACTATTCCTGATGAATCTGAGACGTGAGAGTCGGGAATAATTGTCAGGTGTAGGGAACCAGACTATCATATCATGGGACTGAATGGAAAGTCCCCGTAGTGTGATGAGTACGCAATACCACGTCAGCAAAAACTCAACAACAATATCATCGCGATCTATTCGTTGGAGATTCATCTTATTACAGGACTAACTGTTGGATAATCGACTTTATGTGAAACGCTGAACCGACCGTAACGAACCGTAGGAGTTGTTTGTTTTCACAAGAAATATGGTGAGTTCCAGTAATCTAACGTAGCGCATAAATTATCATAATTATACTTTTGCAATTAGCAACTCATCATAACGGTTATGTGACCTACTAAGGCGAAATATTACGAATCAACGCCTGAAAATAGTCTGTGAAATAGCCACTTACACACAAGCGTCCATCATATTTGTGCAAGTTTCGACTTTTCTACCGATTTTGATTGAGAAGTGGAGGTTCCTAGTCGTCGACTAGGAACCTTAACTTTGAAAATTTCTGTCCTGGAAGAGAAGATCAAATCAAAATCGGTAACAAAATCGCTACATCAGAGTTTAGCGTTTAGGGGAGCATTGGATGTCTGGCCGCATTACAGAGCTTACGATAGTACTGTACGGCTAGATGCAGTCGGGCTAGGGTATTCCGTAACCCCTCGTATTTCAAAACCTTGGCATCCAAATTAACCAATCAGCAGCTTAGTCTACATTTCTGATCGAAAAAGACGTCAACGCTTCTATAGTCGACTCCGAATAGCGCGCGGGGTCGCATGAAACTTGCACGCTACGCTGTCCACGTGAATATCTGATCCTCAGACGAGCCTGAAGTCAGATATACTGAAAAAATCATGTTGCAAAAATTAACAATAACATTTGAGAAACCGAGGAGTGCTTTTTTTTTTATTGCTCTTAGCGGCAGAATGCGTGTTTTTCCCTTCAAAACCTTGGAAGTTCCTGCGGCATATCTTTTGGAATAATTAAGCTACAAAAATAAATTGAGCATCATTGAAAAGCCAATGATTTTCCTTTTAATGATATGATGTATTTAACTTGAGGAGTCAGGTTGGGTTATTCCTCATTATGCTATGACAGGTCACATATGTATTTAAAAGCTAGGCCTGCATCACAAGGCATACATCTTCATCAGGATTATTAGTAATAAACACAAACGGCAGATTGTCATGATTTTAACTACATTCACCGGAAAGCGGAGGGCGGGGCGGCGGATACTCAGTGACAATATACAATTAATAAATACCTTGGAGAGTCGATGGTTTCTGATTGGTCGAGACTCGATCACGTGGTCGGTCATTAACGGTGATAATGGACCGGCTTCAAAGATCAAGCAAATAAATGGCCCCTGAACCAGCATTGATCCAGCCCCGTTCAGCCCCATGCAAGCCAATGATTGGTCAAAATATAGTAACAGTCATGCGGTAGCTTTTAACAATTGAGCACTGCACATGCGCTCAACCCCCATCGTGTGAGACTGACGCGCGCGTACACAACACAGTTGCTAGGGATGCGTGCGTGCGTGCGCGTAAGGAAGTTTTGAAACGACATCGTACAGCAGTGCGGTATATACTGAGGATGTTTACGACGAAAGCGTAGATCTACGATTTATTTTTTTTGAACACTTCACCCACCGACATATTTACCTTTCCTAAACCAAGCATCTTTGTAATTCCGGACACAAGGAATGTGTAAACGAGATTTCAGCTTCCTCCATCAGGTAAAGATATGAAAACATTGTTGCAATTTGTTTCGCTACGGCAGCAGTTTCTGTTGAGTTTACGTCGTTATAGCTGTTAAGCTAAAATATGGCCCATGAACATGAACACAAAAAAGTCTGGAAATATCGCCGAAAGAAAGACACAAAATTGGAGCATTTTGACTGTTTATTTCGTTATAAAGGTATTTATTAAAGGGAATAACAGTGTGAGGATCCGGTCCTCACTGCGTGATAATGACCGGGTGTGGGGGTGACCGCTGTTAATGGACCGAGACGAAGTGGGGAGACCGGCTCCTCACACTGTTATTCCCTTGATATTTAGTGGCTCAGCGTGAAATGGGAGGAATATTATCGCAAGGTAAAATCTGGACTTTTCCATTTAACGAGGCGAAGCCGAGTGAACTGTAAAAGTCCAGATTTTACCGAGCGATAATATTCCTCCCATTACACAATTTAAAGCCACTCAATTTTTGTTTTATATAACTGACATATAGATTATTGTCATTTGATATATTTGAACTTTTTTTTCAATACAAAACTGGAGGAAAATGTATAATTTCTCTCTTCCAAACCACCCCTTCACGAACATGTTTGTACCCAACGCTGTAGCGCTGGCTCTTTGGAACAATACGCGCTACGCGCAACGCTGAACGCGCACACCAGCATGCATTTGCACACAAATATTGCGTAATGATCCTAACTGTTAAATAGTATCTCCTTTTCTTCATGGGCGGATAGTACTTTTTCAGCCGCGGCATGAATGTGAGCAATAACGAATGCCACGTGATTTGAGTTCCACCAATCAAATGACAAGGATCTGTATGTCGGTCATATAACAGTTTATATGAGCCCCTAATGCTTCCCGAACATAATCTATTATATAACCGACATACAGATCGTTGTCATTTGATTGGTGGAACTCACATCACGTGACATTCGTTATTGCTCCCATTCATGCCGCGGCTCAAAAAGTACTATCCGCCCATGGGAAATGGGAAATAATATTCAACAGTTTGGATCATCCTTGTTCCCACGGCTTTTGAACAGTCGACCCTCACTAATTTTGAACAGCAGAGCGCCGCAAACCTGGGGAGAAGGTTGTGACCCGGATTCGTGCTGCATGACAACCACACACAATAATGGCGGCGACGTCAACAGATGTGCCAACGTTCGCGTCCATTTCAGACATTGATTTAAAGGACTTAATCGATGCAGCGGACTCGAATAACACCAAAAAGCAGATAACATATGCAATTAACAGATTGGATGCTTACGCCAGGTTCGTTGGTACAACATTATCAGCCGTAGAAGCGCTATCGATGCGTGCTCTTGATGGATTTCTTTGCCGTTTCTACGCCAGCCTACGGAAACTCGATGGAAAACTGTTCACGAAGAAGTCAATGCAAGGAATACGCTACGGGCTGCAAAGACACATTCAAGCCCTTCATGACTGGGACCTTAGTAAGCAACGAGAATTTGCTGGGAAAAATAAGGTATTCAAAGCCATGCTCGTGAAATTGAAACGTGAAGGCAAATGATTCATGAGACACAAAAGCCCAATTTCTGTTGCTGATATGGAGAAAATGCAAGCATCGAATGAGTTGGACACGAGTACTCCAAGGGGACTGCAGAATAAGGTATTCGTTGACATTATGGTTTACTTTTGTAACCGTGGACGTGAACAACTGCGGGATATGAAGCCAAGTGATTTTATAATTTCCCAAGATAAAGATGACATTCAGTATGTCACCAGGCGCGATCAAATGACCAAGAACAATCGCGAAAATGATGATGAATCATGCAGCGGTTTTATGTATGAAATTCCTGACAATGACAGATGCCCCGTAAGATCATTGAAACTGTACTTATCCAAGCTGAACCCAAAGTCCCCTGATACGTTCTGGCAAAGACCCAAGGAAACTGCACCACCAGATGATGGCCCGTGGTACTGCAATGGCCCAGTAGGAACTAACACTCTAGGTTCCAAAATGAAAATCATCTCAACCAAAGCTGGATGTAGTAAAGTTTACCCAATCACTGCCTGAGAGCAACTTGCGTAACTGTTTTAGACAGTGCCGGCTTTGCTAGTCGTGATATCATGTCTGTCAGTGGACATCAAAGCGAACAGTCAATCAAACACTACAGTAAAACAAGTGAAGACAAAAAGAAGCAGATGAGTGCAGCATTGGCATCCCAATTGACAGTGAAACGGCAAGACCAGCACTTCTCAGAGCTGGATGATGATAACAATAAACCATCCACCCATCAGCAACAAAACAGATCCACAGCACTGGAGAACATTAACCTACCTTTGACTTCATCCCAAGAGGAGGAAATTCTTCAGGAACTTTCAGCTACCAGTGCAACTAATGCTCTTAACATCACCAATGATGTGAAATCCACTACAAGCCAAATCTTTAATTTTCATGGTTGTGTTGTTAACTTCTACAATGCCAAGTAGAGGACATTGACTTTCCTAAAGGATTTAATCCTTCATCCCAGGAGAAGGAAATTCTTCAGGAACTTTTAGCTACTAATGCAACTAATTTATATCTGAACATCACCAATGATGCAGAATCAACCACAAGCTAAAACTTTCATTTTCACGGTTTTGTGGTTAACTTCTACAATGCCAAATACAAAGGGGACATTGACTTTCACAAATGGCATTACATTGTAATTTGAAGGAAAGATTACTTTAGTAATGACACTACATTTAGCACAACCAAAACCTATAAAGACTGTAACTGTTGATTTTCAAAGGCATTATTGATTCCATATGTTGAACATGTAGGCCTAATTTGTGGAATATTGAAAACATTAAATTTGTTCAAAAATACAATTTGTTCCGAACCTTTATTTGTGTGGTTTGAATTTATTCCTCTTTTTTTTTTTTTTAAATAAATCAAATGACAAGGATCTATATGTCAATAATATAAAACAAATATTGAGTGGCTTTAAATTGTGGAATTCGCCTCGTGAAATGGAACAGTCCAGATTTTACCTCGCGATAATATTCCTCCCATTTCACTCGGCTTCGCCTCGTGAAATGGAACAGTCCAGATTTTACCTCGCGATAATATTCCCCCCATTCCACGCTGAGCCACTCAATATTTGTATACTATTCCCCCTTTAAAAACAACAACATTCGACCACACATCAATTGTAGCATCAGCAGGAAATTAGAATAGAAATCATTACTAACATCGTAGCGTCAAATACGACCTTAGAACCTAATAAATGAACTAAAATTCCATTTCACCTGCAATCAGTCTTTTTTGATAGATAAACTAAACTGGCTTTGACATTGGAATTGAATTTCTTTGCCATTTCACCCATTTTACTCCTTTTAAAATTATTGCTCCGTATATTACATTCTTTAGCTCTTCATTGCCGATTTGACAGTGATTTTCTTTTATATAACTTACATACAGATCCTTGAATGGTGGAGCTCACATCACGTGACATTCGTTATTGCTCCAATTCATGCCGCGGGTCAAAAAGTACCATCCGCCCATGGGGAATGGGAAATACTATTGTAACGTGACAGAGGGCGCTTTTGCGTGGAGCGCTGTGGCTAAAATTAGCGCGTATACTTTTAGTGCATAGAAGTGGGCAAGGCGCGCAAATCGCTTAGGCTCCGCCTCGCGTGTTCGCCATTGGGCAGTGGGGTCACCGCTCGGGGACGTGCAGCACGCGCGCGCGCGCAGGCGCATATGGGCCAGCGGCCGGCTCGGTAGGCTATATAAGGCGCGCAGAAGAGCGAAATTAGACGGACCTGATTTCTGGTTCGAAACGCCGGCACTTGCGGGCGTGTGGTAAGGCATTATACCTCCTGTACTTAGGTGGTAGGGCTGTTGGGCGGTATTGTGACGAGTCGGTTACGGTTCCTCGAGTTGGTGCTGGGTTGCTGCGGGATCAATTGTCCCTTCTTGGGGGCGTGGTTTCGTTGTGATCTTGCCTCCGCTAGTAGGGCTGGTGGTGCGTTCGATCGAGATAACTGACTCCGGCACGGTCTGCCTATACGGACCTGCGTGCGCTAGGCTAATAGGAAACAATAGGTACATTGCTAATACTGCGCGCTGTGGATGTGAGCGGGTAAGTTGAGGGGCCTAATTGTGGTGCGGTTCGAGTCGTCCCTTATAGGGACTTGCGTAATATCTGGCCCTAGACTTGCATTAGTCTCACGCATATTGCGCTTGCGTAGGAACTTGGAACTCCCCCCTCACTGGATTATCGTACACTGCTTGTATCCCGTAGTTCATTGCACCCCCTGTATATAAGTGTTGCATTTCACAGCGCCCTCTGTTGATCTCTTACTGTTCAATTCCTGTATCGGAGTGGGCCTCTTTGTGATTCCAGGAGGAATGTGAATAAAACAGTGGTTATTATTTCTTGGTAAATGAAACTGGTGTCACAAGGCTGTTCATTGGTTCTCCCTCTCAGTTGCGTCATTAAGGATTAGGCCAATCAAATTAAAAGCTGCCCAGTCACATAAAAACAACCAGCTATCCGGCCGGGGCGGTATATTTCCATCCCAACGGACTCGTCTCTAGCCGCTCAGGGACTTTCCGGTACGTGCCGTCCGCGCCACGCCTGTGGAGAGGGCGCCCTCTTACGATCACCGCTCCACGCTAAGGGCGTGACGTCACACTATTCAACAGTTAGGATCATGACGCAGTATTTGTGTGCAAATGCATGCTGGTGTGCGCGTTCAGCGTTGCGCGTATCCTTACTATAATTCAAGGAATCTCTGTCTGTCTGTCCGTCGATTATCTCCAGAACCGGGCACCGTATGAAGTTGAAAATCGGCGGTTGTTATTGTTCGGGACAGCAGAATGAGCAGTGTCAAGTTTGAAGTGGTTTGGACGAGGGGTTCTCGAAAAAGCTGCAAAAACAATTATTTTTTGAGCCTCAACTTGGCAGATTATATACCTACAACACGACGGCGCAGTCCTTTTTCATTGTTTACGTCATGTTTGAGCTAAAGTGCGCGTGCTTAATATGACGCAACAATGGAAAAAGGGATGGGCACACGCATTGTAGGGCAGTTATTGTTCACAGTATTTCTGGAACTCACGTACGTCAGTAGCTGCACGGGCGTATGAATATCAGTGCCGGGGATGGCCTGGCGACATGTACAAAGTGTGCTCAACCTATGAGTGTGAGCAACAATGGAAAAAGGATGGGCACACGCATTGTAGGGCAATTATTGTTCAGAGTATTTCTGGAACACTTACGTCAGTGGCTGCACGGGCGTATGGGTAAATATCAGTGCTGGGGATGGCCTGGCGACATATACAAAGTGCATTCAACCTATGAGTGTGAGTTTAACCTGTAAAAAAATACACAATTGAATCGTGTGCGTTGTTTGCATGATATGAGCATTTTGAAATTGCCCCTACCGAACACTAACAGGTGCACTTTTTGAGCCTCAACGTGGCAGATTATATACTTAGAACACGCGCAGTCCTTTTCAATTGTTTACGTCATGTTTAAGCAAAAGCGCGCGTGCTTAATATGACGCAACAATGGAAAAAGGACGGGCACATCGTGGGGTTCTTTTCAGTTGTTTACGTCATGTTCGAGCTAAAGCGCGCGTGCTCAATATGACGCAAACAGTGCAAAAAGGACGGGCACATTGTAGGGCGATAGCACTGCACACCATGTCTTCGTACGTACATGTACATCGTGAGTGGCATGCACGGGCACCTGCATTTTGTAGTCAACTGAGCAACCATCACTGCACTGTATGTAGGCGGTCGACTGAGCAAGTCTAATACAATATGGTATCGCCCTACAACTACGCCCTACAGTTGTTGGGCTATACCATATTGTCCAGTAGGGGTAAATATCAGTGCCAGGGGGGTGACGACATTTTGTGCGTTTAACTTGCGAGTGTGCGTTCACACCATTGAATAATGTGCGTTGTTTGCACGAGCTACAGTTCTAAACTGCCTCTTCCGAACACCTACATTTTCGACTGGCCCTGCACTAGTTGTTCCAAAGAGCCAGCGCTACAGCGTTGGGTTCCGACATTTTCGGGGAAAAGTGTTTTGGAAGAGAGAAATACATTTTCCTCCAGTTTTGTATTGAAAAAAAAGTTCAAATATATCAAATGACAAGGATCTGTATGTCAGTTATATAAAACAAATATTGAGTGGCTTTAAATTGTGAAATGGGAGAAATATTATCGCTCGGTAAAATCTGGACTTTTCCAGTTCACTCGGCTTCGCCTCGTGAAATGGAAAAGTCCAGATTTTACCTTGCGATAATATCCCTCCCATTCCACGCAGAACCACTCAATATTTGTATACTAATATGTAGGTGTTATAGGTTTTTTTTTTGTTGCCGTATATAAATAGAGAGAATTTGAATGTTTGTGATATTATTTGCCTTGGCGTGTATGGAGAGCAATTCCATAGTAAATCAGTTTAAGTAAGCTGCATGGTAACCCAATGGAAGAGTTTTTGAGACGCTGGTGGAAGCAAACACACCGGTCCTTCTTCAATTGTGTGCGTCATATTGAGCTCGGCATTGCGCAACCGACGTACACAATTGACAAGGACCGGTGTGTTTGCTGCCACCAACGTCTAAAAGTATGCCATTGAAATCTCTTCATATTTGTGACCCATACTGAGGGAAAAAAAGACGAATGTCGTGTTTTGAGTAATCGACGCCTGAAGTTGGATATACAAAAAAAAACATGTAAGGCCAAACAAAATGGTCGGTCTCTAGTCAGACCGAAGTTCCGGAATTGATGCGGCGACGCGTTTTTTTTTTTTTTTGGTGGCTTTTTTCCAAGCTTGAGTTAAGTATAAGCTTGAGTACAGATAAGGTGGGTACTATTTTGCTTATTTGTGTTCTCATTATACATTGGTGTCCTCCATAGATTGCCTTGGTGCCCTTTATCATTTGCCTTGGTGCAATTTCCCCATTCATTGGTGCTCCTTGGTACAACAAAATTGAGGAGGTGTGGCAATAGAGGGCGCTGTTGTGTGAATTCCGTGTTAATTTGAAGACAAAAAAAAGTTGACGCGCATGATTAAAATCGACGCACGCGTTGACCATAGACCGAGCATTCTTTTTTTTTGGGGGGGGGGCCTAATAATCGGGTTTTTTTTTTGTATTTTTGAGAAGAACGTTTTTCACTGCTGTTGGTGGCAGGACACTGTTGAAGTTCATGCGTCATATCTTTGGATTAAATTAAGCTAATTAATTATTTTTTTGGTTCTGTAGTGAGTTTGATAACCACATCATGGCGGTTACTTACACAATAATTATCCTGTTAACACTTGGACTTTGTGCAGCAACCTACAAGATATGCCCGGCAATTTCAGGTGAGAATCTTGTCATAAAGGTATTTTCCGTCAACTTTCAGACCTTGGTCATTGCAAAACATTCATTTGAAATTCACGCAAATAATTGACATGCTTTCACACTCGGTGTAGTTTAGTGAAAGTTCACAATATTGACCTTTTGCTTGCTTGAAATCATTTACACGAAATCCAGTGCTCTAAGAGAATTAACAATTTGAATCGTGGAGAGCTAAACACAAATCCAAGAGGACGACATTATACACATCCCTATTCTTGTATGTATGGTAGATTGTTTCCTAAAGAACGGTTAGGTTACTAAAAACTTGTTTAAGTATTGGTTACTCATGCAATGCATAAACATTGGTTTTAACTTTCACACAAATGGTATCTATATAACTTTATAGTCCGATCAATTTTTGAGCAAAAAAAGGCCTGACCTAGAACAAAGTGCAATACAATTTATTTTAATACTATTAAACTGAGGAAATATAACTGTTTAACCTACTACAATTCTAATTTCATTAAAGGAGTGGAAAGGTATTTTTTATTCCTTTTCTGTACTATTTTATTCTTCATACGTTTAACAGCCGTATTAGTGGACCAGCCAAAGTGGAATATTTCACTTTGGACGGCATTTTTTGAGAATGGCAGGCGACCATGTCAGATCAATAAGTCAAAGGATGGAGAAAAAATTGTAGGTGGATGCCACCCATAATTCTGACCCAAATATAACTAATTTGCATCAATTGAAAATCCCTGCGGCCGTATAATGTATTTATTTCCATATTGGGTATATTCTTTTTTTTTTAATTTTGTTGAAAAGTTTATTTTGGTGGTTCTACTCACACACCCTTACTTAAATAACATTTTCTTAAGCATATAAGTGACTGAATAATTATGAGGACATAGGAACGATCCAAAATGGCCGACAATTTACACGAATATTGCGCGCATTTACCTTGTCTTCAGATATCATCAAGTAGGCTTGCCAAACCTCATTATTGATGAGCTTCAAAATCACCAAGTAACTTTAATACTGGCACAGTTACCCTATTAGAACCTCGTGGAAAATAATTTGAACAATGATAACATTGTGATAATAAGCTCAGCAAACACAAACGGGGAAAACGAGCTTAAATTAGGCAAAGGGTCGCCTAACGTGGGAGACTTGAATAAGTTCAAGGAAATCCCCCCTCCAAGAAAACAAAACCTTGCTCGTAATCAATATGTGATTTGTCAATGTCAAAATGTGTTTCTTTCCATCGATTTTCTTTCCAATAATTTGAGGAATTTCCTTTCCTCTTTTTCAAGTTTCCTATATTAAGCAACCCTTCACCAATTAGGCCAATTAACAGACACCTCGTTTTTCCCCTGTTTTTGTTTGCTTTGCAAAATATCAAAAAGTTATCATTGTTCACATGGTTTTCCATGAGGTTTTCATAGGGTAACTGTGCCAGCAAGCAACCTTGATGAATTTGAAGCTCATCACCACAGAGGTTTGGCAAGCCTAAATGAAATGAAATGCCGTGAAAGTATTTTCTAGAGAACTTTTCCCCATTTGGCTGGCCTACTCTATGGAAAGCGTCATGTTTTCTTTTGCTTCCGTTACCCGTTAAAAAAAATCCGTTCACATCACGTATAACACTTTGCACAACAAAACTGACCACAGCAGACGACTTTTTTATGTCCATCAATTGTTATAATTGTTAGTAATTAACAATGCCTCGCAATACTATAGGATACTTTCCTCAAAAAGGAGAAACAAAATCAAGAAATGTGAGATATTGTTACTGCCCAAATTATTTATTGGTTAAAATAAATCGCCTTGATGTGCTTAATAAACCATTGTTTCAGGGACAATCTTTGCAGGTCTACTCGAAACAAGGGCGGAAAATGATATACACATAGAGATCCATATAAAACTAAATTTCAGGTGTCTACGCCAATAGGCCAGAGTCCAAATTTAAATATTAGGGAAAATATCCGAAATCCGAGATATGTTTGTTCCTTTTGTGATGAATTTACGTCATCGGCATAACTTATAAGTAACATAAAAATTGCCAAAAAATATATGTATACTAAAAAAACACCTTAAGTGAAAATTAAGCTCAATTCTGGGCTTTAGAGAAAAGAAAATAGGCATTGTGACAAGTGTATTACCCCAGATCAAAGCCTTAGGCCAGCGGATGGGGGAGGGGGGTGGGGGTTGGTTTGACCATGCCATTGGTATTACTTTTTTTTTGAAGCGAAGTCCGTTTCATCCAAAGAATCGTTAGTAGGGACTCAACTTTGCCTTTCATAAGTAGTGCACTTCACTCTTGACAGTACAAGTAGATGTTTCAATCAATGTTCATAATTCGATCAGGATTTTTCCACACAAATACAAAATGTATATAGCTAACGACAAAAAAAAAGATCTGTTTCTCATCAACCTAATATACATTTTTGTTTTGTTATAAGTGTTTTGAGATGTTTTGGTTGATATTTTCAACATGATTTGTGTATTTCATCATTATTTTGCCTGCAGCAACTTGGATTCTGATTAACTGGCATGTGTTTTTACATGTATATGCCTCACTGGACTTTGTGTTCAGCCCCGCATTCAAATGCAAATGACATTTCCAATAGACACTATTACCCAGCCGCTTATCATGAATGGGACTTTTCCGCATCACCAACCAAGTTCTACACAACCTCCGCCCCTTAGTAGGACCCTGCAGTACAGTCGATCTGATTTACTTAGCCTTAGGCCTACTGGTAAAACTGTGGCTACCACAACCATCATACACTGCCCTCAAAGATCTTGATATTTTCCGGATCAGGAGTAGGCGAGCTGGTCGTCATTTACAACGAACTAAATTGGACCAATT
The DNA here is from genome assembly GCA_029964075.1 of Patiria pectinifera. NCBI lineage: Eukaryota > Metazoa > Echinodermata > Asteroidea > Valvatida > Asterinidae > Patiria > Patiria pectinifera. The sequence continues at coordinate 11,279,866 of CM057148.1, read as the reverse complement.
CCAAGTGAATATTGAACCTCCCTCACAGAGAATTAGTCAAATACCGGTTTGCATTAGTTCTAGATCTGCGGTACCGACACATAGGCAGTCGGGTTCGAACTTGATAACTTGAAGCCTATCGCCCGCGAGACATACAATAAACTCAATGTCCATCTCTGGAATGCAACCTCTATCAGGAACAAATCCACACTCATATGTGACTACAAACTTGAACATGATGTTGACATCACGGTCATTACAGAATCATGGTTGAGAAGTGAGGATTCAGTGATAATCGGTGAGGCCACAACTCTGGGCTATGTATTCCTTAGCAAGCCATGCGGCATCGCCATCATCTTCAAGGCACCGCTCAATGTATTCTTTGCAGGGTCTAACATTAAATCAACTCGTTCATTTGAACTTGCTTGCATTACTGATGCCACAAAACAGTTGCGTATATTCGCAATTTACAGACCGCCCCCGTCACCAAGGGATGGCCTGAATACGTTAGAATTGTTGTAAGACTTCAATAATTTCCTGGCCAAAATCTCACCTCTCTCTGGAAATCACCACTATGATACTGGGGGACTTCAATCTGCACCTCGATACGCCAAATAAAACTAACACTGCTCAGTTTCTCACATTGCTTGCCGACCATGGCCTACGACAACAAGTCCAAGGGGGCCCACTCACAAATACGGCATACCGTTGATCGTATGATTTCACGTCAGACAGACACCCTTCTGCAAAACTGTGAAAACTGTGAAAACCGTGTGATTAAATGCCTCATTTATCACGCCAAACACAACCAACAGGTGGTGCAATTGAAAACAAGAAACTACCGTTTCATCGACACTGATACTTTCACTGATGATCTTGCACGATCTCTCGAGTCGTTTCCATATGACAGTAGTCCCAATGACCAAGTTGTGTTTTACAACAACGCGGTCCTATTAGTGTCCTGGACGCTCATTGTCCCATCAAGATAAGAACGCGAAGGTTCAAATCCCACCGACCATGGTACACGAAGGAAATCCACCTCACCAGACACAACCGTAGAAAACTTGAAAGAAGATGGCACAAAACTAAACATCCCGATAACCGACAAAAATACATGGATCAGGTCCATGAATCAACTAAGCTCATTCGTCGTGAACAAGCAACATACTTCAAGGCCCAGCTTTCATCCGCCAACACAAAAACTGCGTTTAAAATAATCAACTCATTGTTAAACAAAGGGACTATAGTATAGGCTGTTATGTACTTTTGCATTTTTTTTGCTAAAGAAGGAATTTTTGTCATATTTGGATAGAGTTTACCTTCCTAAGCCAGAAATCCATTGGTAACATTTTTTTCCATCTACCATGTGGCGGCCATCTTGGATTTCAAAATGGCCGCCATTTCGAACCTAATGTGTATCATAACTTCGGACCTGATTGTAATAATAAGTCCATTTTGGTGGCAAACCCGATGTTTTTGATACCAAGGAACCCACATAAACCATTGTTGATGGGATACTCCAAATGGATGGCAGCCATCTTGGATATTTCAAAATGGCCGCCATTTAGTACCTAATTTGTATCATAACTTTAGACCTGATTGTCATATGAAGTCCATTTTGGTGGCAAACCCCATGTTTTTGATGCAAAGGAACCCACGTACATCATTGTTGATGGGGTACTCCCAATGGATGGCAGCCATCTTGGATATTTCAAAATGGCCGCCATTTAGTACCTAATTTTTATCATAACTTTAGACCTGATTGTCATATGAAGTCCATGTTGGTGGCAAACCCCATGTTTTTGATACAAAGGAACCCAAGTAAATCAGTGTTGACAGGGTACTCCCAATGGATGGCAGCATCTTGGATATTTCAAAATAGCCGCCATTTAGGGTTTCATTCAAATAATAACGTTGCACCTGAATGTGGTACGAAGTCCATTTTGGTGGCAAACGTCATATAGCAAGGAACCCAAGTAAATCATTGTTGAGGGAGTACTTCCAATGGATGGCAGCCATCTTGGATATTGTGGTGGCACACCCCATAAATTTGATACCAAGGAATCTACACATTGTTACCCTGATGGAAGGCAGGTTTCTCTGGGAAGAATGTTTCAAACCACTTGGAACAATACTTGGAGTGTTATTACCTCATTATGATCAACAGCTTGATAATAATGACTGCTGGATATGATTGGACTGACTGTAACCTGACTGTACAGATCAGAAGCAACCCATGCAGACTATGTCTAAACCACTGTGTTCAACCATTTTTCCCAGGCACCTGATAGCACTGAAATTGGTGTGAATCAGAGTTGTAAAGAGCCACTAATTTTTGTGACTCGAGTCGAGGTCGAGTCGAGTCAAGTCATTTTAAAGAAGTGAGTTGAGTCCAGTCGAGTCATTAGTTTAAGAAATTTGAGTCGAGTCGGGTTGAGTCAAATATTTACCTCGAGGCAATTCGAGTTACCAATATTTGAAAACCACATAACAAAGACAAGAGGGAAAGTCATTAGGTTCACTAACAGTTAACAAGAAGTGAAACTTCGATCTTATCAAGGCTATCTGGTTTGGCTTCGGGTCTTGATTTTATTTCGCTGATACGCTGACATCAAAACCAAATTGCAATAAACAAAACTGTTTCTGATTAATTAAAAAGTCGGTATGTTTCTGTTTAATTTTTAAAAGGAGGGCATCAATTTAGCCGGCGTTTGAATCCAAGAAATTCATAAGAAACCGCCCAAAGCCAATGATAAAACAACAAATTGGAAAATGTGTTTAAAATCCGTCTCCTCGGTGGCTAGTATTTTGTGCATTCCATATGATATGATGTGGTATGGGAGTCTGTGACACGTGGACATTACAAGCGGCCGCTGTAACTGTATTCGCAAAGCGGCATGAACATAAATGTTGCACTGTACGTCATTGCAATTATTTTTCGCAAACTTTTGCTTATATTTTTGAGACCCGAGCCTAATTATTTTTCGCTTGAGTCGATTCGAGTCTTCTGATGAGGACTCGAGTCGAGTCGATTTATTTGCTTGCCGTGACTCGAGTCCAGTCATTTACCCCTGGGGACTTGAGTCGAGTCGAGTCACCAAAAGTTGTGACTCTGCTTTCATATCTAGCCTAGCCACGACAGGACCAGGGTTGTCTGGGCATGTGATGCAGTTGATGCAGAGAGCCACTTACGAACAAAAAGAAACCCAGGCATACAAACAACCTGAAGTGGACTTACTAATTGCTAACTATAGACAGCATTCACACGTACTTGTAGTGGAGCGGCATAGCCCCAATAATACCAAGAATTGTGCAATCTGTGATACAATTATGAATTAAACTACGCATGTTGGTTTTTCATGCCTTGAATAACATTTGTTAAAGATAAGAGGCATTTCATATTTAACTTCTGGTGACCTTTGAGAGTCAATAACCTTTAACAATTATGCTTCAAAGCTTCACTTTCCTATGTCACAAGTCTACGTCATAGGTCTTCATGCAATGCAATTAATGATCAGATTTGGGAACAACTCATGTCTGACCTTCAGTGACCTTTGAAAGTCCAATAACCTTCGTAAACCTTATTTATAGCCATTTGTAAGGTTTACTATTTAAACCCCAACTTTTTCACGATCTAAGTCTAAATTTTATGATATGAAAAGAAAATATTCATATATACCTGTAAGACAATTCATATTGAACCTCTGGTTACCTTTCCAGAGGTCATGACCTATCTTTAGATATTTATAAGATTATCTCGTTTCATGATGTGAGGGCATCATATCTGACATCTGATACCTTGGAGAGGTCAACGAACTTTGTATACCTTATTTGTCGATATCTATCATATTTATTCCATAGTCATGTATTGAATTCAGACCCCATGCACAAACAATTGTGAGGTGACCTCTGAACTCAATTTTCTTTTTAAATTAATGACAGACTCAACATGCCCCAATTGGAATGCAATGGAATATATATACAATGTCAAGCAGTATTCATTATTGTGTTCTTATTACACTCTGTTATATCCAGATGGACTTGAGTAACCACATTTTTAACCTTTTTACAGAGTGTGATGCTTGTCCAATGCACCTCTTATATTCTTAAAGCAGGGAAATGGAGATCAGAAGTCATGACAAAATTGTCTTTGGGTCTGAATCATTTCACACTATAGAATAATTGTTAAAAACACTTCTTTTTCACTATTTAGACTTAGATAATGAAAAGTGGCATTTGGAAGATTATATAAATAGCGGCAATTAGGGTATACAAAGTTCATTGGGAAAAGATGCTGCATCTTGACATCAATTTTTTTCATAATATATCATTTCCAATTTTGTTAAGAAAATACTTTAAAAACTTTCTTGACTCCATAGACTTTGTACACAACTGCTAAAGTGGCATGTGGATTCTACATTCTTCCCCTTCATTGACCCTTCACAAAGGTCACCAGGGGTCAGATATGAAATGCCTCCATATTTTTAAAAAATTCTCGTCAAGGCATGAAGACGTGATATGCCAAGTTTAACCACAAAGTGCACAATTCTGTCACTATGCCTCTCTACTATTGCCAATAATTAACAATCCAGTCCAGGAATGGTCAACACTTGTCACTGTGCAATAGAGACCCTTTAAAAACTAAATTGCAAAATGGCGCTCATTCTGAAATATCCAAGATGGCTGCCATCCATCGGGGATACCTCATCAATAATGTATTTTTTAGATTCCTTGGTATCAAATTAATGGGGTTTGCCACCATAATGGACTTCATACGAACGTCCAGGTGCAACGTAAGTTATTATTAAAATGAAATCCAAGATGGCGGTTATTTTTAAGTATTCAAGATGGCTGCCATCCATTGGGACTACCCCGTCAAATTTGATTTACTTGGATTCCTTGGTATCAAATACATGGGGTTTGCCACCAAAATGGACTTCATATGACAATCAGGTCCGAAGTTATGTTACAAATTAGGTACTAAATGGCGGCCATTTTGAAATATCCAAGATGGCTGCCATCCTTTGGGAGTACCTCGTCAACAATGATTTACTTGGATTTCTTGGTATCAAAAACATAGGGTTTGACACCAAAATGGACTTCATATGACAATCAGGTCCGAAGTTATGATACAAATTAGGTACTAAATGGCGGCCATTTTGAAATATCCAAGATGGCTGCCATCCATTGGGAGTATCCCATCAACAATGATTTACGTGGGTTCCTTGGTATCAAAAACATGGGGTTTGCCACCAAAATGGACTTCATGTGACAGTCAGGTCCGAAGTTATGATACACATTAGGTCCGAAATGGACGCCATTTTGAAATCCAAGATGGCCACCACATGGTAGATGAAAAAAAATGTTACCAATGGATTTCTGGCTGAGGAAGGTAAACTCTATCCAAAAATGACAAAAATTCCTTCTTTAGCAAAAAAAAATGCAAAGGTCAAAAATACGACATAATATACTATACTACTACTTCTCTTCCATCTGGCCGATCCTTGAAGTCGCTGAGCAACCGGTTCTCCACTTTCTTCAAGGACAAAATTGTGAAAATAAGATCTAACATTGAGTGTCTGCTCACCCAAACCTCTGAAACTGATGATGAGGTCCATGTTGATTGCCCGGCACACGTACCTGAACTCTCCGACTTCACCCTAGCTGGTGATGATGAGGTCTTAGACTTGCCCTAACAAGTCGTGTGGACTGGACCTTCTCCCCACATGGATGGTGAAAGAGAACACCGACACTCTCCTCCCTGCACTGGTTTCCATTGTGAATAGTTCAATGTCCACAGGTTCTTTCCCATCAATCCTCCAGGAAGCCATTGTTACGCCAATGCTGAAGAAGCCTAGGCTGGATGTGAATAACCTTAAGAACTATAGACCCGTTTCTAATGTGGCTTTTCTATCTAAACTAAGTGAAACAGTTGCTCTTAGTCGTATTAATACTCATCTGTGTACAAATTTGATGGATCAGAAGTTTCAGCCCGCATACAGGTCTGGCCACAGCACGGAGGTGTTGCTGGATCTGTCGGCGGCTTTCGATACTATCGATTATGCTACTCTCTTAGATAGATTATCCAATGTATTTGGGATTACAGGTCATGTTCTACAGTGGTTCCATTCTTACCTTGTTGGTCGCACTAATAGAGTAAAGGTTGCTAGTGAGCTATCTGACCGACAACTACTGGAGTTTGAACTACCACAAGGCTCTGTTGTCGGACCTCAGCTGTTTACTCATCCTCTCGCTACCGTTATCCAGCGTTTTCAGCCTGTCCGTTACCACTTCTATGCTGACGACACGCAACTGTACATCCAATTCAATCCCAACAATCCAAGTGAAATCAACCAAGCTCTGTCTACATTATCACAATGCATCATGGACATAAAACACTGGATGATAAGTAACATGCTTCAACTAAATGAATCCAAAACTAAATTCTTTGTCTGTGCCAACACCAGAATTCTCAATTCGTTATCTGATCTTTCCCTCCAAGTAGGCGCTGATACCATCCAGGCTTCCTCAAAGATCAGAAATCTTGGAGTGGTATTCGACCCAACCATGCAGATGTCCAACCAAGTCAGTGCCATTTGTCAATCTGTAAACATGAATCTGCGCAACCTATCATGGATCAGAATGTACATTGACAAACCATCTGGTCATGCTGCCATTAGAGCCCTCGTAACATCTTGGGTGGACTAGGCAAACTCACTCCTGTTCGGTATAACATCTGCTGACTGCAAACGCCTTCAACGGCTCCAAAATCGTGCTGCTAAACTGATTTATCAGGCTGGAAAATATGACAACGTCACTCCTATCCTCCACGATCTTCACTGGCTGACAATCCCCAACCGAATCAAGTTCAAACTTCTGACCCTCGTTTACCAATGTCTTAACACTGACTCTGCACCTTCATACTTAACCGAACGCATTCAGCTTTACAAGCCAACCAGAAGCCTCCGATCATCTACTGACACCTGATTACGCCATGTACCAAAAACTCGCACTTCCACTGGAGAGACGCACTTCCACTGGAGAGAAAAGCTTTCACGCTGCTGCCCCCAAAACTCTGGAACAATTTACCCTACATCATCCGCCACTCTAGCTCACTAGCAACATTAAAAAAATCCCTAAAAACATATCTGTTCAATTGATCTGTTTAATTGATATGTTATTGCTTACTCATGTATCTTGCATGTGGTTTATTTCTTGTTCTGTTTTCTGGTTTTTGGTTTTTCGTCCATTTTTGTGTAAAGCGCTGTGGTACTTTCTATGACAGTTAGAGCGCTATATAAATGTTCAGTATTATTATTATTATTATGAAAAGGATTTTTGGATATCCCTTTTTGCAAATAATCGTATCTCGTCTATGGTTTTATTGGGCACATTAGGCGGAAAATCTGTTACTCTATCAGTGGACTGTATAACACTATGACTTGAAGTCACCGGACGGATTGACAAAATGTCCCACCTTTTTATCTTAAATAATGCTTGGAAAAAAAACCTCCCACTCCATAGAAACAATTAGATTTTCACACGTTGTTTGAGTTTTTATTTGTAGTTGTTTGACGATTGAATGGTTTATATTGCAATTTGTTCTAGGTCTTATTTTAAATTGACCGGACTAATATAATAACATTTCATATAATAATAACCGGGAATGGGTCATTAGGGAGACTTTCCCATGGACTTGTGCACAATTTGTTTTTCAACTTAGATGTGCCCTAACCCAATATTCCCTTGTCATGTTCCACGAATTTCGGTATTTTTTTACTAATTAGACCATGAGCAACAAATATAACCTAATTGCGACAGCAACATTTTGCCTCTTCAGGGGGGCTGTGCCATTAAGGAGACAGCTATGTGTCTCCCTAATGACCGGTGTCATCGAAGAAATTACGGTTACAGCCCGATAGTCCGACGGTTCGATAGTCCGAAGGTTCTTTAGTCCGAAGGGCCATTAGTCCGAAGTGTCGTTATTCCGAAGGTTCAGTAGTCTGAAGGTTCGATAATCCGAGGGTTCGATAGTCCGAAGGGCCCATTAGTCCGAAAATAGAATAATGTTAATTAATCCGAAGGTTCGATAGTCCGAATAGACGAAAGGGTTCGATAGTCCGAATCAACAAAAAGGTTCGATAGTCCGAATAGATGATAAGGTTTGATAGTCCGAATGTACCGTAGGGTTCGAAAGTCCGAATTGACAATAAGGTTCGATAGTCCGAATTGAGATTATGGTTCGATAGTCCGAATAGGCAATACGAATCGTCAGTATGACACTTCGGACTATCGGACCTTACTGTTGATTTGGACTATCAAACCTTATTGTCGATTCGGACTATTGGACCTTATGGACGATTCGGACTATCAGACCTTATAGTCTCTTCGGACTATCGAACCCTATTGTCATTTCTGGATAATGAGCCTTCGGACTAATGAACCTTATTTTCGTCTCGGACTATTGAACCTTCGGACTGATTAACCTTATTCTAAATTCGGACTATCGAACCTTCGGATTAATGAACCTTCGGACTATTGCATCAAATGTTCGGATTAACGAACTTTATTTCATTTTCGGACTTACGAACCCCCTCTTATGGAATTTTTGTGCATTGGGACTATCGAAACCTCGGACTAAAAAACCTTCGGACTTTCGGACCTTCGGACTATCGGGCAGCCCCCGAAATGACGATAACGTGTCTCCCTAATGGTACATTTAGTGGAATAATACAATGCACACGTATCGGCCAGTATTGCTGATCTAGGCGATACGTATACGGATTATGGTGTAAACCAATGACACCAGTCGTTCAATATACCGTGGTAATATATACGGTTGTTAATTGTTTTCAGTTAACAGTACTCACAGTGCTTTTGGTGCAGTCAACTACGTTCAACGAGGCCTATGGCATCAAGTACCTTGCCTGTCTTTCCGTCCCGATGAGGCCATTAGTCGAGTCATCTGGTTCAAGCAAGGCAGTCCAACTACTTCTTTGCAAACTTTGATCACACACAAACGTAACACAGACTACCACTGGAGTGACAGGTATGCATTCTGGACGTCTGGATTCAGCCTCGTCATTAAAGGTGTCGAGGAGAGTGATGAAGGAAGGTATCTCTGTCAAGTCATACCACGTGACACAACAGACCGAATTGGCCAAATCGTTATCCGAGTAATAGGTAAGCTGTTTTGTGGTATAATTGGCAAACATTTCTTTAAAACATAGGGATGCCTCCAATGCAAAGGATGTGATTGGAGTTTGAGTAAATTTGATGTGGCGTGAATTTGCATAACGTGATAATGCGAATGGTAGCAGACTAAACATATTCCATTTTTATTAAATTGATATAATAAGTGAACAAATATCCAAGGGCTCTACAGGAAACTTATTCCAGGAAAACCCAAACGGCTTATCAATTTCTTCCGGTTCCATCGAGGACATAGTCAGATAAGGTCCGAATATCAAATTCAATAACACAGGCGATACCTTTCCCGGAGGCAATAGTCAGGAATCACCCACTGCTAGTTTCCATCGAGGACGCAGACAGACGCTACCGTGTGAGTGCGCGTCACAGACACCAGCCGTAGTGTATTGGTCAACGGGAGAGGGCGTCACTACAGATACACAGATCATTGGTGCACGTTTTTCTGATGGTGCTACCCTGCAGATCCAACATGGCGCCGATTACAGCATTGGTAGCGACGCTTCACTTACAGTCAACTCCCTGAATGACGTACAAGATACACAGAGATTCTGGTGTCACGTGTTCCAGTCAGATGGTACTCTCAGAAATTGCGACACCAATGTCCAGATATCAGGTAACACCTATACAGTATGTATTCGATAGGAAAAGGTATATTTTTACTTCGGTGATGCAAAGTAATTGTAACACTAACACAATTAAGAAATAACACATAACTTCAATTGTTCTGAGCTGACTTTCATTACCAATTTTAAATTCTCCCTTTGTCCGTTTTTAAACAGTTGATGATGTTGAATCACATAGTGATGCACTGAAGGCATCAGAAAGATCTTTCTACCTGCGAAAAGACACGCAGCAGATACTCCCTTGCCTGAGCTGGACACCTGGCGACACAGCTTGTGAAGTGGAGTGGAGTAAGCTCGACAACCCAGATCGACAACTCCTCAGTTACAACCTGTCGACTGGTGTCGTCGATTCTAGTCCTGAATTCGATCTCGCCAGTGACTTTGGTTTGGTGATTCAGTCAGTTGATGATGACCATGCTGGAAAATATCAATGTGTTGTGACGGCATATGAAAACCAGATAGGCCAAGATGTTGAAGTCCGAGTGATAGGTTGGTGCAAGAACTGAAACTCATATTTCTAGTTTGGTGAAGATTTCTATTAAATTTGTATTTCTCTCATCTTATGTGCAAACGTTTTGAATTGTGGGCACAATTTTAACCTGTACATTTTTCCTCTCTCACTGTGATTTATTTAGTGATGGAGTGCCGTGGCCTCGTGGTTAAGGGCATTGAATTCGTGGTCCGCGGGTAATTCTGCGGGCTGTGGGTTCGAGTCCAGCCCGGGGTTATGGTGCGTGTGCCCTTGGGCAAGGCACTTTGCCACTCATTGCTTCTCTCCACCCAGGAGTACATGGGTACCTGTGCGGGCAGAGATGGTTATGTGATTGCTTTAGCTTGTTTGCGCCTAACAGGCAGCATCGAGCTGTATACTCCTCAGGGAGATGAGATGGTTTTTGGAATGTTTAATTGGCCCGATGATCAGGGGTAATAATAATACTGTAAGCGCCGTGATTTAGTTTAGTAAAAAGGGCGTTCTTAAATGCCGATTATTATTATTATTACTATTATTATTATTACTATTATTATAGAGGATCGCTTTCCACTGGACGGCGGTAGCGCAACAGAAGGTGACAGTGTGATCTTTAAACCTGAAAGTGGATTTTCTCTACCATGCCCGGCTCTGTCAGACATCTCTATGACAGGTAAAGCAACATTGTTCTGGTCTTTTGGCGCCCCTGATGCAGAGTCTACCACTGTGATCGGCACGCTGAATCTACCAGATGGTCCCAAGAAGATGTATGATCTTGGAAAGGACTGCCTCGGCATATCAAGGGAAGGCACTCTGCTGCTAAATATCTGTTCTGCAGATGCTGACGTCAGATACTGGTGTCTTGTCTTCCCAGCGAATGACGATCTGATACGGTCATATGTGGATGTGTTGATCAAGGGTAAGATTATGCATTCCATGACGTCACATTTTGGTACCATGTTTGTCGGTTGCTGGTCTCATCATAATTACCATACGTTGACTTATCTATCAATACAGAGTAGTATGTTAACTGTTATGTTTTCAAAGAAACAAGGGACTGCACGTGTATGTGAGGAGAACTTTAATGAAACATTGAATGATGTGCCATGGCAAAAGATCATCAAAATGACGCCATTAAATACTTTGTGGGATGCCAAACCATCCTTTTGTTTTTCTCAGTCAACTGTAAAGAAAATGATTGTTTAAAGAGCTTTGTGGGAGTGCATTTACTTGTAGATACAATCAATCGTTTGATACAGACAACAATGCACATTGTTTTCTTGGCTTAAGCCATATTGTTAACAGTATAATCGTCATTTGACTCCTTGTATGCATTAGATTCAAGCGATATTGCTGAAAAATTTAATATCGTCGTCGTCGCTATTTGCGTGCCTTTATTTGTCGCTGTTATTCTTGTGATTGTTCTTGTCCTGATCTGTAAGCGGCGTCGACGATCTTCAAATCACAAAGAAGAAAAGGAGAGAGGTGACTATAAACGGCTGCCTAAAAAAAGTAAGAGAACGACAAGGTTGATAAGATAGGTCGAGGGGAGAAATTATTTCAAGAACTGGAAATTATCGGGAAATTTGCAACTTGACCCTGTCAAAATATTCTTGTGTTTTATAGTTTGTTTATCAAGAAGAAAGTAAAACCTGGATTTTGCTTTTCGAGAATAAGACCCAGATTGGTACAAACAAATCAGAAAACCTTGGCATTGGAGACGAATTGCCTCAATTTTGATATATGAGTGAAGTTAATACCATGTACCTCCAAACTGAAACCTTTATGATGAAGGATAGGTGAGGTACAATTACAACCTTGCAAGATTGTATATGTGAATTCATTGTAACCTGCAGGCCACTATGTATCGAAATACCTTATTCGATATTTTGCTTTGATTACAGAGCCCGCCGTGGAGCTGGATTTGAAGACGCTTGCCAAAAAATTAAAATTGTATGTGATCAGCAAATTGGGCAGAATTACCATTACACCATGGGTTGACCAGGACGATGCCTGCTTCGCATCAATAGATACAGTCTACAAACCCTTACAGGTGTTCGTTAATATCTTCAACGGAGAAAACTCTGTAAAGTATCAATTAGACTCAGAGTCTGATTTTTTTGATGATGGTATTCCAGAATTGGCCAGTAAGCATGCTGTAATACAAGGTAGACGGGGTTGTGGTAAGACCACGCTTTTGCACAGACTGATATACGACTGGGCCATGGGAAGGGAACGTGCACTATGGGGTAGTGATCAGATAGTTGTTCTTGTCCCAGCTTGGTTGCTTATTAAAGCTAAAACCATTGGTGAAGCAGTTGTTCAATGCATGCTACCAAAAGACGCAAACATTTCGGCAGACTCCATTAATGCACACTTCGCACGAGACAAAAGCAACCTGACAGTTTTGATAGATGACTGTGATGAGCAGCACAACATTGACGGTGTCATGAAAGTAATGACAGACAATGAATTTCTTGACTGTCAATTAGTTTTGACAACTAGACACGCAGAGCTGGCAAAAGCTGCGGCACGGATACATAACATGCGGCATATCACCATTACCGGCTTTACGCTCGGAAACGCTATCGAATACATCAATGGAGTTTTGGATGCTGCTGAAGGCAGAAAGAAAGCTACCCCTGAGCACAACACAGTCAAGAGTAAAGCTGAGCCTAAATCAGGTTCTACTTTGGACACAAACACCAAGCAGCATCTGCCCGAGACAGAATGGTCTCCAACAGTGTCATTTCCTCCAAAAACACAGGAAAGCACTGCCACAGAAAGCACTGCCACAGACACATTTCATGAGAAGAAAGAGCCACCCAAAACACAAACAAAAAATAAGAACCGAAATCTCCATCGATATCTAGAAGAGGACATGCTTCAACCGGATATTTCATGTCTCCCAGCTGTCTTGGCAGCTCTCTGTCAGCTGTCAATCTGGTCAAAAGGAGATGCCATTAAACCCGACGCTACCATGACAACTTTGTTTTTCAGATTGGTCAAGGGTATGTTCAACAGGAGGGAAGGGCAAGGGGTTGGTGTCATTGAGGGACACCGACTCCATCTTTCAATTGAAGAACAACTGAACGTACTGGCAGAGCTTGGTAGAGTAGCCTATTCAAGACTGGTTGACAGTTGTGCAAATGATGCGTACTACTCGAAAGAGGATTTCTTGAGTTCGTCAGAGAAGGGAGAAAACGCCTTTGAAGTTGCAATAGAGGTTGGACTTCTTCGTCTATTGCAGGTTGAGTCCAAGGTTGAATCTCCGGAACAAACTACTGACGCAGTTTCTTCCGAGGTATCAGAAGTGGAGATACGAACAGAGTTTCTTTGTTGTAAACGGGCACAAAATCAGCAGAGTGGATCTGAACTAGATCCGATAGGGCAGGATACAGAGCTCACACCCCTGACAACTCCTAAGGATGAAAGCGTGTGTTTTGCATTGGAGATTCTTGAGCAGCTTTGCGTCGGCGTGTTTTTGCCTTCGACCATTGGAAAAGTGAAACAATTGGTCGACGGTTTAACAAAGATGGGCCCCACGGAGATTCTCTATAGTTTTTCAAATGTATTCCAGTTCGCCATCCATGATAATCAGTTTGACAGAGAAGCGCTTGTTGATTTTTGTGTGGAGATTATCAAAAAGGGAAGCAGTCAGGTCAGGTCAGTCCGTGTTGTGCTGCAATTTCAGAAGTTCATAGAGTTGTGTCTGCAGCTGAATTTCGAGGGGCAGTGTAAGGGCGCCTTGAACAAGAAGCTGAAATCGGTCTTTTCTGACGGGAGGGTCCGCTTAATCGGGATATCGAGTTACAAACTGCGTCTGTTGTCATACCTACTCCAACATGCTCAGCCGGAAGATAAGAACAAGCTGAATGTGACGTCGGTTGAATTGTTACGAATTAGTAACTACGATTGGTCAGAACTTCAAGAATATGTCGAATATTTCATTTCTGCGAAAGGGGAACATGTGAAGAAAATGGACAAGAAGGTGAAGACGGAGAAGACAGAGAAAGAGGAAAAGTATGAGGAGAAGAAGAAGAAAGCTTTGGAAATAGAAACGGAAGGCCGTCCGCTATCTACTGGAACCAAACAGAGAAGAAATCAAGCATCGCAGGAAGACATCGAGAAACGTTTAACCGATGAAGTGGAGGTCAATTCCAGCATTACTGAGCCTCTGCCAGACGCAGAAAAACAACCGAAATCTGAAGCTGACCAAACAACAGCCGGAAATCCCCCAAATGACATGGACAACTCTTCCGTTAAAATAACCCAACAAACCGATCAGTCCCAGCGCAACTTCCAACTATCTGCAGTTCCACATCAACAGATGGACAATGAGGTAAACTCTCGACCAAAATTGGAAGTCCTCAAATCTTCACGTCCAAATGCAAATGTTGGCAATGAAAAAACCTCTTCATCCGAACCTCACATCGGTCATGGAAATGGTCGTTGTTCAAAACATCAAACTGAAATGAGACATTCACATGATGATGCCATTCATCAGCCAAACTTAATTCAACCAAGGGCGGTTGGTGAGCCGGTTTTACATCCCGTAGAAGGCGAAAACGAATGTGAAGATATATCGCCTTTAACACAATCAGGAACCAAGGTAAGCGACTCACCAAGCGAGGATGATGGTAATGAAGTTCAACCTATAGACTTGTCTGTAGATGAAGATATTGCATCCTCCTATGATGTAATTGATAGTAACAAGATTCATGCTGTACCCAAAAAGCTGCGTGAGAGAATAGAAGCAAGCAACCAAGACATGCCCCGGTTTCCTCCTGACGAGTCAGACGTGAGTGTCCTCCATACTGTGCAGTTTTTTTGTCTACAGGAGCTCTTAGAGTCACAGGCAGGGGAGTGCTACTCATCGGGTGCAGCAAGAGACTTGGCTCGCTACCTTCCTCGTCTGGAAATGCTGGAGAGTCTGGTTCTGGTTGGGACGATTCTGAGTTCAGACGCTATTTGTGAATTAGCGAAAAGTGCTCGCCAACTCCCAAACTTGAAAAAACTGGATCTACGTCTTAATAGGCAGTTTGATGACAGAGCCTTCGTGGCGGTAACAAATATACCGCTACATCAGTGCAGAAAGTTGAAGGATCTCAGACTGTCTCTGTACAGAGTAAGTAGTAATGGGTTTGATGAAGTTCAGAAAGAAATGGACAAGGATGGCAAGCGTTCTTGGGGAAGATTGAAGACACTGTATCTGCTGCATGGATCACCTGCTGATACGTTTGTAAGATTTCTCAGTAGCGGCTTAAAATACTTTCACACTGTTAAATGTTTTTATCTCTCAGCCATTTATAAAAATGAAGAAATACAGGACAAAACTCAGGGCGAGTTCGATCAAAATATGAAAAATCCGAATATCATGACAAATCTTGAAGCTCTAGACATGGGCAACATGGATACGCTGAAGGTAAGACTGACGTCCTTAAAACTCCCTAAGAAGAAGAAGAAGAGATCTGTCATCTCGAAAATTGTTGAGACAATCGACGACCTGGCGAAAAAGACAACAAGCGAGGATGCAAAATCGGTGGGGGAAAAGACAGCAAGTGAGATTGCAAAATCGGTGGGGGAAAAGACAGCAAGTGAGATTGCAAAATCGGTGGGGGAAAAGACGGCACGCGGGATTGCAGAGTCAGTAACAGACAATATAGGTGGTGCAGCGGGTGCCGTTGCGGTGTATGCCGGAGCTACGAATGTCATGCCGATGCCCATAGATGACAATCACTTTTATTAGTGCCTGAATGTTGAATTCTTGGACGGTGATGGCATTCTTCACGGCAGTTATCACAGAAACAAGTAGCCGTATTTGGGAGCAAGTAAATGCATCAACATCAGATTGCGCGAAGTGTGAGGACATATTGGCACGAATTAATGTTACAATTCGACACTAAAAACATTACATTTAAAACTGATAATTTCAAAGTTGATTTACCATTTATGTTATCTATGAGCTCTGATTTCATTTTTTTTTTTTTTTTTTTTAGTTCAAACAGAATTGGATATGATATTTGTATCCCTTTTCTTATTTTATGTAGCTGGAAGGCATCCAATGTCAAGAAACCTAAACAATAATACAACATGGCTCTAAAACATAGAAATCGTAGGATAAATTACAAATTGATAACATGTGTAGCCTCGTCCATGTACTTGTAAATATGTGATGTCTCAAATATTTTTTTCTTGACTTTTTTTTTAATGGACTTGCAGTGCTAGAACTAAAAATAAAAAATACTTTTCTGACTCGTGCAACTAATATTTTCTTGGGTCGTTAATCCTTAGATTGAACTTTTCAGCCTTAATTATATTTGATTATATTTACAATCAAATAATAAAATATTGAATGTGTATTTTAAGTAATCGTTTAATTGCTAATATATATGGAGATTCTTGATTATTAGAGCGAAACGAAACGTTTGTCAATGTTTAAAAAATTAATCAAATTTCAATTTTCAAAATAACATTTTAGTTACAAGCAGCTGCCAAACTCAATGAATCCGACTCAAAGTTGAAGTTCTTAAAGGCATTACAGTGTTTATACATTGTACCAATAAACGTTTATAATGTATTGAAAATTTAAAGACTAGTTTTAGAGTATTCTCATTGTACCAATAACAACACTCGGCACTCTATGATTACGAAACTAAACGTTCGTTGATTGCTGAAAGAAACACTAAACAACATATGTGGATGTAGAATTTTAGCATTAAAAATGTGTACAGAGGATCTTAGAAAATAGAGCCTTAGAAGATAGAGTAATGCTTGACGAATAGAAAAAAATGGTATGTAAATATGAAAAACAAAAGATGGTTTATCCATAATTTCCCGGGTGTTCCGATTTTGTGAATGCCAAACGGCATACTGCTGCGCAGGAGGAATTTGGCAAATAATGAGTTAATTGTTTACTACTTAATCGTTTGTGAATCGTTTCTTGTGTTTTTCTTTTATGTTATACAAACGTTATAAGATGGAATTTTGCGTCGGGGTAGTATAAATCAAATTATAGGTTTTGGTGCAGCGGGGTAGTATAAATCAAATTATAGGTTTTGCCCTTCATGGACGTTTAAACACTGTATACTCATTGTATTACCTCCCGAGTTAAAGTTGGAAAAAATTACTCGAGTGAGACTCGAACCCACGACCTCCTGCTTTCTAGTGCAGATGTCTTGCCACTCGACCACCGAGCTAACGGGATCGGTGGGCTGGTTCGAATCTGATGTACATAGCAGCGGGTACCGCATAAACTATTATAAGAGAGAATTTGATTTATACAAATGTTGATGAGTACACTTGAAGGTGTTTTGGGAAACTGAAATAAGATTTTTGAAATGTATTTTCCCCCACGATAATCAAGTATATTGTAATTGAGTATTACGTAATGAAATATCTTTGTAAACGACTGGTTTTTTTAAGATGCAATGATAAGAAGTTTAATTTTTTTGTGAAGATTGATTTTAAGGGATTTTGGATTTTTTATTTTCAAATGGATAATTTGACTTTCGTTTTGTTGCTTTATTATTGTTTGACAACGCCTTAACGTGCGGTTGGTTTGTCGTTACGTCTTGAAAATACATTTTAACTGCCACATTTATTTCTTAAAATCGTTTCTTGCTTTTCCTTTAAACGTTCCTAATGTTAACTTTTTATCAGAATAATCAAAGTTCTCCGATTTTGAATCTGTCACAGTTTCCTACGAGTCATTTTCTAGATGTGTTATGTCATAATAAGCAATAGGCTTGAAAGCCATCAGTTTGTTGATGTCATATTCAGTTGCTTACATTACACTTTTATCAGACGATATTTCTCTAAAAAATAATATAGTGCATTTTTGAAATGAGATATTTTACGTGTTGGTTTTTAAAGATTTGATAAAGTCTTTGTCTGGAATTTCCAGTATAAACATTGTAAAAAGTCCACGATGTCATTATCCCAATTTTTAGGTTCAACAAAGAAACTGACTGGAGAGGGGTTTGAACCTGCGACCTCCAATTACCGTTCAGGGGCTCTTCATTTAGATGTGTACAGGGCTGGGTAGCTCAGTTGGTAGAGCACACGAACGGCAATCAAGATGTCGCATGTTCAAAACCTGCTCCAGTCAATTTCTTTATTCAACCTTTAAAACAAATTATAAGTTAGTCAGTTTCCCTGCGTGGTTTCTTTGAAAATATGTAATGCAAAAAACCGTATCCTCTCTGAGTGGTCCCAGTTTGCAACATGGCTAATGTTGCATATATTCTGACTTTGGGCATGATCCCTGGTCACACTTATCGGGTGTATGGATTCTGACTAGCGCCTCTTAAACAAAGATATTGACGAAATGTGGAGCCTCTAGAACAGTGAATAACTCAGTTGGTTGAGTTCCGGAACAGGAATTCGGAGGTTGGAGGTTCAAACCCCGCTCTTTGGTCAACTTGGAAATCGTTTAGCGCAATATAAGTTTCACCAAGTGGTAATGTAATTATTTTCCTTGAAAATATTGTTATCCATGTGCAAAACAACAATGGGTTGAACGTTATTGTTTTGATGTAA
Organism: Patiria pectinifera; assembly: GCA_029964075.1. NCBI lineage: Eukaryota > Metazoa > Echinodermata > Asteroidea > Valvatida > Asterinidae > Patiria > Patiria pectinifera. The sequence goes on along the minus strand of CM057148.1, from coordinate 11,261,044 downwards.
ATTTAAAAAGCCATACCGAGGATGGAACAGAACTTAAGGGGTCATTTCATACATTTTGGGTCAATCCCTGTTAGATCTGATATAAGATGTTTGTAAATTCAGGACACATTATTGTATACCTTTTATGCCCAAGAGTGATTATGAAGTCAATTGTATTGGTACTTGTATGGTAAATACACAGGTCAGGTGTAAGAGGGACACAAGAAATGTCACAGGTTATTTTATGGAATGACCCAGATGCTTCATGGTATCTCGCTAGACGTTTATTTAAAGCACATTTGCCTTATAACTTTAGTTTACTCGCTTATCTTGATTCAAGGATTCCTTGTTTTGTGATTAAAAGTTGTCATTTTATCATTGCTCTCAATATATTTAGCGCCACCATTATAAGGTACATACATGCCTCCCTCATTGAATCTCGCATTATTTATTTTTGTGAGTTTGATCAAAATTTTGGCAGCGTATCGCCCCTGTGCGTTTGGAAAACTGTCTTCTTCTATTAAAATTGTATTGTTACTTATACAGTCTTGTATTAGAGGGGCTATGACCCTTTTTTTTACACAAATATATAAAATCCATAAATGTATGAAAAGTGGGGAAATCCCTTATCAGTGAAATATTTTTGAAGTGCACTTTTTAAATCAATGTTATGCCAGTGGGTATTTTCCCTCATTTTATTCTACCCCCACAATTGATCAACTCTTAATATCTTTCATAATTGTACTCATCAAAACACAGAGCACTAGACATAACGACAAGATAATTATTTACTGAAATGGGTACTTTTACTGTCATAATAGCAAGGTGTTTCCCGCTTCACAAATAAAACAAAATAGCAATCATTGCTAGTAAAACAACGACATGTCACATAATGCATCTAACACCGCAGACAAGCACACTTCAGAAGTATTACAAGACTTCTATTTCACAATTTATAACGAACAAGATATACATAGTAACCAACTGGCAATTTGCAACCAGCGCTAGTCTCAGTGTTATTAAGGTTTAAAACTACACTATGCCAATTTCTCTTTATAATTGACATAACGTATACGCATTCGTCAATGGACTTTTAGCCAAAAGCTTAAAATCTCTCAATAAACAAAAATTTGTCAATTTGGGTAGACTAAATATTTTTGTGCTGTTGATGGATATTACTGTTTGTATAACATTACATTTAATTTCTTGTATCGAAACTGTTTAAACTTAACAGCAATACGAAGACGAAATCAAAAGCCAGTAAATCGCGACTGATGCACCAGAAAGATGCCAACTGACAAACCGACCTTTTGTAAAAAATAATAATAATAAATTAACGCTGTGTCTATATACATGGTGTATCAAATCAGGTCATCCAACATCAATGGGTGTGTATGAGAAAATTATGAAAAACAGCACTGTCAAAGTGGCCCCATCTTAAAGGATGGAGCATTAGCTATCCATTGATACATCACTTGCCTCTCGGACTGAGCACCACTGATCTTAAAACAAAACCTCGTTTTTCAAGTTTGCTGAATATAAGTGGTGAGTTTTGCGCAGTGCGAAGAATGCGTTGTCGCTGTGGCAATGCGACAATTCAAACGGGAGGTATGTTGCAGGTGTTGCTGCATAAAATAGTAGGCCATAATGTTGTTCACCGATTACCTGTTTACGACGGGGTTATAAATTAACCAACAAACAAACAAACGGAGGAATGATAAGAGACGAGATATATAATAGACAAATTCCAAGTTCAATACAAACATTCTCAATAATAATAGCATTCCCAAATCACAAACTAAGGTTCGTTAACGTGCATGTAGATCCGTCTATAACATTTTTTTTTTAAATGGTCCATGGCAAGACCGGGGCCCGATTTCACGGCGCTGCTCAGCAAAAAAAAATGCTAGGCACAAACAACCTGGCTTATTAAGGCACTGTACCAGCAAAAAACTCATGGTATAGCAAACAACAGCTAAATACTAATCACGAGCAATATACATCACATGGAGTTTTGGCTGGTAACCTGGTTTTATGAACCAGGTTTTTTTTGAGGTAAGCAAATTTATGTGATTAGCAGCGGCGTGAAATTGGCCAAGGGTAAAATGTGCTTATTTCAAATGTAGTGCATTGTACCGACTATCTTGCGCAGGTTATAATAAGGTTATCGGGTACATAACGCTCCATTTTTTGCATAATACTGGTCTGTACCCACAATATGGCGGCGCAATCGTTCAAAATTACGGTCTACTGGGCCACGGAAAAGCGGCTAGACGCAGTTGGAAGAACGCAGATGTCGATTGCTCAGTTGTCATCAAACTCGGGCCTGGTTGCACTCAAATTCCCATAATGCACTCGGTCAAATGGAAAACAGGTCTAAAAAGTAAATGAAATGCACATGTTCTTTCCTATAATTTGAAAAATTGTTTTGGTTTCCTCATGTACACTGGTGTCCTTCATAATTTGCCTTGATGTTCTCGATCATTTGCCTTGATGCCATTTCCCATTTCGTGGTGCTCTTTGGAAAAAAAAATCAGGAGGTGCGGCAATAGAGGGCGCTGTTGGAGCTACCGCGGAACATTTTGGAAAAAAAACCAACAGATTGACGCGCATGATTAAAATCGACGCGCGCGCTGACCAGAGACCGACTTATTATTTTTTGTTTTGCCTTACCTCGCCGACATTCGGCAAAGTTGACCTTGTGCCGACTGTTCAGCGTACTGGCTGTACAGTCTGGGTAAGCTTAGCGAGGATATGGAAACCAGGCTTTATATGTACTGGTAATGAGTTACTTTAGTTTTAATTTTTGTTGTTTAATTACTGTATTATAGCTTTGGACTAAAGCTTTAAGCATATAGGTGACTGAATGATTATGGGGAAATAGTAGTAATCCAAAATTGCGCGCGTTTACCTATTGTCTCCGGATTTCATCAAGTAGTCTTGCCAAACCTATGTATAGATGAACTTCAAATTGACCGTGTTGCTTTTTGGTACTGTTACCGTAATAAAAACCTGGGAAAATCATGTGGACGGAGATAACAGTGTGATATAAAACGGGGGGTAAACGGGGGGTCAAAAAATTGAGCTAAAAGTAGTTGAAGGGTTGCCAAGGATGGACAAATTCCAGGAAATCCCCCCCCAAAAAAAAAAAAAAATTGGTATGAAAACGTTTTCACGTTTAAATAACTATTGTAAACAACTATCATCTTTTATTTTGGAGGATTTCCTTGAAGTTGTTCAATTCCCCCCCCTCCTCCCCCGATAGGCAACCCTTCGCCTAATTTTAAGCCAGTTTACGGACACCTCATTGTTTTCCCGTGTTTTCTTTTTTTGGCCTAAATATATAGTGTTATCGTTTGTCACATAATGTCATTTTTATTTTTGTTAGGGCAACTGTGCTAGTAAGTAACTTTGTGAAGTTGATATCAATTTCAATGATTGATGATGTTGATGTTGATGTCATTATCCGTTCTAACGGATAAACATAATTTTCCCATCGAAACTACTGAATTATTCATGACATTGCCCCTAACCCTCCTAGGAATAAAAATTACGCTACCCGTTCATAGGTGTGTAATCGATTGCAAACCAAACTGTTGACTAACTAAATACGGTAAATTGGGGGCAGTGTTTGAAAGAAGCCAGTTTGTTTGCAAACGCTGGTCGGCCTGCCGTTGGATATTTTTACACACATACTTGTGCAGTGATGTGGCCTCTTGGGGGCATAAAATTCGTGGTCTGCGGGTAAAGCTGCAGATTGTGCATTCGAGTCCAATTCGGGGTCATTGTGCGTGTACGTGTGGAGTTAATGGGTACCCATGAGGGCAGAGATGGCTATTGTGATTGAATTAGCTTCCTTGCGCCTAACAGGTAGCATCGAGCTGTATTCTCCCAGGGGAGCTGAAATGGTATTTGGAATGTTTTATGTGCCAAATGAGCAGGGGTAATTATGTTGTAGCGCCTTGAGCACCAGTCCTGGTGAATACGTGCGCTTTATAAATACCCACTAATACTTTCCTTGAAAATGAAGCACACCAGGTGCCATGATTTTACATGATGCTTTAGAGTATCATTTACCAACAGTCCAGTAAGGTAATTTGGTAGTGTTTTTATGTTTGCAAATGTTGTGTATTCCCTTTAAATGGACGCTGACCCTCAAACGTGTGCTGAATTATTAATTACGGCATGCGCAATATTTATGTTTATTATATGGTAATTCTGAGGTCATCAGGCTCAAAGCTATGATCTATAATTTTTGAAAAGATTCGCTGGTTAAATGACCTCTAGATTTTGACCAATCAGCGGGTACTTTCTATATCGGGTCTTCGGTCATTCACCCGTTGTGCGTCATAGACTGGAGTAAAAAAAAAAACACGTGTCACGCGATCTGTATCATGCATGCGATATGTACGTGGCCGGTTGTTGTTGTATTACAAAACATGCATTCGAAATGACCAATCCAACCCTTTGTCCTGATTTTGGAATGAAATGAAGTCACGATTAAGTCAAGTTGACTCCGATTGGCTGGCGTGCGGCTTGCATGTATCTGCATGCTTAGACGTATCAGACGTTATGTTTAGGAGACTTGGCTCCGTGGGTAACGGGTGATACTCAGATTAGCTCAAAGCCCACCTCAGTCAAATTTCTTTATCACTCTTGAATAATGGCATTGGATGGTGAAGCAGCTGATACACTGTAGTTTCTGCCTTGAATCACGTCACATGTTAACCTCTTTGCCAGTTAGTTATAGCGCCCGCTATAGTAACCTGTTAATTTATTCCATAGGCGCCGCCATTTTGTTTTCATCTGGTGTTACTATCCCATTAGAAGTTGTTCGATAAGTCTTGTGGATGGCCGTGATTCATTTATGTGGCATTCCCCATTATCTAGTGAGTGGCGCATGAATATCAAAAGCTTCCAAAACACTCTTCTGAAGTAGTCCGATACCAACTACAAGTAGAACTAGAAATGTGTTTGTGGACAAACACAAGCTGTTTCGGATATTTGAAATACTCTGTGCACGTGATGAACAATTAGTGACGTCACTAATGTTATGTATAACAGCACATTATACATGTACGTGCTATCAAGAAACAACCAAATCGATAGTTCTCTAGATATAGGCCTTTAATAGAAAAGTGCCCCTTTAATGGACGTCACATGATATTTGATGATGCCATCACCTGAATGTCCATATATAACACATCCAGGTACCGGTATGGGTACATATCAAGTAACAATCCAATCAGACCTAGTATAACCGGTTCTGTAGATGAGCCTTAGAAAATGCCCTTTCAATGTGACGTCACATGAAATCTGATGACGTCATGATGATGTCACTTCAATTTCCATTTGTAACACATCATCGGGGACCATCTTCGGCTGCTGGTCTTAGTGAGTGCCAAGTCTAAAGTCAATCAGACATATGAAAGTCCCAAAGTGTATGGTTTGAAGAAAAACGTGTACAAAACCTATGGGGAAAATGTGCATCTTTAATGTGATGTAACGTGACACCTGATGACGTCAAGATCACGAATTTCTTCCACGACCATCTGTGGGTAGTAGTTTAAGTGTGTTCCCAGTCTAACGTCAATCGGATTAACGAAAGTGCCGAAATGGAGTGTTTTAAAACGTGTACAAACGCTTTGGGGAAAAATTGAATCTTTAATGTAACCTGACACCTGATGACGTCACGATCACTAATTTCATCTAGGACCATCCGTGGGTGGTGGTCTAAAAATGTATCCAGTCTAATGTCGATCAGATTTACGAAAGTGCCGGAGTAGAGTGTTTTATAACGTGTACAAAACATATGGGGAAAAATGCATCTTTAATGTGACGTAACCCGACACCTGATGACGTCACGATCACGAATTTCGTCTAGGACCATTTGTAAGTGATGGTCTAAGTATGAATTAAGTTTAAAGTCGATCGGATTTACGAAGATGCCAAACTGGAGTTATATCTTCCTTTTCCGCAATGCGGATCTAGCATTCAAGAGACGGTGGGAGGGGGGGGGGGGAGGGGTTGAAGGCATGTTTTTCTGTGGGTTCCGGGGCATGCTCCCGGACAATCATGAAATAACGGTGCTTCCTTCTGCAATGTGAGGATTACATTTATGAGCTTTAGCTTTCAATATACATTTGGTTTGATTTTACTAATACCTGTGTCATAAACATGATGTCAGTGGCTGAACGGGTGGGAGTGTACGGGTGGGGGTATAGAGCCGCTACTGCATGTACAAAAGATACATCTGTCATAACGTTGTTTCTAGTTTACATTTGTATTTTGTTAACACTACCATACACCTGTCGATTATTTTGTTGATCACAAAAGCCAACCTGAAAGTGAAAACATAACTGTTACGTAGATAATGCAATACCGTATGGCATTAAAAGAGATAATTGCTGTTTTTTTATTTCCTTTATTGAGGTACATTGTCTTTAATTTGAAATGTATTTCGTCGAAAAGAAGTTGTGGGAAAAATGTTTAAGTCAAAATGAGCAAAGCACAATTGTACGATATTCCTCGCTGACTAAAATAAAGAGTTTTATGCTGCAAGACTGCCCAACACCCGCCACATAAGCAATCCAACCTTTTTATTGCCCAATACATTTGTCATGGCTATCCCTAAAACAAACAACAGCCAGTTTTTGAACTGCATATGAACTCTGCCTGCTTTACTTCTATTTCAGTCCCGCACAATGGTAATTGCCATCAATGATCAATGGCAAAATGTTTTGGAATGTCCCAGGAAATGTAATTGTATCTTTCATTTTTGCAATGCGGCCAGGCTTGCCAGGGGAGGATCTAGCTTCAGGAGATGGGGGGGGGGGGGAGGAGAGTTTGAAGGCATGGCTTTTCACGGGTACCGGAGCATGCTGCCCGGACAATAATAAAATATACGGTGCTTCCTTCTGCAATGTGAGGATTACATTAAGGAGCTTTATAGCTTTCAATGTATGTTTGGTTCCATTTTACTAATACAATGCTGTGTCATAACATAATTATGTCAGTGGCTGAACAGGTGGGGGGGGGGGGGGGGCCGCTACCGCATGTACAAAAAGATGCATCGGTCATTCTGTCTCTAGTTTATATATATAACACTATTCACCTGTCAGTTTATTTTGTTGATCACAAAAGCCAAACTGAAAGTGAAAACATAACTGTTATGTAGTTGCAATACCGTATGGCATTAAAAAAAAGAGAATTACTGTTATTTTATTTCTGTTATTGAGGTGCATAATTTGATTTTGTTTTCGTCTAAAAGAAGTTGTGGGGAAATTAGGAATTATTTAAGTAAACAATAAGCAAAGCACTATTGTTATGCTGCAAAACTCAATCACAATGAGGATTAAACAGTCACATCTTTCCCTGTAACGTCTAACACAATTTTAACCCTAAATGTATAGAATGACTGATATTCTATTGAATTATGATGTGACTGAACGACATGTCACCAAAAGTGGATTAAAACTTTTGCCAAGCAAAAAATTATTTTTTTCCCTGCTAATATCGATACATTTCAGATTTATAACTTTAACCCTTAATTACGGGGAGGTTTTAACCATTATCGCTAGATGAGTTTGCCTCTTAGGTTGAGGAATGTTTTTACTGACCGTCGCGTACCGCGACAAATAAGTGGAAAACCCAACCATTAAACGAAGGCAAGCTGGGCGAACGTTTGACGGTATAACAGGCGACTCGCAATAAGATATCATGACATTACGCTTTGTTAAGGCCAAAAAAGTATGCGGTTCCTGGTATGGAGCTTGCCCAAAAAGTGGTGCGGCGACGCGGCTTTTTTTTTTACCTGTTTTTTTGTTTTGCTTCAAATGTCGGCCGATGACTGCAAATGGTGCCCGACTAAACTTAGTGCAAATATATGGGAGCCCAGAGAGGCCACGTAAAGTTTATTCTCGATCTAAAAACACGTCAAAATTGTGCAGCTGCAGGATTCCAGTCAAACCAGTGAGTTTGGCGCTTTTGAGAAATCATCTTTTATTGAAAAAAACACACCACTTTTTCATTTTGCCGACGCGCATGGCTACGGCGACGCGCGCCCATACCAGAAACCGGAGACCTTTTTTTTTGGCCTAAGCCAGGAAGGAATGAGATCCACCAATTCAAAGCGTGACGTCATCATGTCTTTCGTCTTATGTTCATGGTGTTTCGTTAATAATATAATTAACTGTCAATATTGGATTTTGCAAACTCCCAAACAAAGGTTTCATAACATTTCATTGAATGTGACCTCTCCGTTTATATTTGTCCCAAAATCTGCCATGAGCAATACCGTGTTTATCGCAATAACTACTCTGCATGTTGTACTACATTTCCAACTGATATTACTCTGGATTATTTCTTAGATTTGCTGTGCGAAGTCCTTATTGTTTCTGTCCGTTGCATTTTACAACTTGTCAAAAAAAAGTGTTTCATGCTTCTCATGATTCTATCGTTTATAAAATAAACTTTTGATGCTCGTGGTAAACTATTGTCACTAACAAAAATAGTAACAATATTAACCCTAAATGGGCCGGTTTATTTTGACCTCACAGCCGGGGGGAAAGGATGGTCTGGGTCACTGAGTGTAGAAACATTATGAAACTTGGTGCATGCATGGAACAACCTTATAATACATACCCGAGAAATGTCATGACTATAGGTCAAAGGAATGTGTAATTATAAATGTATTCATTATTCATACACACCAATGATGTTGTTGCCTTGTAAACAATACATTATGGGAAAATTCAGCTTTCACGGCGTGCATTGTTATGTTTTTGTTATTTTATATGTTTTTGGTTCGGGAGGGGGTATCATGGAAAAAGTACGGGGGGGGGGAGGATTCCGTTCCGGCCCTTTTAAGGTTTAAGGACGGATAAAAACAAGCATGACAAATAAATTATCGTGTAGGAACTTAAAGTAATAGATAATACACCTTGCAAGCTGCCTCTTTGTTAAACATATTCAATTGGAAAACAAATAAAATTGCAGGTGAGTCATTTCGCGTTGTAAACAAAGCCCTAATAAAAACAGCTGTAGAATCTAAGCATATAGTTTTAGTTTCACACACACATACACGCAAAAAATAGTGCACATTTAATTTGCATATATTTGCACAAAATCAGCCATATGGAGATACAAATTAGCCAATTTCAGTCAGAAGACGTCATGATATTTCAAAGACAAGTTTTGCACTGCCGGTTACTACAAACGTACTCCCTGTTAGAATAGTGAAAATAATGACGTATATTATTTGACAGAAAACTCACAAAAGGATTTGTATACTACGACAATTGGATAACGAAAGTAACGCCCACTTCCTCCAAAGCCCCGCCCCCTCCATTCAACCCACGGTGTTCCCTTCAGATTTATCCATAGTACTTGCAGAGAAGGATGTGCGTAATGATCGTAGCAATCGTCGCAGTCACGCAAATAGTCACGAGAACTCGCAGCACTGTCTTCGCGTGCTCAGACTCTGTCAGACACAAAGAAAGAAAGTACATTCTTTCCCCAACCATCATAAATACGAAAGGAGGCAAACTCTGATTATTAATATATTGAACTGAAAGTTATGGGAAACGAAGACAACCGCAAAAGCTGGAGACAATATATACAGTGTGACCCAAACAAGCAACCCTAAAACATTTGCCTTTAAAACAAAATGGATGAGTGAATTCTTATGTTTTTGGTATCAGATTAGAGCTCAGAGTTTTTTCTTTCAAAAACAACTGGGGAAAAAAATGCACTTTGGGTTATTGAAAAAATGGCAGTAATGAAAAGTGGTCATTTTCATCCTGTACACAAAATATTACCACGGTAAGGGATTTTCACTGTACAACTATTTGTGCATGCCCTGATCATTACAAACAACATGGCACATAAGATGAAAAGAGTACAAACTAGTTTGATGGAAATACGTTTTATTTTCAACCTGAACAGGTTTTTTCCCCACTTTTTAGTCCTAACTCTTTCAGCATCATAAATATGTCAATAATGTTTCCTTATTTGGCATTTTGTCAGCAACCCAAAGTACTATTTTCATGATATTTGTTTTCAGTGTTTGAAAGAAAACAGCTTGCACCTTTAATCTGATACCCAAACCATAACAATACTTTTTAAGGCAAATGTTTTATGGTTGCATTTTTATGGGAAACCCTGTATACCATCAATAAACTTTCCGAGGCTCTTACGAACTCTTGCCTTGTCAAAATGACATTCGGAAAGGTTTATACTAAACTTAAATTGGCAATAACAATGCAATATCTTAATTGATGGGAGGTGCTTAAACTCCATGATCAAGCAAATAATAAACCTGGCCCGTGATACGGGCTAATCCTATACGATAGCACTGCCCAAAATCATGGTCGGTCGGTCGGTCGGTCGGTCGGTCGGTCGGTCGGTCGGTCGGTCGGTCAGTCGGGGAGTCAGTCAGTCAGTCAGTCAGTCGGTCAGTCAGACAGACATCCCAGCCAGACGGAATTGTGGGGGGTGACAGCGTTGTGTTCCTTTTATCCCTTTTTCTTCAGATCCTCTTCTGGGGTGATGTGTTCTGAAAGGAACATCACCCCACGAGTGTGGTATGGTCAGAGCAGCCAGCCAGTCAGTGAGATACATAGGTGCAAATATAGGTCACAAGTGGCCCTCTGGTACCAGCAAAAAACAAATAGTTTTGCTTACCTGCGCAAAATGTTATCAGCACTGTGGTATTCAGTGACTGATCACTGCTCGTTGCAAGGCACGTTAGGTTACGTTCTCCAGTCTCGTTGCCAGGGTTTCCCACGATGTGCCAGCTGCTCACGTCGATCCCAGCCAGACGGAATTGTGGGGGGTGACAGCGTTGTGGTCCTTTTATCCCTTTTTCTTCAGATCCTCTTCTGGGGTGATGTGTTCTGAAAGGAACATCACCCCACGAGTGTGGTATGGTCAGAGCAGCCAGCCAGTCAGTGAGATGCATAGGTGCAAATATAGGTCACAAGTGGCCCTCTGGTACCAGCAAAAAACAAATAGTTTTGCTTACCTGCGCAAAATGTTATCAGCACTGTGGTATTCAGTGACTGATCACTGCTCGTTGCAAGGCACGTTAGGTTACGTTCTCCAGTCTCGTTGCCAGGGTTTCCCACGATGTGCCAGCTGCTCACGTTGACCAGCTGCATGCAGCCTAGCTTCGGTCCGTGTGCGGCGTTTAGACGTGATCATCTGATTGCCAAGCATCCACTTGAAGTTCCAGACCCCAGGTCTGGCGTCTTGAATCCTGCACTCGAATCGCCGCGTGCTGCTGGACTGGACGCAGACGGGGCCATACTCGGGATCGTCCAGCACAGCTCCGGTTGCGAGATCGAGCAGATGCAGCGTGGAAACTCGTCGTTCCACCGAAGAGTCGTCAAATCGGGGAGGCATCATCGAAGGGGGATCAAATGAAACAAAGACCACAAAAACAATATCACACACCTCAAAATCTATGAAAGCTATTCTCAGTTTTGTTCAATCCTGAGTGGTGGGTGGGGGTCTTTATATAAATATTTTGCTAACGGATAAATATATATTTTAAGAATCTCTACATAAGTATATTTTAACATTGACAAAAGATGCGACTTTCTGACAACAGTGATGGAAGAATAAAGCCGTATGAAAAGGACGAAAAAAGAGAAAACACTTTTGAAGAGTATCAGTAAAGGTAGGAGGGCTTAAAGGAACTCCACATGCAGCTAACAGAATTATTCAACCAGTTACTTCAGATTCAAAAGGTACCAGACAGATGGCAAGAAGATCATATGCTCCACAAAAAAGGAGACAAAGATGAATTAACGAGCTGTTGTCCATTCAGTCTCCTTTAAATCCTTCGCGCAGCGAGCGGACGATAACATTCTTCACATTTTCCAAATATGTGCATACTTTTTTCAATGAGCCAATTAAGCCAAGCTTCCATATAATCCTCCCCCTTCTATACACAACACCAATCTGTAGACTCCCATTAGCCAGACCCCAGTCACTCCAGAGTAAGGAGTGTTGAAAGACAGAAGCCAAGATGGCGCCTAGTGTCTTTGTGCAGTAATGGGAGATCTTAGGGGGTATGCAACCGTTAAGTGCCGCCCCGAGCTCAGACAGGTTGTAAACATTCCCTGGCCATGTGAATGACCTATATCTTGTGCGTGCACATGCATGTACAGGTATGCCAGGGTAAGTGACCTATAAACACATGCGGTGAAAAAATTCTCTACGTGGACATATTCCGCGTAAAGTTTTTGGGCTTGATCCACGAAGGGTGTGTAAAATTATTCAGCAACATATCAGAACAGAATTAACTTAATGCGACTTTAGACACTAATTACCAAGAGAGCAGGCAGGCTTTCGAGCAGGGTTTTCAACAATAAACCACCGGCAAGTATTAACAAGCTAATAGGGAAATCAAGCGAGTGTCCGCTAAATCTGTGTTCACAACATGACATACATGCATGTTTGACGCTCTGTGGAAAGTTGGAATTGATGCAGGATATTTCTGAAAGTGGAGTGGAGAGTTCGCCTAGGCCATTATTGCAAAATATTTGCACAACAGCCCTTTAGGTGTACGAGGTGTTTAGGAAATGAGGTTGGACATTATATGATGGATAAAACTTGACTGGCCTAAGAGGCTAGATGATGTAGCCAGAGTTTCAACTTCAGTGAAAGTTACGGAAGAACCCCGGCCAGCTGAACAGATACAAAGAGAAAGTAGCTTGTTTAACCGATGCACAAGGACAACACTAAATAGCGCAGTCTTCATCGGGTTCTTTTCCAATCTGTCGCCAAATGTCAAAACAAATTAGACTTGACAAGAATAGATTAGTTTTTGTACAACTTGACTGCACACAACCTGTCTTCGACTGGACACAACTTTCTTCTGAACAACTTTTATAACGACACAAACTGAATTGTTACACACATGTAACCAGGTCGGGTTTCAATACTTACTTTTACCCGACTGGTTCCTTACTCCAGCATTCATTTCATAACTTGTTAACTTCGTGTTTGTGTCATTTCACATGTGAGCAGCCATTGCGATCATGCTTTTTGCCTAGCGCCCTCTCGCGGACAACTAAACTTTTTTTTACAGCGCGCACCGCCCACAATTTTGCTCAACTATGCGATGGGCGTAGCATGCGAGTTTTGCATTCCACCGCGCTTTGTTTAAGAGGAATAGCCGACATTCCGGGCGTTTCGGTATAGTTTTTTTGAAGGGCTAGCTGCGAAATAACTTTGATTTCGATCGAACACCTTGTTGCGTTCAGACCATCTTTTACGAGCATCTTACACTCTCCACTTTTATTGCAATTTTGAGAGAGGCTCCCTATAGCAGTAAAATATTTACATCTATTTTCACTGCTGATCGTCGATTTTAACATCGGACACGAAGCGGGCATGAGCGTAGACCATCCCAAGTGATAATATCCTTGGAGCGACTTCATTAGCCCATTTCCCTATTTGACTGTCGTTTTTATACACCCAACAAAGTTTTGTTTTTATACACCCAACAAAGTTTCGTTTTTATATACCCAACAAAGTTCTGTTTTTATATACCCAACAACTCACCAAAGTTCCTAATATAATTCTTTTTGTAAATACTGTACCTGATCATTTGTATATAAATTGTCTCAAATGTGTACTATAAACAAAACATTTCATATTATTGAGACTACAGAACCATTCGCTCTACCCAAATCATTTCTTTAGTGGAACCACTCAGTTGAAAGGAGAGTGCCACATTTTAAAAACTAATAAATTCCACTCTCCCCGGTTACACACACGTACTGATTTATTAGCTTGGGGGTCAGCAAGCTTCTGTATTCTCACTCACTGAACTCAGACTGTCGTCTGTCCCTTGGCTAGAAAAACTACAACAGAGTTTACAACTTTTATACAAATGTATTACATTAACCCGCACTGGCGTCTGGCAAAACCCTTCCCGCATATCTGAACAATAAAATCCCCTTAAGCAGTCTATTTAGAGCCTATTTCTGGAGCCTTTTCGGAGTTGAAAAACACTAGAGTTTGTAATCAACAAAGGGTTGTGGCCAGTGGTGATTAAGCATTGCTACTGCTCCTGGAGTTCTTTGAAACATAAGGAGACATAGCCAAGGGTAATCAGTTAGAGAAAGCGGATCCTAAGTACCTGGGAAAAACTATCAACTTATCATTGAAGACGCTACAAGATAAGAAATTGTGGATCACTGATCAAAGCCGGATGGACGAGCTTTGGAATGTACAAACTTTACTACAAAGACATTTTGACTGACATTAATATATCAACTCTTGCTCTATGATTCTAACAACCGTGAGTTATGGAGCAGAAATATGGTCTGCTACTAAATACCTAAATCAAATGATCACAACACAGCGGGCTATTCAAAGGAATTTGCTGCATGTAACATTACAATAAGGTCAATCATAAGGAAATAAGACACAAAACAAAATGTCACGGATATCATTGACATAGAGAAAATGGAGGTTGACAGAACATGTAGCACAACAGGTGGACTAAAACATTGACAGACTGAATGAAATGTAGCCTAATGATGATTTTGGACACGTGGTTTGGAGGATAAAAAGAGAGTTCGATCGTACAAAGGCAGCGTTACGGTTGTGGGAATGTAAAAAAGATTGAACACCGACTCACCATTTATAACGAGCTGCACGGCGGTCGCGTCAACCCCTAAACCGAGGGAGTGTGCCTTGCACTCGTAAAGACCTCCTGATGACTCTGTTACGAGATCGATGGTCAAACTGCAAGCCTTGTAGGTGTCATTCTCGATGATGAGGTCTGTCAAGGTTTGATCGTTGCAGCTAGCAACCGTTTGGTTGTTGTTATACCACGTGACTAATGGGTCTTCCCCTGTTAAATGACCGTACAGGACGCACGTGAAGGTGATGTTGGATCCAACAGTGGCATATCGTGGGTTTCCTCCCTGGATCTTCAGCTCTACCGCTCCAGCTTCAAAGAAAGTTAAAAGATTCGCATGAAATTGTAAACCCATCAATTTAAGGTGAAAAAGCATTGGCTTGGCCTTGTGTGCCATGTAAGTCGGTGGTTGGTCACTAGAGTAACGCATCAACAATATAACTCGTGATTTTCAGGATTCAAACAAATATTTGTGCGAACACGGCAGACCACCAGCGGGGCCTCCGATCCGCCGCCGAAATTAGCTCAAGTTCATTTCAAATCACAACATGTTTTATTCTCACCAGTGATTGTTTTTACCTGCATTTATTTATATATCGTTTTTACATGAAGAACACAGACTTACCCACGGAAGTATGCAAGCAAATCAGCGCGTATGTCGTTAAGAGGAAAGCAATCGCCATGTTGCACACAAGGCTGTGGGAATTTAGAAAATGAAATTCTTGATATAGTGATCAGTAAATGTTGATCTATGCCTGTGATTTGTAAACACCTCAACCTCTAATGCGAGTGAAATCCCCCATCAGTGCAGTTTTGCTTTCATTTTGAAGAGGCGAATGCACCTAAATTATTCATCATATGATAATCTTTCTGATGAAGTGATATTTTTAACCAAGCGGCAATGAAGCATCAATATTGTATTTTTTTTGTTTTTATTCCTTCTGTGTACACAAAGTGACTCTGAAAATGAAATACAGTGATATCAATAGATGATTATGCTTACAATTACGAAAACAACCAGAATTTGTTTAAAGTTTAGTTCCCTTAACCCAGTGCAGTTCAGCGTTCATTGAAAGGGCATGGGTAAAATTCGCAAAGAAATGTATTTTTGTCCAAGCGGAGGGAGTGTCTCGTATCATACTTTCAATGGGGAGCTGTTCAAATCCGACGATTATTTACACTTATTTAAAAGAATAGGTTTAGAAGTTAAGATACTTTCATTTACGGCTACCGCTGCATGTGACATTTGTAATCAAACAGCAAAAATAAAGTATGCAGGCCTTAAGGTAAAATAAACAAAGGATTTGTATTCGTGATAAAGACATCTTTATCCCACAAAATATGTTCTGTTTTCACCATTTTCGGTTGTATCATCTAACAAAACATATGCTATTGTCTTATAGACAACGATGAAAAAATACATCCATGTTTAGTTTTGGAATAAATCTACTGTTAATTAGTATTAACTAATAACAGGCTGTACTTATAATGATAAGGTTCCAGCAGGGTGAACCTTTCTGCGCTCAAAGCAACCCAGAACTAAATGCTTGGTTTGAATTAAGGCAGACACCGGCAGTACGGACGGTGTTGCTAGAGTTAGAATGGGTGTTGACATTTTTCCAAAGTAATGATTTCGACTCGACTTTAGGCCTATTATTCCCTGCAGGGGAATATTAGACTGACACTGTCTGGCATGCACAATGCATTGACTTTAAACTTTATTCAGCCTTTGAACTTAATGGCGGCAATTGTGTATAATTTATAGACGAGGTTGTAGTTCAAGTTGGAGCACGCGTGTGCGAATAATATGTTATGATAATAGTCATGCATAGGCCTATTTCGGGACTAAGTGGAAAGTCCCCGTAGTGTGAGACGCACGGAGTACCACGGCAGCAATAACTCAACTATATCACCGCGATTTCTTCCTTGGAGGTTTATCTTACCCGACTAAATGTGCGATAATCGACTTGGAGTAATATATGAAACACTGAGCCTGCCATAACGAACCACCAGTGCTGTTGGTTTTCACAAGAAATATGGTGAGTTTCAGTAATGTAACGTGCCTCATACTATAATTATGCGCTGTTGGGATTAGCATTCTAGCAATAGGCCTAATCATTATGTGACCTACTGAGGCAATGACGAATGTCCCAAAAAATTCATTTGATTAATCGACGCCTGAAATAGTCGATGGAATGGCCACTTGCACTCAAGTGTCCGTGATATTCGCAAAGATTCAGCGATTAATTATGCAAAACAAGTCTTAATATCCAGATTCTGGCCATTCAGTGGGTGCCTTCTATCGGGTATTCCGTAACCCGTTGTATTACAAAAACTTGGCATTCAAATTGACCAAAAGACAAGACAACAGCTAAGTCCTAATTTCTGATTGAAAAGACGTCGCAGTTTCTAAAGTCGACTCCGACTCCGGCTGGCGCGCGTGGTGGCATATCAGACGTTCATACCGTGGCTCTGTCCACGTGAATGTCTGATCCTCAAACTAGCCTGATGTCAGATATACTGGGAAATTATGTCATAATCGATTTTTGTTTTTTTGGAGTAGTCAAGGTATCCAAGATTGTTGTTGGGAATAAAATACAGCAAAAGTAGAAAAAAAAACTGAGGAGCGTTTGTACTGCCCTTATTGGCGAAATACGATTTTGTTTTCAAAACCGGCCACCCCCCCCCCCGGCAAAACGTGGTCGACAATATTCGGCGGGACAGTGGAAGTTCCTGCGGCCAAAAAAAAAAAAAAATGAATGAATGAAGCTACAGAAAGACATTTGGTATCATTGGAAAGCCAATGATTGTTGCTTTAATATAATGTGTGTATAACTTGAAAGGCCAAAGGTGTGGTAAATACTCATTATGCTAGTGCAGGTGGTGTATTTGTGTAAGCTGGGTCAGGCCCTGCATCACAATGCATACATGGTAATGTATACATTACCATGGACCCATGGACCCATACATGGACCCATGCTTCCAGTGCAATGTTTGCAGCTAGACATTTGATATAAGAATGACAACGTCCATATTTGGATTATTTTGCATTAATTCCAAAAGTAACTTAAGAAATTGTTGTGAAAATAAAATTAAAGCACAAATACAAACACGCAAATTGACAAAGCACAAACAGTACATTTTAAAAGAAACAAAACGGGTACCTGGGGTTGATCCAATTGCTTTAATGACTGTAGGCCTAAGAAGGCTGAATATATACATGTGTAAATCATAAATGCCTAAGACAGTTTACCCATTTCCATTGGTCGAGAGCTCGTCACTCGGCCGGTCTTAAACGGATGATAAAGACATGGCTGACTGGTCTTTAACACTTCCAGTGTCGCATGGAATTTGGACTCCTATGAAATCCAGTGCCTTTTAACGTTTTGTTGGCTAAACGCTCACAATACTAATGTACTATTACCAGTGAGTCAGTATTTCATATTACTACAGCCCATAAATATTCATTCAATTTGAAAAACGTCATTGGCTGATTCCGACCATTCGCATGTACATCACAATTCTTCTTTTTGATAATGCAATTTTTTTGTTTACGGAATTTATTTTTGGGGGGCTAGACAAAATTTTTGGGGGCTACAGCCCCCTAGCCCCGTAGAACCGCGCCTGCTGCTGCATCTGCGCGTCATCAATCGTCGACGCGCACGCCTATCTCAATAAAACGAGTTGTGGAAATCCATTTTAAGGCTACAGGGATGTTTCGAAAACCAGAAAGTAAAATTGTTGAACAAAATTGTTGAAAATGTTTTAATTTGACTTGTTTTGACTTTTGGACCGAAAGGGTTTGATTTTTTTGACCGAATAGGTATTTATGAATGGGTAGGCCTCGGGTAATTATCACCAATCCAGACTCCAACCAGTCTTAAACATAGTGCTTAACACATCCCAAGTACACATTTATTCCCTTATTTTTATGGAAGAAAATGCTATTTTGTTATGTAGTGAGCTTGATCACATCAGTGACACCATGGCGGTTACGTACAAAACAATTAATCCTTTAACACTTGGACTTTGTGTAGCAACCTACAAGATATGCCCGGCAAACCCAGGTGAGAATCCTGTCATACAGGTATTGTCCGTCAAATTTCAGACCTTGGTCATTATCTCTTAGAAGAGGAATTCGCTTAGCAGGGAAATCCAGTAACTTGTGTACTTTTTTCAATGTAAAGGTGGTCATTGTGATACAACTCTGGATAATTTTGTTCAGTTCAGCTCTAACCAGGGCCGTCCTACCGAAAAAACTATCTGCTGATCCTTTCAAATTATCCGTTCCCCACTGCAATTCTGAATCTCTTAATCTCTCTTTGTACCTGGGTTTTTCCCTGTCGTTGTGCTGGCTGCAATTTTTTTTAACAAATTCCCATTTCTTCTATTCCGCTTTTCAGTTTTCCGCTTGACACTATTTTATTCACTTGCGGCATGCACAATACAACCAAGGAGTCTGAATTTCTTATAGAGTCCAAATTAGGATCGGTGCTTCGGAAGTCGCTCAGCACAATTCCCGCTGCAGTCAATTTCTGTGTTTAATGTTATCATTACTCTACTTTTGATGTTGAAACAGCTGACACTGACGTTTCTTCCATGAATTACATCACATAATGTTTACCTCATCGTCAAATGCTTACAGCGCCCTCTTGTGATCTAACACTGTATTCCATGGGCGCAGCCATGTTGTCTGCACCTTGTGTAGGCCCTATAAGGTTCCAGACAAGTAAATAGACTGCCATAGACCTCAGTAATATTTACGCCCACTTCCTAAAATTGTTAAAAATAATCACCAAATCTCCAATGTGTTTGGGTAACACATCAAATTAAAGCTTATCTAATCATCTTTCGTTTTGTGTTCAGTTTTTTTTGGTCGGGGTGGGAAGGGGGGCCTGGGAGTGTTATCTAACGATTTTTTGGAGAGAAAAAAATCCATCCAAAGATGATCATTCCTTAAAGAAGGCCTGAAGCCAATCGCCATTTTGAAAACGGACGCCTACGCTCCATTGCCAAATAGAGCAATTTTAGGGCCTAATTTCATCCACATTTCGCCCTAATACGTGCTCGCAGTACTCTGCAGGGCATCCACCAATTTTCGTTTAATTATCAAGTTCACGGCCCTCAAAATTCCCTAATACCGGATAATTAGAGGGCATGCAAATCGTAATTTGGCCGGCGAAGGCAATTTCGATTTTATGTATAGAATTTTTATTTTTTTTAATTTTTAAAACCATGCAAAATGCAGACTCCTCTTCTACAATAGTCCCGTTTCAGGCATGTCCTATACAAAAAAGACCCTCTTTCAAATTGACAAGAGATTCACACAACGGGTTTGTTAAAGTTACGTCATATGGGATTTTCCTCCTTTTATTTTGAAAAAAAAACACCCCACAATAATTATTGATCAGCTCTAAATACCTATTACAATTGTATACATATTATAATAAAGCGCACTAGACATAACGACAAGATCGTAGTACCTTTACTGTCATAATAGCAAGGCGTACCCGCTGCACAAATAAAACAAATAACAATCAATGCAATTAAAACAACGAAATGTAACATAATTGCTCTAAAAACGCAGACAAGCACACTTCAGAGGTATTTAAAGACTTCTATTTCACGATCTATACTGAGCAAAAACATGTACAGCAACCAACCAGCAACTTTCATCTAGCGTTGCTAGTCTCAATGTTATTAAGGTTTACAACTCTACAATGTCATTTTCTTTATAATTTAGATAACACAATAGCATACTTTAACAAACTTTTTGCCAAGAGCTTAACATCTCTAATTTGTTTTCTCCATTAAGGTGCACTAAATATTATTATGCTGTTAATTAAATGGATATTACTACATGTATAACATTACTTTTCTTTTCGAAACTATTGCACATTTAAACTTCAAACGAGGAGCGTATTAAACAAAGTAAAACTGTTTAAAAGCAATACGAAGACGAAATAAAAAAAAGATAAAATAAACCGACCGATGCAACAAAAAGAAGCCAACTGATAGACCGACCTTCTGTAAAAAAAAAATTAACGATAAGTCTTTGTACAGGGTTTATCCAATCAGGTATTCCAAAATTAATGGCTTTGATTGAGAAAATGAATTAATCATAAAATTAGCTAAAAGAATTAATCATCAGCTGTCCATTGATACCTCACTCGGTTCTCTGAAATATCAACTGAGCACCACTGATTTCAAAACAAATGCCAGGACATCTCGTTTCCACAATTTGATGGATATAAGTAGAAAGTTAAGCTCTCCGAAGAATGCGCTGTCCCAGTGACAGTGCGATAAACAGAAGGTATGTTGAAGATGTGGCTGCATAAAATGGCATGCCGACATCGTAAAGTTGCTCACCGATTACTTTTTTTTGGACGTTGTTATAAATCAATGCCCCGTCCCCCCCCCCAAAAAAAAAACAACAACAACAACAACCCAAAAAACCAAAACAAAACAAAACAAAACAAAACTCCTAAAAAAACACAACAAAGCAAAGACAACGGAGAAATGTTAAGGGAAAAACATAAGTGGCAAGGTCCAAGTTCAATAAAGTGATTCTCCAAAAATGTATTAAAAATCTTGAATATCAAAGTTAAGTTTGTTATAGATATGTCTATACTAATACATTAAAATGACCCGTGGTAAGACCGAATATAATAGGCCTATGCTTATTTAAAATACCATGCATTGTACTGACATTCCATGGCACGCTGTAATAAGGTTATT
Organism: Patiria pectinifera; assembly: GCA_029964075.1. Classification (NCBI taxonomy): domain Eukaryota; kingdom Metazoa; phylum Echinodermata; class Asteroidea; order Valvatida; family Asterinidae; genus Patiria; species Patiria pectinifera. Next base: position 11,239,668 of record CM057148.1, on the reverse strand, counting down.
GGGTACATAACAGCACTCAATTTTTTGCATATTACTCGCCTTTTTTGTACCCCAAACATGGCGCCGCAATCGTAAAAAAATACGGCCTATTAAGACACAGGAAAACGGTTGACGCAGTTGAACGAACGCTGATTTCGATTGATCAGTTGTCATCAAACTCAGGCCGGATGACACTCAAATTCTCGTATCGCACTCGGTCAAAAGAAAAATAGGTCTGAAAAGTAAATGAAATGAACAATGTCCTTGATAAGCGTGTGTGCATACCCTCGTGGTTAGGGCCTAGCCGGACTTTAAAATACCACACGAATAAATACAGATTGCTTCCAACAAAAATTGTGATACATGTACTAAGTGCAGTGTACATATCTAAACACAAGGAAAATGTTTTGTTTATTTTCCCCTAGCTAGATATCTAAGAGGATGCGGTGGGCTAGGATAACTTTGATGCGAAATTGATGCTATACTTACATGTTCAATTTTACTGTCATCCGTGCCACTTAGGGTAGAGACCAGTTCAGAGAAACTTGGTCTGTTGTTCGGATCCTCTTCCCAGCACTTACGCATCAGGGCGTAACTAATTGAAATGAGTCACAGGGAAACCTTATGAGTGAAGATTCTTCTGATTTTCAGATCCTGCTATTAGCACTCGCTTAGGCAGAAATCACGTGAATGAATGTATTTTTAACAACAACATATTTTGTAGCATAAACTAGAAACACATGCTGTAATGTTTATGGCAGCTAGTCCAATGTTACATATGGCTGCATCTCTCTTTGTCCACAAGACTATACCCTTTCGAAAAAAAACTTCCAGACTATTTAAGTAGCCCTAGGCCCACCTCATATGCAAGTATACTTCTACTCATCAAACTGGTGGCTCGGCATTGACACAAAAGTATGGCCTACGGAGCATTGTAGCTGGGTCAAGTTTGCCGTACGAGCCAGCTCGAATGTTGACACGCAGAGGTGCTGACACTCGCTATCTACTGCTCCGCCAAGAGGACGTTTCAGCAGGTCTTTTTTAAGCAATAATTATATATTTTGGACGAAAACTACCTGTTGATAAAACTGAGCACCTATTAAGTAAACAACTTACCTTTTGTCGTCACAGTTGCTGGGCTTGGGCATACGGTATCCTCCCTTCAGCTTCCTGGCCAGTGACTCGCTCGAGGTGGTCGGGTAGGGGGTTCCCCCTTCACAATGTACGTTAAATATAAATTAGATACAGTGGAAAAAGGGGAAAGGACCAATTGTTTAGTTTTCACACAACTTCAAAGAATCTTGATGGAAATAGAGTTGTTTTAAACAGTTTGATAATGGCAGGACAGATTTCTTTCATTTGAGCCAAAAAAAAAAGGCTGTATATTTTTAAGCAGAATATGTCTTACCTATTGTGGTTATTTCCCACAAGAGGATGCCAAAAGACCACCTGATGATGAGAACAATTGAGTCAAGAATTCTTTAATTCTGTGACGGGAAATATTTCGCCCCCAAAAAATATGTAGATTTAGGCCTGCATCACGCATAAAATACACCAAACGATAAATAAGGTCCTTTGTACTTACACATCACTCTTTGTCGTGTACCTCTTATACCTGATTGACTCAATAGCCAACCAGCGGACTGGAACCCGTCTCTATAATTCAAATAATTAAAGCATAACAATAATAATAATATTCAAATGCAAATGAAAAGACATGAAAACTAACCTTAAAAAAGTCATGGGTTAAATTTGACCAGGAATCATGGTCATATTTGATCTGATCTGTTTTTCGGGTCAAAATCACACTTTTCCGAGTCAGAATGACCAATACAATGACCACGAGTATTGTCATTTTGACCCAGAAAAGTGTCATTTTCACGAAGAGAAGTTTCAGGGCAGAAATAGCCCGGAGTCCTGGTCAAATTAGACTCGGGACTTTGTGTAGATTGTACTTTTTGTCAACTTCTGACGATATGGGGATATCCCATATAATTTCCTAGCTTACATGCCAAGAAAGAGGTCGAGAATCAAGATCATACATATTTGCAATCTCTCAATCAAAGTCAAATTACAAGAAATGTCACCAACATGTGGGGGTGATGAATACCGAAAAAGAATTGCTTTACTTTGCCACAAGTGATTTGAAATTTGACTTGAACTCAATGGACTATTTATGGACTTGTGACTGACGAAATTATTATCTCCGCCAAGGAGGTAATGCTTCTATCGATGTTGGTTTGTCAGTTAAAAAGATAACTCAAACAGTTCTGGATGTAATTTTATGAACCTATTTTTAGGGGTGGTCCTTGATACAGGTACGAGTCCATTAGATTTTGGAATCGATCGAGATCTGAGTCTGGTTGCAGGAGGTCTTTAAAGGATTCCTCACCATTTTGTATGTGCGAATACATGTATATGCTATGTGAAGAGACCATGAAAATGGGACACGTGTTTGGGTCACCCAGCGTGCAGGCTATGGTTGCAGACCAGTAAGTAAATGTCCACAGACCCCACTGATAAATGCCCCCACTTCAGAAATTCAGGAAAAATACTCACGACTCTCTGCAGTATTCAAGACGTACATCAAAATAAAGCTTATTTCATCATCTTTCAGTTTCTGTTCAATTTATGGGGGATCACGAATTAGTTTTGAGAGAAAATTCCATCCAAAGATGATCACCCCTAAAAGCAGTCCTGAAGCCCATCACCTACGCTCCATTGCAAAATAGAGCCATTTTAAGGCCTAATCATCATCCACATTGCACAGAAATGCGAGCTCGCATTCCTCTGCACGGCTACCAACCTTCTTTTTTTTTTTTTTTACAAATCATCAAGTTCACGGCATTCACAACGATCCAATTTTGAAGAATTTGAGGGCATGCAAATCGTGGTTTGGCCGGCGTAGGCAATTTCGGACCGATTTACTGGTCTGCACCCTATAAAAAGCGAGGTTGTGAAAAATACCCCCAGCCCATTTTTGATTAAAAATTTGTGAGAAAAAAAAAACTCTTGAGTTCTACATCTGGACTGAAAACAGGCACTCTGTTTGCGGCTGCGTTGCTGTAGGGCGCCCCCAACAGGACTTAATTGACTTCCAGCTCCTTACAACCCCAAATCACCCCCCCCCCCTTTTGTCACTCGAAATTGCTGTGATCGGATGACGGTATAACGGCCCATTAACAATGACTTTTGGGAGAAAATACCATCCAAAGATGATAACCCCTAAAAGCAGTCCTGAAGCCCATCGCCAATTTGAAAATGGACGCCTACACTCCATTGCAAAATATAGCCATTTTAGGACCTAATCATCATCCACATTTCACAGATCTACGAGCTGGCAGTCTGCAGCATGGCTTCCAACCTTCTTCTTTTTTTTTTTTTTTTTTTTTACAAATCATCAAGTTCACGGCCTTCACAATGCTCTAATACTGAAGAAATTTCGGACCGATGTACTTGTCTGCATCCCTATGTGCTCAAGCGCATACAACACTGAAATCAACAGGTCAATGGACTCAACTTTTTGATACTATGCGTGAGTGAGGAACGTGTGCAAGTCCAGTGGATATGGGTGTACATGTATTTCTGAGGTGATTTTGTGGAGGTTTGCGCTTTTTGAGTGCTTTCTAGTTGACTTGTTAATCACTAGTAACTGCCTTGCTTGTGTCTGACTGGCAATATGAGCTTTGTAAAATACTTTCAGCATCGTATGAACCTCTCTAAAACTGAAATACGAACTTGGTATATAGGTCTGGAGTTTAGTTTAAAACAATTACCTTTGATGTTTGGACGTAGATGTCCTCCCCTCTGGACAGTCCGAAGTCTGAAACCTTAGCAGTCAGCCCTTCAGATAGTAGGATGTTCCTGGCAGCCAAATCTCGGTGGATCACCTTTTAAGATCAAAGAACCCAACAACAATACCTCTGAATCCATTGTGGAACTGCTCACTGAGGACAGAGCCTTCATTTTAGCTGCACGTAAAGTCCAAGGTCAAATTTTGATTTAATTTCGGGTCAGATTTGACCTAAAGCTGGGTAGAATTGAAACATGCCATATCTCTGTGTTACTCTTCGGGGTCATTTGATCAAGAATAATGTCACTGTGACAAAAAATTGTCATTTTGACCACATTAATTTTAGTATACGTAACATTTTTGATTTGGACCAGGAGCGTGTCAGGTGTAATCTGACCCCCGGATTCCGGAGGTAGATTCTTGAATCTACACAGGGACTTTTAATAGTGTAGGTTAGCTTGTTGATCCTGAATGTGATCAATAGAAGTGTAGCTTTGGACCATGAATAGTATCAATCCAAATATTACTCGGACTTCTTGTCAAATCCAAACAGGGTTTCAGTAGAGTGTAAATATGAAAACTTAGCCTTTCATAATCAATAACTGAAAAAAATGCAAATATGTGACGGGTCCTTACCCCCGCTTTAGCAAGGTGCTCCATTCCCTTGGCAACATCCAGAGCAAACTTGACCAGCTGATTGGAAGACAAGGCATCCTCGTCTGAGTCTGACTGTGAGCGAGCCGTCCGCAGGTAGCTGCGCAGATCACCGCGGGGAAGATACTCCAACGCGACGTACAACACCTCTGGTTAAGAAACAGTGTGGTTTCCGGAGTCAAGGTCACACGCTATTTTCACATGTTTATGTAAACACGTCATAGAAAGCAACTCGTTCATCTTTGTTCGACTTGATCAAAAAGCACACTACCAAACTGAACTAAATATACATTGTCTCAATCTCAAATGTAACTTTGTTTTTTTTATTTACGGGTCTGTTATCGTTGTTATTCAGTCAGTTATTATCAATAAATGTTTACAATAAACCGAATACATACGTCGATGTTGACATGCGCCAAGCAGCGAGACGACATTAGGATGGTGGCCGAAAGAGGTCATCGTGCGAAGTTCATCGATGAAATTATCTTTCTCACTCACCGATGCGTAGCCTGTTTGAGAAACACAATGTTTAACATTATAAAGGTATATAGCTGTCAACTTAGTATCACAAAGTTGCCGTGTATATTCGAAATGTGATTAGAACAGACCAACCCATTAGGCCACGCCCACTGCGCACGTGGACAAGGTGACGTGCGCCTCAATGAAAGCCACATTGATAATGGACATGAATGACATGCCACTATTTCCAATCCGCGCGCATCACACGCGCATGTACTCATGTCGGACACAAATACACGGATGTGATTGTTAAAACGCCTTTGGGCGGGCTTAATTGTCTGTGTATTGCCGTTAGACCTCTGTAAGGTATGTAATAACCTCACGTGATAAGTAGTTATAGGTTACCTTTGAGCATCTTGATGGCAGCCCTTGTTAGTTCTCCATCTTTCATCACAGCACCTGATCGTACCTCACCAAAGTTCCCTCTTCCGAGGACTCGCTCGTCCATGATGAGGTCGCAGCGAGGCACCTTCCATCCCTCAGCCCAGGGAGGTAGATTGTCATCATCATCGCTATCAGGGAGCATTGGTGTTTCCTCCTGTGGTGGTATAGTGTCATCATACTCCACTTGCGGAGAACTTGTGTCTTCGTATTGGTGTGCAACATGCTGTGAAATTTTGTATTCGTATTTGTGTGAATCTTGTGGTGAAATCCTTATTTCGTATTTGTGTGGATCTTGTGGTTCAATTCTGTCTTCATATTTTACTTCTGGTGAGCTGCCGACCTCAGATTGACCTGGTTGTTCTAAAGCATTCTGGTCCAAAGCAACATCCTTGAAAGAAAGAGACACACAAAGACAAAATATGTAATATTTGATACAAAACATATCTATGTTTTTCCCTCGACTTATCAATTTCATCTGCAAACTAGCAGAGCCTCCTTCGTTTTCAATGAATTTAAAGCCATTCTGAAAAGCTTTTGGCATTCAAGAAAAAAATACTTGTCAAGTCTATAGCATTTAAACAATTTGCACGTTTTAGGTCACTAGACTTTTTATGCTGTTTCTTGATTTATTTGAAAGCTCCTGAGTTTAATTTGAAATTCATTATTTTGCTTTCGTTTGATTACATGTATAATTGAATTTAAACATGTCTAAGATGTCTATATATTTTTAAGGCCTGACTATTCGTATTTTTTTCTGAATGCAACTTTCAATTACCTATCGTTATATAAATAATAAACCTGTTTAAAATTATTGCGTGACCATTTCAATTAAATTCCTTCACACTTGAATTTCCTTTTCCATGTTTCATTTTCTTTCTGTCGTAAATATTTCCATTTTTAATTAATTATAAAAATCAGCCAAATAAACAAAGGCTCACCATTTCGACAGACGATCGCGCGTCACGTTTGCTCTGAAAACTTCGCTGTTCTCTTCGGTTCCTTTTAGACTTGACGAGCATCACGATTGCCATGACAACCAATGCGCTTAGAACACTGACCACAGTTACTATGGCGATAAGCACTCCATTTGCACCTTTGACGAGAACATCTTTTTAATTGAAACGGAACAGGTTATTTGTTTACATGAGAAAATTTCACATATTTTTGCTGACACACTCAAAGAAAGCCTCGGATCAGATTTGATCCGGAACCCGGGTCAAATTTGACCTGACATGTTTGAGGGTCATTTTTGTTTCTTTTTGCTGGTCAAATTGACAGTTTTTCAAGTTTTTGGCTGTTGAATAATGATTCAGAGCGTGTCATTATTACTCAACAAGTGTCATTTGACCCTGAAAATTATCAAGTCAAATATGACGCGGATTCTGGGTCAACTCTTACTCCGGAACCTTTAAAAATGGGTATTACACCTGAACAAGGAAAATGTATCACCCGACTATGTCAGACTGGGTCATACATCAGAGTCAAAAAAGGTATAATTGTCTGTTCATCCTATTACTTTGCTATTTAGCATCATTATGAAATCATCTTTCCGAATAAAAATCGAATGTTTCCCTCTTCAAAATTTCAGATTAGAACTGAAGTGAAGATGCACTATATCAGAACATATATTATGAAGCAAAACAGTAAATTTATTTGAATAAAGATTGTCTTTGCAACAAAATTAGAAAAACTAAAATGAAAGGTAGTTTGGAGTTTACGGTTGTATCACATATTTTGCTTTCTCTTCAGTTGTGTCATAAATAAGTAGATGAGTCATGCAATTGTCAAGGAAAATTTAAAGACCTTACTCAAGATCGAAAGAGATACCCTCTGTCACAAAGCATGTTTATTTATCTTTCTCCGTGATAATATTTTCATAGTGTTCATAATATTGTATTCTAAAACAAGGAATGGGTGTCCAAAATACATCGCGTGAACTCTGTGCACATTTCGAATACCCACATGTAAACGACCATAGAAAAAATCTGTGAACTTCATGAAGCGTTAAGATAATTCACACTTCAGTTTGCTTGATGAGTCCCTTGAATTTACACTAAAACACACATTGAGATTGTATCAATGAATGACAGAACAAAAACATAATGCCCATTTTGGTGACAGAATTTGTTTCAAGGTAAAGAGAGTAACATTTAAAAAAAAATGATCTCAGGGAAGACAAAAGAATATGACATTGAGGCTTATGCCTAAGGTGAAATCACTGGCGGGTACAAAGAGGATGCTAGGCTGGCTCTCTATGATCAGCGAACACAAACAATACTCACCTGCACAAGATGTTATCAGCACTCTGGTGCTCAGTGACTGATCACTGCTCGCTGCAAGGCACGTTAGGTTCCGTTCTCCAGTCTCCTTGCCAGGGTTTCCCACGATGTCCCAGCTGCTCACGTTGACCAGCCCAGCTCCGGCCCGTGTCCAGCGTTTAGACGTAATCGTCTGATTACCAAGCATCCACGTAAATTTCCAGACCCCAGGTCTGGCATCTTGAATCCTGCACTCAAATCGCCGCGTCGTGTCGGACTGGACACAGACGGGGCCATAGACGGGATAGTCTAGCACAGCTCCGGTGGAAGGATCCAGCAGATGCAGCCTGGTATCTCGTCGTTCAACTGAAGAGTTGTCGAATCGGGGAGGGATCATCGAAGGGTCATCAAATCAAAACAAATAAACACAACAACGCACATCAACATAGGATGTGACGTTGGTTTATTGAAATGAAACAAAAACACCGGATAGCGTGCTGTAATACGCCGACTCACCTTGTATGAGCTGCACGGTCGCGTAATGCACTAAACTGTCGGAATACGCCTTGCACAGGTATATACCTCCTGATGACTCGGTAACGGGGTCGATGGTTAACCTGCAAGCCTTGTGGGTATCATTCCCGAAGATGAGGTCGGTGAAGTTTTGGTCCTCACACGTAGTCACTGGTTGGTCGTTGAAAAACCATATGACTAATGGGTCTGTCTCAAAATCACGAGACAGGACGCACGTGAAGGTGATGTTGGATCCAACGGTGGCATGTCGTGGGTTTCCTCCCTGGATCTTGAGTTCGGCCGCTCCAACTTCAAAGAAAGTTAAAAGATTTTCATGAAATTATCTACAAAATAATTTGAGGAGGGGGGGGTGTTTGAACACCTTGCCCTGTGTGATATGTGCTTCGACAGTTGGTCAACAGACGCATTCACGACATAAATTAGCTTCACTAAACTCTTGATTTTTAGGATTACAAAAATATAGTTGTGTAAACACAGCAGAGGGGAATAGAGGTGCGCATTTGTCGATATCATTAAACCCCTTAAATTCACAATATGAAATTATTCTCGCCAGCGATTATTCTTACGCGCATTGTACTTTGATATGTTTCACTAAAGAATAACGGGCTTACCTTCGGAAACATGCAAACAAGTCAGCGCGATAAGGCCTATCGCGAAGAGGAATAAAACCGCCATGTTCAACAAAAGGCTGTGGAAGTGTAATGTTTCGTTATAAGTCGTTTATGCATTTTGGTTCTGAAAATGAAATACTGTCAGTGATCTTACTGATGCTGATCTATGCGGAGAGATAGGAAAACAAAAACAAACAGCCTATGATTTGATTGAAATTCCCTTATGATTGCAGTTTTGTGTTATTAACTTGAGGGTAGGTGACTAAAACAGCAAGTTTCGATTATGTTCATTGTTATAAATCCTTATATAACATGCATTGCCGTTCTGAAAGTAAGATATAGTGATCAGTACATGCTTATTCATTTCTGTAAATTTGAAAACTCAACGAAAAGGAAACATCGTGTATTGTGAGTTTAAATCCTCTGTTATGAGTGCAGTTCTACTTTCACTTTATATCTTTAGACACCATTTGCAAAGAAACATTGTGTTTGCTGATTCAAGGAACAACAATACAATAAATCAGAAGCAGGTTACTAGCAAAGTATTAATCTGCCAAAATTGCAGCCCGGTAGATATCACTTACAGCACAAAGCAATGTAAACGTATTTTTTTAAGCCCTAGTGACATGTATGTCGTTATTGGCTGTTTCGGCACTTTCTCACCATATGTTTTGTACACGTTTTAAAACACTCCAGTTTGGCATCTTCGTAAATCCGATCGACTTTAAACTTAATTCATACTTAGACCACCACCCACAGATAGTCCTAGACGAAATTCGTGATCGTGAAGTCATCAAGTGTCAGGTTACGTTACATTAAAGATGCATTTTTTCCCCATAGGGTTTGTACATGTTTTAAAACGCTCCATTTCGGCACTTTCGTAAATCCGATCGACGTAACACTTGGTAAACACTTAGACCATCACCCACAGATGGTCCTTGAAGAAATTCGTGATCGTGACGTCATCAGGTGTCACGTTACTTCCATTAAAGATGCACGTTTTCCCCATAGGTTTTGTACACGTTTTAAAACGCTCCACTTTGGCACTTTCGTAAATTTGATCGACATTATACACACTTAGACCACTGCCCAAAGATGGTCCTAGAGGAAATTCGTCATCGTGGCGTCAAGAGGTGTCAGGTTGCATCACATTAAATATGCATTGTTTCCTTTTAGTTTTGTACACGTTTCTCTTCAAACTGAACTTCGGAAGTACAAGTCTGATTGGGTTAAAACATGGTATGCAAATTCACATGAATGTGTTATAGATGGGAATTGAAGTGGCATCATCACCAAGTGTCATGTGAAGTCCCTTTAAGGGGCATTTTATTCCTTTATAGGTCTATATCTACAGAACTAAAATGTTCGATTTTGTTGTAACTTGAAATGTACATATTATAATGTGCTGTTATAGATGACATTTGTAGTGACGTCACTGATTGTTCATTCCGTGCTCAGAGTATTTCAAATTTCCGAAACAGCTTGTGTTTGTCCACAAACACATTTCTAGTTTTTTTTTTGCTGTTTCGGTTACAACAGAAACAGCTCTTGTTTTCGTTTAAGTTTTTTTTTTTGTTTTAGCTGTTTCGGTGACACACCGAAACAGCTCTTTTTTTCGTTAAGATTCCCCCCCCCCCTCCTTTTTCAGACTTTTTCTTCATAGGTTTAACATACGTTTCTTCTACCAATCCACTTTGGCACTTTGGTAAATCCAATAGACTTCAGACTTGGAACATACTAAGACCACCACCCCCCGATGGTCCTAGAACAAATTCGTGACCGTGACGTCATCGGGTGTCGGGTTACGTCACATTAAAGATGCATTTTTCCCCATATGTTTTGTACAGGTTTTAAAACACTCCACTTTGGCCTCTTCGTAAATCTGATCGACCTCAGACTTGATACATACTAAGACCACCACCCACAGATGGTCCTAGAAGAAATTCGTGACCATGACGTCATGAGGTGTTGGGTTACGTCAAATTAAAGATGCATTTTCCCCATATGTTTTGTACACGTTTTAAAACACTCCACTTTGGCCTCTTCGTAAATCCGATCGAACTCAGACTTGATACATACTTGGACCATTATCCACAGATGGTCCTAGAAGAAATTCGCGATCGTGACGTCATCAAGTGTTGGGTTACGTCACATTAAAGATGCATTTTCCCCCTTAGGGTTTGTACACGTTTTAAAACATTCTACTTTGGCACTTTCGTAAATACGATCGACGTTCAACTTGGTACACATTTAGACTACCACCCACAGATGGTCCCAGAAGAAATTCGTGATCGTGACAGTATCAGGTGTTAGGTTACTTCACATTAAATATGCATTTTTCCCCATAGGTTTTGTACACGTTTTTCTTCAATTCATACTTAGGCACTATATGTCTGATTGACTTTTCTTTTGGCAGATGACATTCGAAGTGACTTCATCAAGTGTTCATCACGTGCACAGAGTATTTAAAATATCCGAAACAGCTTATGTTTGTCCACAAACACATTTCTAGTTTTTAGCTGTTTCGTTGACACACCGAAACAGCTCTTGTTTTCGTTAAGATTTTTTAGCTGTTTCGGTGACTCACCGAAACAGCTATTGTTTTCGTTAAGATTTTTTTTTCTTTTTAGCTGTTTCGGTGACACACCGAAACAGCTCTTGTTTTCTTTAAGATTTTTTTTATTTTTTTTCTCCTTTTTCAGACTTTTTTCTCATTCTTAGACCATCACCCATGGATGGTCCTAGAAGAAATTTGTGATTGTGACGTCATCAAGTTTTGGGTTACGTCACATTAAAGGTGCATTTTTCCCCAGGTTTTGTACACATTTTTCTTCAATTAGTACATTTTGGCACTTTCATAGATCTGATTGAATTCAGACTTTGCAGACACGCATATCACCAACCGCAGATGGTCCTATAAGGTTTTCGTCATGTTGACGTCATCAGGTGTCATGTGAGGGCGCCCTAACTTTGCATTTGTTGCAGCCCTGTAACTTTGAGAGTATGGGTCCGATTGCGTTGAAACTTTGCATCCCCTCACATTGGGGTGTGTTTCGTGTGGCAATATAGGTGACGTCATCGCGACGTCATTAGCTGTCATGTAAGTGCGCCCTAACTTTGCATAATTTCCATATCCCCACGAGTATGCATCCGATTTGGTTGAAGCTTTGCATTCACACAATCTTGAATCCGTTAAACACCAGAATATAGGTTAAGTCAAGGTGACGTCATCGGTCGTCATGTGAGGGCGCCCTAACATAACATCATTTGCAGCCCTATATCTTTGTAAGCATGGGTCCCCTTGCGTTGAAACTTTGAATGCCCTCATATTGGGAAGTGTTAATGTGAAAAAATAGGTGGCGACAGTATCACTTCTGTGGTCGTCATGTGAGGGCGCCCTAACCTTGCATCTTTTAAAGCCCTTTATCTCCGCAACTATTCGTCCGATTCGGTTTAAACTTTGCATGCACTAATAGTCGTCATAATCTCATGTCCTTGTCAAATAATGTAACAGTCGAAACAGCTTGTGTTTGTCCACAAACACATTTCTAGTTTTTGTTTTTAGCTGTTTCGGTGTACACACCGAAACAGCTCTTGTTTTCGTTAAGATTTTTTTTTTCTATTTTTGTAGCTGTTTCGGTTACAACCGAAACAGCTCTTGTTTTCGTTAAAGTTTTTTTTTTTCTTTTTAGCTGTTTCGGTTACAACCGAAACAGCTCTTGTTTTCGTTAAAGTTTTTTTTTTTCTTTTTTTTTTTCTTTTTCTCTTTCAGACTCTTCTCCATAGGGTTTGTACACGTTTTTTCTTCTGCAAGGGCACTTTGGCACTTTCTTAAATTGCATCAACCTCATACTTGGCACACACTTAGACCACCATCCACAGATGGTCCTAGAAGAAATTCGTAATCATGACGTCATTAAGTGTCAAGTTACGTAACATTAAAGGTGCATTTTTTGTCCATAGGGTTTGTACACGTTCTTTTCTCCATAGGGTTTGTACACGTTCTTTTCTCCATAGGTTTTGTACACGTTCTTTTCTCCATAGGGTTTGTACACGTTCTTTTCTCCATAGGGTTTGTACACGTTCTTTTCTCCATAGGGTTTGTACACGTTCTTTTCTCCATAGGCATTGTGCACGTTGTTTTCTCCATAGGCTTTGTACCCACGGGGTCGGACAACTCGACCGTTATCCAACTTGACATTTTGACAGCGTGCGCGTGCATGCCTTGCCGCCCTACAGCTGGCCAGGTCCCCGCGCACTCTACGCGGTACAGTGATGATGCCACAGATTATGCGGCTTACATAAATGTGACGAACTTGTAGTTGGGTATGTGAGTTGGGATAATCATGATTTATCAGAAGTTAGCAACTTTAAAGAATTTCTTAAATGTTAATGTGGGATTTTGGGGGATTTGTTCAAGTGCGCCACGTTAGGAACACTGGAAAGAATTCCATATAAGTCTCCACCTCTATGGGCCATGACAGGAAACGTCAAAGTATTTTTAAAGAAAATCTTGATTTTTTCCCCTCCTAAATTTCTGTTTCTTCGTCAGATTTACAACTTTTGGTACTTTTCAAGTCATATATAGGAAAATAACTGGAGTCCGTTTATGGAATTCTTTCCACGACGTCGTTAAATTTAATTCCCTTCTCGTCTGCTCAGTACTATTGGTATTTTCACTCCCAACATAGTTGAACACATTTCGTTTTTCCTACTTCAAATATAGACACCAGAAATAAGTTGCTAAATATAGGTACACTTTGACACTTTCCTAAATCTATCCTCAACCCGCTATCATCATCTGCACACTACATGTACGCTTTGCACGCGCACCCATTCCCAAACGCAAAGAAAAGAGGACTGCGCACACATTGAACCACGTGTATTTAGGACGTCTGACATAAATCGACTTCACACACTTGGCACACACGGTAAAAACTTGGAATCCCCACACAAAGGTTCTGGGTTCGATAGCCGCCGATGGCCACGTCAATCTTTTTCATTCAAAGACAGAAAAAACACCGAAACAGCTCGGTGTTTGTTTACCTACAAACACAACGTCCGTCTAGTTTTTTTTCTTTTTCTCTTTCAGACTCTTCTCCATAGGGTTTGTACAAGTTTTTTCTTCTGCAAGGGCACTTTGGCACTTTCTTAAAGTGCATCAACCTCATACTTGGCACACACTTAGACCACCATCCACAGATGGTCCTAGAAGAAATTCGTAATCATGACGTCATCAAGTGTCAAGTTACGTAACATTAAAGGTGCATTTTTTGTCCATAGGGTTTGTACACGTTCTTTTCTCCATAGGGTTTGTACATGTTCTTTTCTCCATAGGTTTTGTACACGTTCTTTTCTCCATAGGGTTTGTACACGTTCTTTTCTCCATAGGGTTTGTACACGTTCTTTTCTCTATAGGGTTTGTACACGTTCTTTTCTCCATAGGCATTGTGCACGTTGTTTTCCTCATAGGCTTTGTACCCATGGGGTCGGACAACTCGACCGTTATCCAACTTGACATTTTGACAGCGTGCGCGTGCATGCCTTGCCGCCCTTCAGCTGGCCAGGTCCCCCCGCACTCTACGCGGTACAGTCATGATGCCACAGATTATGCGGCTTACATAAATGTGACGAACTTGTAGTTGGGTATGTGAGTTGGGATAATCATGATTTATCAGAAGTTAGCAACTTTAAAGAATTTCTTAAATGTTAATGTGGGATTTTTGGGGATTTGTTCAAGTGCGCCACGTTAGGAACACTGGAAAGAATTCCATATAAGCCTCCACCTCTATGGGCCATGACAGCAAACGTCAAAGTATTTTTAAAGAACATCTTGATTTTTTCCCCTCCTAAATTTCTATTTCTTCGTCAGATTTACAACTTTTGGTACTTTTCAAGTCATATATAGGAAAATAACTTGAGTCCGTTTATGGAATTCTTTCCAAGACGTCATTAAATTTACTTCCCTTCTCGTCTGCTCAGTACTATTGGTATTTTCACTCCCAACATAGTTGAACACATTTCGTTTTTCCTACTTCAAATATAGACACCAGAAATAAGTTGCTAAATACAGGTACACTTTGACACTTTCCTAAATCTATCCTCGACCCGCTTTCATCATCTGCGCACCTGGGTATGTCCATAAATAAGGGGTCCAAAAGTGTGACATTTTTGGTGTCCCTGTTACACCGGACCTGTTAATTTGCCATTCAAGTGTCAATAAAAATGACTTCACACTATTTTTCATTTGTTTACCAGGTAGTTTGCTTTACATAATCACTCTTAGAATCAGAGATATGTGTCCTTAATTACAAAATCTTACACAAGTCAGATGTAACTCGGACACCAAAATTGGACCCTAAATTAATGGAATCACCCACCTACATGTTCGCTTTGCACGCGCACCCATTCCCAAACGCAAAGAAAAGAGGACTGTGCACACATTGAACCACGTGGATTTAGGACGTCTGACATAAATCGACTTCACACACTTGGCACACACGGCAAAAACTTGGAATCCCCACACAAAGGTTCTGGGTTCGATAGCCGCCGATGGCCACGTCAATCTTTTTCATTCAAAGACAGAAAAAAACACCGAAACAGCTCGGTGTTTGTATACCTACAAACACAACGTCCGTCTAGTTTCTTTTTTTTCTCCTTTTTCAGACTCTTTCTCCATATGGTTTGTACACGTTTTTCTTCCACCAGTACACTTTGGCACTTTCTTATATCCGATCAACTTAAGACTTGGTACATACTTAGACCAACACCCACGGATGGTCCTAGCAGAAATTCGTGATCGTGACGTCATCAGGTGTCGGGTTACGTCACATTAAAGATGCATTTTTCCCCATATGTTTTGTACACACTTTAAAACACTCCACTTTGGCACCTTCGTACATCCGATCAACTTTAGACTTCATACATACTTGGACAATCAGCCACAGATGGTCCTAGAAGAATTTCATGATCGTGGCGTTATCAGGTGTCAGGTTACGTCACATTAAAGATGCATTTTCCCCATAGGTTTTGTACACGTTTAAAAACACTCCACTTTGGTCACTTTCATAAATTTGATCGACTTCAGACGTGGTAAATACTTAGACTACCACCCACAGATAGTCCTAGAAGAAATTTGTGACGGTGACGTCATATGGTGTCAGGTTACGTCACGTTAAAGATACATTTTTTCCCATACGGTTGGTACACGTTTTAAAACACTGTACTTTGGCACTTTCGTAAATCCGATCGACGTGAGACTTGGTACACATTTAGACCACAACCCACAGATGGTCCTAGAAGAAGTTTGGGATCGTGACATCATCAGGTGTCAGATAACATCACATTAAATATGCATTTTTCCCCTATTGGTTTTGTACACGTTTTCCTTCAAACCATACACTTTTGCACTTATATGGCTGATTGACTTTACACTTGGCAGACATTATATAAGACCAGCAGCCGAAGTTGGTCCCCAATGAATTCGTAACGACGACGTCATCGTGTGTCAAGTGACGTGCCAATAAATGTGCATTTTTTTTTAATCGCTATAACTTCGGAAGTACAAGTCCAATTCAAACTTGGTATGCACATTCACATGGATGTGTTTTAGATGGAAATTGAAGTGACCTCATCATCAGATGTCATGTGACGTCCTTTAAAGGGGCATTCTATTCTTTTACAGGCCGATTAGACCACCACCCACAGATGGTCCTAGAAGAAATTTGTGATCGTGACGTCATCAGGTGTTAGGTTACGTCACATTAAAGATGTATTTTTCCCCATATGTTTTGTACACGTTTTAAAAAACTCCAGTTTGGCATCTTCGTAAATGTGATCAACTTTAAACTTAATTCATACTTAGACCACCGCCCACAGATGGTCCTAGACGAAATTCGTGATCGTGACGTCATCAAGTGTCAGGTTACGTCACATTAAAGATGCATTTTCCCTATATGTTTTGTACACGTTTTAAAAAACTCCAGTTTGGCATCTTCGTAAATCTGATCGTCTTTAAACCTAATTCATATTTAGACCACCACCCACAGATGGTCCTTGAGGAAATTCGTGATTGTAACGATGCACATTTTCCCCATAGGTTTTGTACACGTTTTAAAATGCTCCACTTTGCCACTTTCGTAAATTTGATCGACTTTATGCTTGGTTCACACTTAGACCACTACCCATAGATGGTCCTAAGAGAAATTCGTCATCGTGGCGTCATGGGGTGTCAGGTTACATCACAGTAAAGATGCATTGTTTCCCTATTGGTTTTGTACACGTTTTTCTTCAAACTGAACTTCGGAAGTACAAGTCTGATTGGGTTAAAACTTGGTATGCATATTCACATTGATGTTTTATAGATGGAAATTGAAGTGAAGTCACCATCAAATGTCATGTGAAGTCCCTTAAAGGGGCATTTTATTCTTTTATAGGTCTATATATCTACAGAACTAAAATGTTCGATTTGGTTGTAACTTGACATGTACATATTATAATGGGCTGTTATAGATGACATTTATAGTGACGTCTCTGATTGTTCATCCCGTGCTCAGGGTATTTCAAATATCCGAAACAGCTTGTGTTTGTCCACAAACACATCTCTAGTTGTTTTTTTTTCTCCTTTTTCAGACTTTTTCTCCATAGGTTTAACACACGTTTCTTCCACCAGTCCACTTTGCCACTTTTTTTTTAAATCCGATTGATTTCAGACTTGGTACATACTGAGACCACCACCCACAGATGGTCCTAGAAGATATTCGTGGTCCTGACGTCATCACCTGTCAAGTTACGTCACATTAAAGATTCATTTTCCCCCATATGTTTTGTACACGTTTTAAAAAACTTCAGTTTGGCATCTTCGTAAATCTGATCGTCTTTAAACCTAATTCATACTTAGACCACCACCCACAGATGGTCCTTGAGGAAATTCGTGATTGTGACGTCATCAGATGTCACGTTACTTCACATTAACGATGCACATTTTCCCCATAGGTTTTGTACACGTTTTAAAATGCTCCACTTTGCCACTTTCGTAAATTTGATCGACTTTATACTTGCTTCACACTTAGACCACTACCCATAGATGGTCCTAAGAGAAATTCGTCATCGTGGCGTCATGGGGTGTCAGGTTACATCACAGTAAAGATGCATTGTTTCCCTATTGGTTTTGTACACGTTTTTCTTCAAACTGAACTTCGGAAGTACAAGTCTGATTGGGTTAAAACTTGGTATGCATATTCACATTGATGTATTATAGATGGAAATTGAAGTGAAGTCACCATCAAATGTCATGTGAAGTCCCTTAAAGGGGCATTTTATTCTTTTATAGGTCTATATATCTACAGAACTAAAATGTTCGATTTGGTTGTAACTTGACATGTACATATTATAATGGGCTGTTATAGATGACATTTATAGTGACGTCTCTGATTGTTCATCCCGTGCTCAGGGTATTTCAAATATCCGAAACAGCTTGTGTTTGTCCACAAACACATCTCTAGTTGTTTTTTTCTCCTTTTTCAGACTTTTTCTCCATAGGTTTAACACACGTTTCTTCTACCAGTCCACTTTGCCACTTTTTTAAATCCGATTGATTTCAGACTTGGTACATACTGAGACCACCACCCACAGATGGTACTAGAAGATATTCGTGGTCCTGACGTCATCACCTGTCAAGTTACGTCACATTAAAGATTCATTTTCCCCCAAATGTTTTGTACACGTTTTAAAACACTCCAGTTTGGCATTTTCGTAAATCCGATCGACCTAAAACTTAATTCATACTTAGACCACCACCCACAGATGGTCTTAGACGACATACGTGATTGTGACGTCATCAAGTGTCGGGTTACGTCACATTAAAGATGCATTTTTCCCCATAGGGTTTGAACATGCATTTAAACGCTCCATTTCGGCACTTTCGTAAATCCGATCGACGTTACACTTGGTACACACTTAGACCATCACCCACATATGGTCCTTGAAGAAATTCGTGATCGTGACGTCATCAGGTGTCAAGTTACGTAACATTTAAGGGGCATTTTTTTGTCCGTAGGGTTTGTACACGTTCTTTTCTCCTTAAGGTTTGTACACGTTCTTTTCTCCATAGGGTTTGTGCACGTTCTTTTCTCCATAGAGTTTGTACACGTTCTTTTCTCCATAGGGTTTGTACACGTTCTTTTTTCCATAGGGTTTGTACACGTTGTTTTCTCCATAGGCATTGTGCACGTTGTTTTCTCCATAGGCTTTGTACCCATCGGGTCGGACAACTCGACCGTTATCCAACTTGACATTTTGACAGCGTGCGCGTGCATGCCTTGCCGCCCTACAGCTGGCCAGGTCCCCCCGCACTCTACTTGGTACAGTCATGATGCCACAGATTTATGCGGCTTACGTAAATGTGACACACTTGTAATTGGGTATGTGAGTTGGGATAATCATGATTTATCAGAAGTTAACAACTTTAACGAATTTCTTAAATGTAAATGTGGGATTTTCGGGGATTTGTTCAATTGCGCCACGTTAAGAACACTGGAAAGAATTCCATATAAGCCTCCACCTCTATGGGCCATGACAGGAAACGTCAAAGTATTTTTAAAGAAAATATTGAATTTTTCCCCTCCTAAATTTCCGTTTCTTCGTCAGATTTTCAACTTTTGGTACTTTTCAAGTAATATCTAGGAAAATAACTTGAGTCCGTATATGGAATTCTTTCCAAGACGTTTTGTATTCTTGTCAGACCTCGCACACAATTACAACTGTGGCACTGTTAAAGTTGTTTGCTGCCCTCTATTGTTTTAAAAGATCTACCTATAATGAAACGTTCGAGATTGTCAGGATTATATTTCGAGGGGCAAAATTACATACAATCTGAGGAATCAATGTGTGCAGTTAAAAGGAGACAGTCATGTGATGAATGCAGGGGCGGGGATAAAAGGATATCATCAGAGAAGGGCAAGACTGGATGACACACCGAAACACCTCATGTTTTCGTTAAGAATTTTTTTTTTGGCTTTCCCGCATAGTAGCGGAAAAGCTTTTTATTTTGTTCTCATTTTTTTTTCTTTCTTCTTCCTTTTATTCCCCGGCAAATCCCATAGACATTGTACACGTTTCTTCCGCCCCTCGCTTTTGCCATTCATCTTTGTCATACATCGTTCAAAGTCGGCATAGGCTTAGTCCTTATAGCATAGATGTGCCCCGAAGAGTGACGTCATTATGACGTTATCAAGTGATTTATTATGGATTTATGAATACTTAGTTCATTTACACCACTGTTTATTTATAGGCAATTACATTGTTACACTTTTAATATTTAAAAATGCATAAGAAATCAACCGTACGCATTCCCAGCATTCTGTTGCCGGCAAGTGGTAGAGTAGGTTAGGGTCTTTATTTCATTAAGTGTGCGTGCAATCACGTGACCTTTGCTTCCGGTCGAAAAAGGCCAAAACCGGAAGTGGCTTTTAATTTAAAAGTGGTAATAGATATGAACTTGCTTTCAACGGTGTTAGTCTCTGTATATTTTTCTACCATAGAAGTTAACTACGCCAATGTTATTGATTGCAATGATCTATAGCCCTCTACCCGTCTATTTTATTTACTTTTTATTAGTAGAAAATGTCGTTATTAGTATTTGAAGTTTTGAAATATAAGGAGTCATGATTGCATCACATTGTGCAGACCAGTAGTTGCTCAAAATGGCATTAGTATGGTAGGCCTATATGTCAGAAGAGGGAAAAACATATCTGTATGCTACATGTTGTGGAAAACAATAAATGAAACAGGCAGAATTTCTTTTACTTTAATAATCTTTATTAGACCTTTGATAAGTTTAACAATTGATATCTTAATATCTGGCTGCACATGTTTCTGCTGCAGAGACAAAATGAATTGGTAAATGTATTTCTCATCATAAAAGAGTTATTGATACATGTATGTCATTGAAAGTTAATTAACACAATTGAAATCAATTGTTCATCGATTGTTGTACACATGCAATTGGTAAACATGAAACAAATTAAATTATTGAGGCCATGGCCAAGTCATATTTGAAGTTATAAACATGTTAGTAAATGGCCATCAGGTTGATTTTAAAGAGGTTGTGGAATGCTCGAAGACATTTCCGTCATTTTTCGGGTATATGTAGCCTAAGGTGTGATGAAATAAAAACGACTATTGTCTCTGTCATGAAATGAGTACAAAAGGTACTTTTGAGAGCTGTTTTTCAGGCCAAGTTTCGACCCGACCTTGCAACTGTGTAAAAGTCGTCGTTGCGGGCAGCGAACAAAACACAGTAAATCGTGACGTAATGAACAGGACTCCCGATGCACAGTAGCAGTGAAATTACACACGAGTATGGTATAGCCTTTTCCTGAGCTCACTTGTGACGCCGACCTGGATAGAATAGTCGACAATAAAGACGCCTCCTCAACTAACAAAATGTAGAAGCTGAATCACAACAGCTTCAATCACTTAAATTTCGCAACCAAAATAAAATAAAAGTTTGCGAAAACACCGTCATATATCCTGGCTGCTTTATTTCACAGAGGTTAGCTGAATCATCTGTCCTTGCTCTATGGCTGAATAATAGCGGCGTCGACAGGATTTTTTCTAGAGGGGGGCAAAACATATTTTTCCCCAAAAAATCTTGTATTTTTGAACAAATTCTCGATTTCTCAGTTTTAGACGGGGGCAGGGACATTTTGCCCCCCCCCCAACTTTGAGACTTTGCGCCTCTTTTTCTTTCTTTTTTCTCTTTTTTTCTTCCTTTTTAATTTTTTTTTTGTTGCTTTTCCAGGGGGAGGGCAAGGCCCCCCCCCCTCGCGACGCCCATGCTGAATATGCATGAGGTATAGTAAACAAATATAACATGGTTTATTTGGGTTGACGAACTCAGTTTGTCAACTTCCATTACCCCGGGAAGCTAAAATCGATTATTCAACCCCAAACCATGTTATATTTGTATACTATTTGATAACCGTGTTAAACTACCTTCCATGCATAATCCTGGCTAAAAACCATATTATGCAGGAATGTTAAGGGCGGGGCTCAGATCGCCAATCACGATGCAACTTGACACTCAGGTTAAACATTTGTTCCCACTTTTCTGCAATAATTTGAACAGTAATGCAAATTCTGATACTATGGGAAATTCATTTCTAATTTGTTATCATCATTTATGACCGTTTTTTGTTCAGGCCTTAGCAAAAACAAAGTATTATAGAAAATAAAATCAACCACACGTTGGTGACCTTTCCGCGCGAGACTTACACACTTTATAAACGACAAAATGTCGATCCTACATGGGCTTTGATGACAAATGTGAAGTGACGTCACCATGACGTCATCAGTTCATTTTTAAAAATTAATTTTCATTATTTCTTATTTTCTCCGAATTTCTAATATGCACATATTCCCAAGTCAAATCAATTGCAAAATACTTCATAATATACAATCTTTACATAATATCATACTTTTTTAAACATAATATATAGCAATGTATTGTGGCGAATCCCGTCCGGGTCAAGCTTGACTCGGTACTGCACAGGCGAGCGGCAGCCCTACAGCACTGTGGGGGAGGTCGTTTGGCAACCATATATCGCCGCGCGCAACACTTTTTCCCGGGGACCCTATGGAGCGGAGATAAATACCAGGCAGAGCAGCGCAGGAACCCAATAATCTGACAAAGAGAGATCACTCAAGAGCCGCAGGGTTTTCCCTTTATTATAACTAAGACGCCTTAATCACTTCAGTTAAGTTGCAGATTCCTTAAGGGATTGCTGTTCCTTAAGGTATAGCCTTGAGGTTCCTTAAGGGTTTCCTGTATCCTTAAGGGATATAATCGAGTTTCCTACTGAGCCTTAGAATTACTGATAGAGAGGTTTATTACTGAAGGCACTTAATAGAAATTATTACTGAATGTGATAACTTGTGGGGAGGTTCAACAATATCGGTCCTGAACTGTGCTCGTCACTAACTTTATAAAATACGTCAGCTTGACATACCCCGCGCTATGAGCTGCTGCAACTAGATTCGGCAAACCACCGCCGCCACGGACTCTCTGACACGGCTCCGACAGTCCCGCTGTCTCGGACACTCCGATCAGCCTCTCTCACGCTGCTCTGGGATCCGGCGGTCGGTCGCTATACCGCTCCGCCTCGCTGCTACCAGCTCCCACTACACACCAACAGCAACGCTGACGCACACAAGCCTAGCGCCCTACAACAACTCTCTTAGAGCTCCGCCGTCACACGTCTCTTCAGTCCGCTAGCTCCACAGCAACTCCCGCCACGTACACACACGAGGCACAGCGCGCGCAAACAGCTCAAGGTCACCTAAGCAGCCCACTGCGCATGCTCAGCAAGTATGGCACGCCTCAGCGCTATGACGCGCGAAAGCTACAAGCACTCAGGCCAATTTCGTTACACAGCCCCAACCTTAAGTTCGGACCGTCCCGGTCCGTTAAACTGAAAAACAACCAAAACGAAATTAACTGAGGTGCCATCTTATACAATGAAAATATAAAGTTCACTTATACACAAATAAGCACCTTTACCCTTAAGGCTACTGTGGTCTCCTTAAGGGAAATTTAAAGAAAGGTAAGATTCTGAGGTTCCTTAAGGGAGCTCCTTAAGGGAGTGTCCAAAACAAATCACACGTGATACGGCTTTATCAAAAATAGACAAAGATCCACTTTCTCCTTCAGGGAGTTTATACACATGAAATACAATCACAACATACCTCAAGGACGTCTAATAATCAAAAGTAATTACCCTGCTCCTTGAGGGAGTTTACACAAAGATCATCAATAAATACAGTATTCCTTAAGGGAATGCGGTAGCTAATTAAGGCAAGATCGGTCTCTTTTTGTAAACAAATATACTCTCTTATAATACTTTTACACTGTTCCAAAACTAAGTTAGAAACAAGTAATGCTTTACGTTAAAACAACAATGTAAACCTTAAGAAAACCTAAACTCTACTTGAGGATGAAACCGGCCGTAAACTCCACATCGTAGGTCCTCTCTACGACCTCTTCAGATACCTTCAACCCATTCTGAAACTGGCTCCTGGTGCTGACCTCCTTCACTTGAGGAACATTCCCGGCCATCATCACTTCCAGATCAGCAGTATCGATCGGAGTCGCCCGTCGCCACCCAGGGTTGCCACTACTGACCCTGCATACTCTGGCTCGCGGTGGTTCCTCCAGTGCTGACGTCTTGGCCTGCCCGTGCTGAATATCTGTGGCAGGTGGAAAGGTGCGTTTCCGAAGATCCCCCTCCTGATACCGTAGAGAGCTTCCCTGAAGTGCTCGCCCAAGGTTAACAGAAATAGAGGCGTCGTCGTTGAGGTCTGTTTCCTCCCCGTCGCTAGCTTCCGCCTGGACATCCTGCCTCATTGACATGATCCCTTGTGGTTTCCCTCCATATACTATCCTGCGTCGCGGCTCCACACTGTCGAGCAGAGACACGGAAGCTGGTGACAAGGATATCCCAGCCACATCATATATCTCTAACTCCCTGCCAGGTGTCAAGGGGACTTGAGTTTCTTCCTCCTCGGCCTCCTTCTTCTGCGGTTCCCTCGGTGACTTATCAACACTCTTAGCTTCCGTTTCCATCCCCTTTCCTCCCGAGGGGGCAGCAAAAAGACTCGTCTCTTCTTCAGGTTCACCGGACCTCATTGCTCGTTTCTCTTCCTTCTTCCGGCCCTCCTTTGCCGGTCTGTCGACGGTTGCAGTCTCGGGTCTCTTCCTCTTCCGTCCGGAGGGGGCAGAAGAAGTACTCGGTACCTCATCCGAGTCTTCAGACTGCTTTGCTGCTTTTCTTTCCTCTTCCGTCTCAGGGTATACGCTTTTCAGGTCATCCATTCCTGCGGGATGGTGATTATGATAGTGCACTTTAAGGTTGTCCTTCCTCCCGTATCTCCTGTCGCATCTTTTGCAGAAGAATAGGAGGTGCTTCTTCTTGTTGTGAGTTCTGAGATGGTTGTCCAGGCTCCTCTTACTGATGAATGTGTCTTCACACTCAGAGCATGCATATACCCTCAAGGTACTCCAGTCCTTTGGCTTCTTCCAACCTGCCTTGGGATCCTCCATCCTCCTTTAAAGAAAGCAAAAGAATCAAAACGAAACAACAGTTACTTCACTGTAGCTACCCAACTTCTTAAGTAGTCCTAGAACTAATCGATCTCCCTTAGATTCCTGAGTTATTTACAGATAGCGCTGTGGCTGCCGTCGCTGGCGCAAAGGATTCCTCCTCGCCTGTGCAGGTATTACATGTGTCATGTTCAGGGGTGCAGGTTCTAGGTCAGATCCTGCATTGCCTGCACCTTCAGGTGCTTCCCGATCACACTGTATCTCTGGAACTAAAGTCTGGCCCAGTTCCACTGGGCTACTATCTACTTCTATCTGAGCTTCCCCTCTCTCAGGAATATCTCCTGCAGGTTGCTGCTGCGCTTCCTGTCCCCTGCCGCCCGTCTCTAATATCCAAGACTTCAAAGGCGTGCCTTGGTACGGCTTAAGGCGGTCACAGTGGATAACCTTCATTTTTGTCCCCGGCTTCCGCTGAATCCTTAAGGTTACGTCTGACAGCCTGTTCACTATAAGGTAGGGCCCCTCCCACCTACACATTAACTTTGGCGACACTCCCTTTTTCTTCACCGGGTTGAACAACCACGCAAACATGCCTTCAGCAAAGTTGCCCTGGATTGTGCCCTTGTCATAGTTGAGTTTCTGACGCCTTGCACTCTTCTCCAAGTGTTCTCTAGCCCTGTCATGTGCGCCCTGCATCCTCCTACGCACCACTTTGGCATAGTCCGGTTCCTTCATCTCTTCTGTATCTCCTGCAGGAGGATCCTCCATTGTTAAATCAAGGGGCAGAGAGACTTCCCTCCCGAGCATTAACATATTCGGAGTTTCCCCCGTGGATTCCTGTGGTGTGCTTCGGTACGCAGCCGTTGCATATGGCAACTCCTCATCCCAGTCTTTGTTATTTTTGTGCTCCTTCATGAGCATGGCCACGATATTAACCAGGGTCCGATTAAATCTGTCGACCATCCCGTCGGACTTCGGGTTGTAGGGAGTGGTCCTGGTCTTCTCAACCCCGAGCATCCTACACACCTCAGCTATTAGCCTTGAATCGAAATTTCTCCCTTGGTCGGTATGCAGTGTTTTGGGGACGCCCTGCACACGAATTCCTTGATAAACCTGTCCGCGACAGTCGCTGCCTTCTCATCAGGAATGGGGTATGCCTCAAACCACTTGCTGAAGTAGTCCCCAATCACTAGTATATATCGGTTGCCATTTCTTGTCACTGGGAAGGGTCCTGTTATGTCCATTGCCACCCGCTCCATTGGAATTCCCACTAGGTGTTGCTGTACGGGCGCTCTTCTCTTCTTGTTGGGCGACTTCCTCCTATCGCACACATCACACTCCCGAATGAAAGACCTTATGTCCGCACCCATCCCTTTCCAATAGAATTTGGTGCGCACCTTTGCCATGGTCCGTTTGGTGCCTAAGTGTCCACTCAGTCTTCCTGCATGAAGCTCATGCAGTATCTTTTGTCGGAATTCCTGCGGTACCAACGTTTGCCACTGAACCTCCTTGCCATTATCTGACTCCCAGCGGCGCTGTAAGACGCCGGCCCGAACAGATAATTGTTCCCATCGCAACCAATAGTTCTTATTTGCGCTAGATGTCACGGACAGTGTCTCCCAATCTGGACGAGGTCTTTCTGCCTCCTTAGCTCTGATTACCCACTCCAGGGAGCTTTCTCTAAGTTGAGCTTTCCTCCAGTCTTCCAATGTTACCTCTGGCAACACTCCAACCGCACATACCTCTGCTACGCCCTCCTTCACGTCTGCCTGAGCGCCTCCATCACTTAAGGTGGTTTCTCCTCCCTTCAGTGATGTCAAAGGAGCTCTACCCCTTTCCTTCCATATGGTTTCCTCATCTCTACTGGTGTCCCACTCGCCCATCCCGCACTGGGAACAGGGTCGACGGGATAGACTGTCTGCGTTCTGATGAGCTTTCCCCGCTCGATGGATGATTTCGAAATCATACTCCCCGATTAACTGTAGCCATCGTGCTACTTGGCCTGCAGGCTCCCTGAAGTTAATGAGCCACCTTAAGGCTCCATGGTCTGTCCTCACTGTGATTCTTCGTCCATAGATATACGGTCGGAAGTGCCTTAAGAACGTCACCACCGCCAGCAATTCTCTCCTGGTGACGCAGTAATTTTGTTCTGCCTTTTTCAACACTTTACTAGCAAAGGCTATGACCCTCTCCTGGCCATCCTTTCTCTGTGCTAGGACCCCTCCTATCCCTGCGTCACTGGCATCTGTGTCAAGTATCAGCTCTCCATCTGGTTCCGGGTAAGTGAGGACAGGCGACTCCGTGAGGCGCCTCTTCAATTCCTCGAAGGATGCCTGACATTCATTGGTCCACTGGAAATCCCTGTGTTTTTCCGTAAGCCTGTGCAAAGGCTTCGCCACCGCTGAAAACCCCTCTATAAACCTCCTGTAGTAGGACGCTAGTCCTACAAAACTGCGAACTTCCTTTACTGTCTTGGGGACTGGCCAATCCCTGACCACCTTGATCTTATCAGGATCCGTGCTAATGCCCTCCGGAGTTACTACATGACCGAGGTAGCGAACTTTCTGTTTGAACAGATCACACTTAGCAGGCTTTAACTTTAATCCTGCGTCTCTCAGGCGCTGCAACACGACCTTCAGTCGACTAAGTTCCTCCAGTATAGTCTTGCCGAACACTATAACATCGTCCAGATACACTAAAAGTGTTTCCCAGTGAAGGCCACTTAATACTCGTTCCATAAGTCTCTCAAACGTCGAAGGCGCGTTGCATAGCCCGAAAGGCATCACACGCCAACTGTAAAGGCCGCCCCTTACTACAAAGGCCGATTTCTCCTGTGCCTCCTCATCCAGGGCCACCTGCCAGTAGCCAGATGCGAGGTCCAGCGTAGAAAACCACTGGGCCCCAGAAAGCGCATCGAGAGAATCATCAATCCTGGGGATTGGGTAGGCATCCTTGATCGTTATGGAATTAAGTCTCCGATAGTCAACGCAGAACCGCTTGCTTCCGTCCTTCTTTTTGACGAGCACTACGTTTGAAGCCCACGGGCTACTTGAGGGTACAATCCTTCCGTCCTTAAGCAAGTCCTGGACTTGCCGATTAATTTCCTCCTGTTCGACTGCAGGAAATCCCCTGGGTCTCTCTCGCATAGGCCTTTTGCCCTCTGTCGTTATGTGGTGTTTTACGCATTCCGTGCGTCCAATATCCTCGCTACCCTTCGAGAATACATCCTGAAACTCGGTAAGTAATCCTGCCACCTCCGCATGATACTCGGACTTCACTCCCTCGATGCTCCGGTTGAACAAGTCCTGCAGATGTTCAGGCAACCGGTCAGGTCGTCCTCCTTGTATGGGTTGATGTGGTTGCACGTCCTCTTCCGCCACCTGACTAAGCAAACCAGCCATACTGCCGGCCTTAACAACACATACTCTCCTTCCTGGGTTGAAAACCCTTATTGGCAAATTATCTTCCTCGGGCTTTACCAAAAGCCTAGCAACAATCAGCCCCTTAGCCGTCAACTCTGTACTCTCCGCAGGTTCCATTATCCCGAGCCCAGTAAACTTCCGAGTCACTCTCCCTGATACAAGTGCTTCGTGCCCTGGTGGCACTGATATGGTCTCTCCTACGACCACCCGGGCACAGAAATTATTGCCCTGTTTATTCACACACTTAATCTTCTGTCCATTCAGGGCAAGGACTAACTCCTGAAAATCTAACCGTCCCCTTGTCGGTAGGAGGTAGTCCATCCCAAGGATTCCATCCATCTCCAATTTGGCAAAGATCGCCCGCACTGGGGAGGTAGTCTTCCCAACTTGAACCTCTAACCACGCTCCACCTATCGTCTCTATGGAGTGACCGTCAGCTCCATACAGTCCTACTCCCTCCGTGCTCAATGTTGGCCTCTGTTCCTTCGGTATCTTGTAGTATACCGCCGTCGAAATTATTGTGTCTGTCGCCCCTGTATCTATTAACATAAGTGTCTCTGCTCCCCTCACACGTGCACTCACATAAAGTCCTCCCTTCCTTTGGTCCCTTGAGGGAAGTGTAATCCCCTGAGGTATTCCTCCTATGGTTTGTGGTCCTTTCGAATCGTCAGCCCACCCTTGGACCCCAGGGAAGGCTGTTTGTCGTTTCCCGACTCTACATTTTGTTCACGTTTGGGTGCTTTACAGTCCCGTGCAATATGTCCCTTTTCCTTGCAACTGTAACACTTGTCGTTCTTTGGTGCAGGACAGTTCCTAGCAAAATGTCCCGAGGCTTTGCAGTTGTAACACACGTCCTGTGTTCTGCCTTTCCATCTCTTTCCAGATCTCGGTCCAGAATCATAACCCACTTGTTTCTCCTGGCTACCCTTACTGATATCCTGTAGCATCGACTGGATTTTTCCAAAGGCTTGTCCCATGGACTCCTGTGTTTCTCTTATCTCTCCCTTCAGTTCCTTCATCGTAATTTCGTCCTTGCCTTCTAGTACTCTAGCAAACTTCCTAGCCTTATCGCTAGTCCTACGATCCTCTGTCTGCAGGAAACTCTGTGTTTGCAACGCCGCCTTGATCGAATCATCAAGGGTGGCAGGCTTTGAACGGAAAATACCCTCCCTGATTTCTCTGTCTTTCACGGCGTCCATGAAATGTCCCTTCGCCAGTCTCTCTCTACTCTTGTCTGAGAACTCCGGGTACGCCAATGCTGCAAGTTCTCTCACACTGGCTCCGAGCTCTTGCAGGGTTTCAGCCTCGCCCTGACGACGATGACGAAGCTCCATTAGATGGAAATCTGCCTGTTGTCCTGGTCCAAAACGTTGATCTAGTCTGTCCAAAAGATCCTTAAGTGAAAGTTCCTTCCCCTCTGGTTTGCATCCCAGCACCTTCAACGCCTGTCCCTGAAGGCTGGCCGCTAAGAATACAGCAGCCTGGCTGTCCTTCCATCCATTTGCTACGCAACAAGCTTGAAAATGTGCCTTATAGTCCTTCCATGGCACTTTTCCACTGAACCGGTCAGGACAAATATTCGGTTTCCTAATTCTGTCCTCACTTTTCTTAGTTTCCTTCGCGGTTACCAAGGATGTCTCCTCCGTTTGTCTAGTGTTTGCAGGTGTGCCTGGTATCCCTAGTATTGAACTAAAAGTGCTTGAGACAGCAGGAGTTGGGGTGAACAGTTCCGGTGTTTCAGTCCGGCTTATTTCCTTATCCTCGATGATTGATTTCATTTTCTGTACTTGTTCCTCAAGTTCCCGTTTTTCCTTGAGTGCATCCTCGTACATGTTTTCGGCCTGGTGTGCCTCCATCCTCAGAACATCCAGCTCCTCCTCCATCCATTTAGAATCCATCACTGCAGATGCAGTCTCCTGAAAGTGTCACGCCTTATCCCACTTCTGACACCAATGTGGCGAATCCCGTCCGGGTCAAGCTTGACTCGGTACTGCACAGGCGAGCGGCAGCCCTACAGCACTGTGGGGGAGGTCGTTTGGCAACCATATATCGCCGCGCGCAACACTTTTTCCCGGGGACCCTATGGAGCGGAGATAAATACCAGGCAGAGCAGCGCAGGAACCCAATAATCTGACAAAGAGAGATCACTCAAGAGCCGCAGGGTTTTCCCTTTATTATAACTAAGACGCCTTAATCACTTCAGTTAAGTTGCAGATTCCTTAAGGGATTGCTGTTCCTTAAGGTATAGCCTTGAGGTCCCTTAAGGGTTTCCTGTATCCTTAAGGGATATAATCGAGTTTCCTACTGAGCCTTAGAATTACTGATAGAGAGGTTTATTACTGAAGGCACTTAATAGAAATTATTACTGAATGTGATAACTTGTGGGGAGGTTCAACAATATCGGTCCTGAACTGTGCTCGTCACTAACTTTATAAAATACGTCAGCTTGACATACCCCGCGCTATGAGCTGCTGCAACTAGATTCGGCAAACCACCGCCGCCACGGACTCTCTGACACGGCTCCGACAGTCCCGCTGTCTCGGACACTCCGATCAGCCTCTCTCACGCTGCTCTGGGATCCGGCGGTCGGTCGCTATACCGCTCCGCCTCGCTGCTACCAGCTCCCACTACACACCAACAGCAACGCTGACGCACACAAGCCTAGCGCCCTACAACAACTCTCTTAGAGCTCCGCCGTCACACGTCTCTTCAGTCCGCTAGCTCCACAGCAACTCCCGCCACGTACACACACGAGGCACAGCGCGCGCAAACAGCTCAAGGTCACCTAAGCAGCCCACTGCGCATGCTCAGCAAGTATGGCACGCCTCAGCGCTATGACGCGCGAAAGCTACAAGCACTCAGGCCAATTTCGTTACAGTATCATAGATTTTTACTTACATAAAATTAAAAAAAACAAAGAAGCCCTGTGTTCTGTTCAAACAGACAAACCTCTAGTATTAATTTTTGAAAGTTTATTATTTCTCCTAGTTTCTAATTTGCACATTAGGCCTATCCCAAGTCAAATCAATTTGAAAGTACTCCACAATATAGAGTTATTCGTCCGATTTTTTATAACAAATATTATCAAACACAAAAATACGGACAACGGAAAAGCCGTGTGCTCTGTTCAAAACAGACGCATACCTCTAGTTTCCTTTCTTCTCGTGCGCACGAGGGTGAAAGAAATTATTTCCGCTGATTTCTTTCACCCTCATGCGCACGGGACAGGGACGAAAGCAAGTTTGAAAATTTTTATTCTGTTTCCCCAAATCCTGGAGAAATTGAGAGAAAATCACTGGATCATTATTCGCATGCTTGCATTGTGGTAAATTTATTTACAAATGTCTATGCTTCTGGATATCGGGCTATATACGGCCGCACTGTCACATCACGGTGTTAAATCAGGATTTACCTTCCACATTTTCAGCGATATAGATCTACAAATACATTTCATGTTTAATTACTCGATCGACCGTCGGACACAATGGGTAGGACATAATCGTCCGTCGGGCACAATGGGTCGGACATAATCGACCTTCGCTCATCAAAATCTGTTGTCGGTCGTAATTGACCAAAGGGGGTCGTGAAAATTCACACAGCACTGCGCACGCACTCCGCCTAGCCTGTATTCGTCAACACACATACTGAAATTTGTTGAGACATTTCTTTGTTCTCGTGTAATAAAGTTTTCGAGAAAGTGAAGTTTTGAAATGCTTTTATTTTAACCAGAATTATTTTCCTTGGCTGAAATTTGGACTTAATCCATATATCTATTTCGTGAAAATCTTGTGGAGACGTATTCATCTATAGAAATTGCCCTTTGGAGACGTATACAATCTTTTGTTCCCTATTGTGTGCACGTCTCCAGAGGGCACGGCGTATCAGATCCCCTACACAGACATAGAAGTGGGGTACCTCCTTTGTTCTCGTGTACTAGAATTTTTCAATGTCGCACACTAATGTCAAAATGCTCTTATATTAACCAGAATTAATTTCCTGTGCTGAAATTGGGACTTAATATCCCTTTTCTAAAACTCTTCCGTTTGCGACGGACCAACCCACTTTAGAAATTCCTTGTTTTGAAATAAAATCCATTTATCTATTTCGTGAAAAACTTGTGGGGTACCAAAACGGTACCCCAAAGGCGGTGGACATTCCTTGTGGGTTACCTCCCATTGTTCCAGTACCCCATAGGGCAGTGTTTCTACACGCACACACACAGTCGTGTTATGCTATGCTTCCGAGGATCGGCTTTGTGTTTTCCTTTATTCCCT
The DNA here is from genome assembly GCA_029964075.1 of Patiria pectinifera. Classification (NCBI taxonomy): domain Eukaryota; kingdom Metazoa; phylum Echinodermata; class Asteroidea; order Valvatida; family Asterinidae; genus Patiria; species Patiria pectinifera. Next base: position 11,207,144 of record CM057148.1, on the reverse strand, counting down.
TATCTAAACCTTTCCCATAGACTAAGCGCACAAACCGGCATTCGAGGACAATAGGCACCGTCGTCCAAGGATGGAAGGCCCCTTTGCGCTCCTTTTGTTGTCTGTCCTGGAGCGTAATACAATACAAGAGCACACACACACACACACACCCACGCACCCATGTTTACGTTACATTCCGATTGTGGACATTCCATTGCTTTCGTGTAGTTAAGGTAAACAAGTGAAACATTTTTTTTTCTCAAACTGTGGAAACTCTTTCAATCCATTCCCCCTTATGATTCCCTTTAGTATATCTCTTCATTCTGCCACATATAAACCTAACCCCAAAATGCCTCTAAACATGTTTTCCAGAAATGGGGGAACACTGTGTGGACTTGCCCACGTCCACACAACGTCTCCTCTACCTGGATTATGCGGACCTCTTTTGTTTGGAAATTCAGACAGTGAATGTAATGCCTACCGACATACACACACAGCAATAACAACTACAGGTATATGTCTGTACGATGAACAGAACATAGGGCTTTTAACATTTAACATTTGAAAAAAAAACGTATGATTTATTTGTCAATGTAAATTCCGGTTAATGTTCAATTTTATGCATTAACAAAGTTCTGTGACCCACATGATGCTTTAGCATGCGCGAGTTTGAGTTTTAAATGGGTGAAATCCATACGACGATCAAACCTTTAAATGAAATCCATATTATGATCAAGCCTTTAAATGAGACAAGTCATCTCAACATATTCTATGCTGAATAAAAATATTACGATTGATTGAATAGTATCGACAATGAACTAATAGCCGTAAAATAAGACTAGCAGTCAGAGTATTAGGGTTTGAAGGGTAACTCGCATAAATAACCATACATTGAGTTTATAGTGCAGTCAATACAAAGGTCGTTGACCGCTAGAAGGTCATCTGTGGTCAATTGTGAAATTTGCCCGCATGTGGACGTTATTTACATTGTATGAAAACTATACATAGACTAAGGTCAAAGAAAAGTGATGGTTTGAAGAACAATATCTATAAATAGAGTATTATAAGGTCATTGACCCCTCAAAAGTCACCAGGGGTCGGATACGAAATACCTCCATATCTAAAATTTGTTGTCATGGGTTGAAAACTTCACATGCCAAGTGTCATGTTTTTATCGGAACATGTACAATTCTGTCCTTTTGCTGCACCACTAATGTGTATTGGTACTTATATTTATATAATATTGGATGGCTTTACAAGAATAATGTGAATGAGCTATGACAATATTGCATGAGTTGAAGACGAGTGTAATATTGTCATAGCTCAAGCAATATATTCGTGAATCTATCGGGGAAAAAAACCATCCAATATTATTATTATTTATATCAGGCTGACTTGATCCGCAAGAAATACAATTTAATTTTTAATTGTCAATTATAAATCGACGCTCAAAATTAAATGCTCTACTCGTGCAGTATTTTGACCGAAGTTTGTAATAGTCAATTTTTGAAAAATGTCACCGTCGTCACTCGGAATGACTTGGTAATGTCATGATCTATTTTGAACCTCGTGGGCGAAACCTGACCTAAGATTTTATCAAGAGTCGTCAGGGAATCTTTGGTCAGGGAACCAGACTACTGAAAGTACTGTTCAACTTTTTTAACCTGCCGGTAGAAGGCGCTCGAACATCAAATGACGCCACCGATAGAACATGTGAAGATTTTACCAACTTCAAAAATTAAGGCAAGGCTTCCGGTTTGGAGCGGAAGTATGGGTCACGTGATTTGGCACCTCATATTAAAATGAAGATCTAGTATTACTCTTTCTATTGCCGTAAAAAGAAACTTCGGGTCGTCTACGACGGATTTTTTAAATTCAATTTAAAAGGATACAAATGCTCATTTTTAACTGCTTGTAATATGATACCTGATAGCGTCATCGTGCCGTCATAACTATAAAACTTGAGACCTATGTCTACTCTGCCGTGTGAGATACAAATGTGCATTATATCTCTCACGGCTGATTTTCCAGAGATTTTTGATGAATTAAAGGCCTCTTGAAACTTGTTTTTGAGCAATTTCCAACCAGGCGTTATAGGGCACACGAATATTTTGGGACGTCACCGGTAAAAGTTTTGAAGAGTTCAGCATGGCCAGAGACTAACATCGTTAAAATCAAATTCATGTATCGTATTAAATTCAAATTATAAGCCACTTCCTTTTTAGACCAGAAGGAAGGGTCACGTAATTTTGCACGGACTAGATGAAATGAAGATCTTGTATTACTCTATCCATTTCTATCCATTCCTATAAATAACAAGTTCCGGTCATTCACGGTTGACCTTATATTGATTTTCGGGCATTACAATTATTATTGCTTGTAATTTGATACGTGATGACGTCGTCACGACGCATCACATTTTCCTACATCTTCAGTGGGTTGTGCATTCATGTATTCAGGTTTGAAGTGTTCATGTTCTCAAACAAATCTGTGGACAAAAATCATCGAGGAGAATATCTTTTTTAGTAATTAGTACAATAACAATAGGTATTGGGCTGGGCAGGATTAGGCTGCCTAGTTTGGTGTTCCTGGGGTCCCACATACCCCCCCCACCCCGTTGTGCCGCCCCTAGGGGACTTCCACGGCTGATCGGGACTCGATTTACGGTTTAGACCTTGCAGTAGCACCCGCAGTTTTGAAGCCAGAACCAGTCTAATGTGTATCTCAGCGTGTGTTGGCGGCCATAGCACACATGTACGATGCGATGCACGACGCGACGTGCGACGCAACTCACAAATTGACGCACTATGGCGTACAAACGACGTACAACGCGACGTGCAGCGGTACGACGCGACGGGCGACGGAAGGAGCGACATTAAGGCAGAAAGATGGGAAGGCCGACGCGACCGCACGACGCGACACGCGACGGCATGACGCGACGGATGACGCGACGCCGTAATGTGTACAGAAGAAATAAGAAGGAAGCGACGGTACGATGCGACGGCACGACGCAAGGGAGCCGTCTTGCCGTCACGTCGTACCGTCGCGTCGCGCATGGGAGAGCCGCAGAGGTTTGTTGTAAATAGTACACCATACAAAGTAGCTATACAGTCTAATGAGAGTTTGTTTTCCTTCAAAATTGCATCGCACTGCCGCCATTTTGTTTCACGTTTTAACAAATTTCGAGCTCAGATCCGACGACCCTTTGTTGAATATCAGACAACTATTTACTGTACGCTGACTAAATACATAAAACAGTCACAGAGTTGTGCTATAAATACACCTACGACGCGTCGCACTTACGACGTGTTTTGTGAAATGGATCGCAGGACGCGTCGCAGCTGCGACGCATCGTATCAATACGACGCGTCGCATCGCTGCGATGCATCGTAAGTTACGAAGAGTTGGATGAAATCGGGTGCAGGATGATACGCGCACCGTTGTTAACAATTACAGTGTCAGCTTCAAAACGTTTGATGTCAACGACAAAAACGTAATGAAGTCAGTGAATTGTGCGTCTTGCGGATCAAGTCAGCCTGATATAAATAATATTAATATTGGATGGCTTGTTGTCTGCACTCGCTGTGACAATATTGCACTCGTCTTCGACTCGTGCAATACTGTCATAGCTCGTGCAATATATTCTTGTATCCACCTCAAAGCCATCCAATATTATATATATATATATATGAAATAGTGGTTTTAACAATTGGTTGTTTGATCTAGTATATCAAACAACGAGCAAAAAAAAAACCCTTCAATTTGTATGATTTACGAGTATGATTATTACTATAAGTCATTATAAGATGGAATTTTGCGTAGGGGTGATATAAATCATATTAGGTTTTGCCCTTCACCGACGTTTTTAAACACTGTATACTCAGTGTGTTACCTCCCGAGTGAAAGTTGAAAAAAATCACTCGGGTGGGACTGGAACCCACAACCTCCTGCTTTCTAGTGCGGATGTCTTACCACTCGACCACCGAGCTAACGGGATCGGTTGGCTAGTTCGAATCTGATGTACATAGCAGCGGGTACCGCATAAACTATTATAAGATGGAATTTTGCGTCGGAGTGATATAAATCAAATTAGGTTTTGCCCTTCACCGACGTTTTTAAACACTGTATACTCAGTGTGTTACCTCCCGAGTGAAAGTCACCCCGACGCAAAATTCCATCTTATAATAGTTTATGCGGTACCCGCTGCTATGTACATCAGATCCGAACTAGCCAACCGATCCCGTTAGTTCAGTGGTCGAGTGGTAAGACATCTGCACTAGAAAGCAGGAGGTCGTGGGTTCGAGTCCCACCCTAGTGATTTTTTCCAACTTTCACTCGGGAGGTAACACACTGAGTATACAGTGTTTAAAAACGTCGGTGAAGGGCAAAACCTAATTTGATTTACTATAAGTCAACTGTGCAATTGTCTTTTATTTGTGCAATTTCTTTAATATTTTGACATATTTATGACCCTGAAAAGGTTTTAAGTAGGACTAGAAAGGATAAGATACCTGCTCAGGTGGACGTTTAAATGTATTTTATTCAAATTCATTGTTACTCGCGCTACATGCAGTTTATGCACAAATATACATAGGGTGAATCCATTAAATGTGATAATGCCATTAAAATGTACCAAATCGGAGTTGTCTTACATAAATGGTATTTTCTCAGCAACCGAATATGATCATTATTATTGTTCCAGTATTTGAAAGAAAAAAAAACTCTCAGCTTTAATTTTTTATCTAAAACATAACAATTCACTGATCAGGCTTTTGAAAAAGATGCAAATGTTTCCGGGTTGCTTTTTTGGGTGGTCCCCCTGTATAAAATTTATTGCGACAAGATATGTCTCCCTAATGGTACATAAAAAAGTGTATCGCTTAGCAAACATTGTTTACGGCACACTCAGCGATTGTGTTGTAGACAGTCACTGGCTTCACTCCAATGTAAACTTTGTGCCTATCATTACAAATATAAGGTTGTAGGTCAAGTTGCAATAAACACGTCTGCAACTATCTGTAACAATAATAGTCATATCACGAGACACAACTGGAAAGTCCCTGAAGTGTGATGACCCACGCATTCCCCCGGGAGCAAGAATGTGCTGATCACTACTCGAGGGGAAGAGTATTTAGTGACGAAACCGTATGTCCTTATTACTAGAGGGAGAGAGAGAGTTCGCATTTTGCAAAAAAAAAATGATTGTCCAGTACATCGCATAGCACAACAAATTTCAGTATGTCTGCACTCCTGTGTGTGTCCATGATCTAAATCGACGACACCCACCGTGACGTGCAGCATTATCGAATAATTGAGGACAGGAACCAAATCGAGGACGACCTCGATTAGAAAACGTGTACAAAACCAATGAGAGCTGTTGCAAAAACGTTTTGCATAAACAAAGGGATATAGGGAACAGCAACAATAAACATTCCTCGATTTACACCATAAACAAACGTGTTAGACTGTATTGTAGACAGTCACTGGCTAATACAGTGCACTCCATCAACTGCGAACCTTGTTCTGTTCAGGCCTAGCATTATCATTACAAGGTTGTAGGTCAAGTTGCAGTTTACGCGTGTGCAGTTATATGTGATGATATGTCATCACGCAACCTCGTCTCCAGTGCTTACTTTATTTCCAACCTCGTCTCCAATACTACGCCCTGCATGGATAGGAATCTTTCTTTCTGTATCCTGATTCTATACTGCAATTGGTTAGCAATGGATTTGTATCGTGTAGTTGGTGTTGTTATTTCCAACGTGCATTACGTGTTTTCACGTTCGTTGTAATTATGACGTCCACGCCTTCTCAAAAATATTCTTGTCCTTTCCAATTTTACTCATTTTAATATGAAATGTGATATTGTATATTGGCAGGACAAAATTGTAACATTTTTACTTTAAAAACAATCGTGTTTTCGTAACTCACGGGGCGACGAACTTATTGTATTTTTTACCCCAGACACCGCATACAAAATCAAACGCTAATGGAACGTACATACACAGGCACCAGACTATTCCTCATTTGCATACGTGTGCACAATTTTTGCAAATGCAAATGATCCAAACCAAGGTGAGAGAGTAGGTTGTAGTGGGCGCGTACTGCTCGACCCCCTGGGGACGAGGTTGAAGCATCACGGGACTTAACCGGAAAGTCCTTACAGAGTGACGCCTCACAAAATACCGAGGCAGCAAGTACTCAAAATGTGTCAACTCTTCGGAGATTCACCGAACCCAAATAACTGTGGGACAACCGACATGAAAACTCAGCTGACCATTACGAACCTAATTGCGTTGTTGGTTGTGGAATAATTAACATATGGTGAGTTTGATTTATCTGACTATGACAAATTACTGTTGATTGGAGTTCACATTTCAGCATCATTGTAGTCGTATTCGCGCACACAGAAAAATGACATGGGTCAACATTTTATGAACATTGTACCAGAAATAGGGTAGTATTTTAGTCATCGCATCCGCAAGCTGGCCCAGAAATTCCAATCGAAACTAGGAGTAAATTTTAACCCAACTTGGTTTCAGTACATTAACTCAGGGAATTGTTTAGTGTAATTTGTTCAGTACCCACACAAATAAAAATAACAACCACACAGATCACGTCACATGAACGGTAATTATTGACGCAGTATAGTTGTCATGTTTGTATAACCTTTCTGTAATCGGGATTAGGGAAATGGGGCTAAAATAGGAATACATTGGACACGAAGAGGTCAAAATCGAGAAGAGTTTTGAAATTAGTGTGAATTCAAACTTTAGCTCCCCGGTAGTTCCCGTGGGGGAAAATCAATGTCATTAAATATAGACAATTTACAGAGAATTATAGTTTGCAAGTTAAGTAGCTGCATGATATGTACATTGCATTGAACAGTGGCGCCACCCTGTTTTTCGTTGCTTCCCCGGAAGATACAGTGTAAATATTTGTCATAAAAAAAGGCTGGGATCACTTTGTCTTACTGACGTATCATGCAAAGTATTAGAAACCATTTGGATGTATTCTATTAGCAGCAATTTGAAAAATGAATTTTCTAGTCATTTTACTCATATTCATCCTTTTAAAACTATCTTTCTGTTTATTACCCAGTGTTAGCTAGCACTCTGTTTATAACTTACTCTATGATTTTGTTTTCTATTTCGTAGTTGTTAGTATTTACATAATGAAAGGTTTGCGGAAACACCATGTGCGAATAATTTCTCAACTAAGAGAATGGTTCTGAAAAGAACCAAAGGTATAAACTCGACGTTCCGGTCAGTATGCTCTGACCGTCTTCAGGAGAGTGCCTAAACTCTAAGAAAGTGAATACTTAAGTGGCAAAAGGCGCAATCAATGAAGTGTGAAGTTGCATCCTGTGAGGATGCCAAGTAGACGGGATCCTAGAGCAAGGTTGGTGCCCACTTAGGTGGAACAGTAGGGTAGCAGTGTCAGTAGAGGGAGGACCTAGGGTATAGGAGACTCATCAGTCTGGAGAAGTGGGAGCCATATGTCGTTGAGGTAAAACCCTATGTCTTGGGGAACTGTGTTGTTGTTGCGGATCTCGATGGCTTCCCGTATGCGTCTTGGATGCCAGAACTGGATCGGTGCGATGAGTTCGGCCGCATCCCAATCAACTCTGTGGTCGATGATGTGGAAATTTTTGACAATGGCCGATTTGTCAAAATCCCCTCGCCGTCCATGTGCTCTGTGTTCCTTGAGCCTGGTGGCATGGAATGCGGTAGACTCCCGGCTTGGAAGAGGAGTCCTGCTTGTCCTTGTGAGTATGGAGGCTGCCTTGGAGCCAGATGAGTGCTACACCTTGACGCCGGCTCGTCGAAGAATGCGTTGCAGATGATGAGAAGCTGGACCTATGTAAGGAAGAGTGACTGAGGGAGATACAGTAGAAGGACCTTGGGTATAGGAGACCCGTTGGTCAGGTTTGCTGATCTTGATGCGGTTGGGTTTGTAGCCGTTCCGTTGTAGTGACGCCTGGATGTGCTTGAGTCCACGCTTGAGGTTGTCTAGGTCGCAGAACTCAAAGGCTCTCTGTACTAGGGTGCGGTTGACCGATGACTTTATCCTTGGGTGATGTTGGTATTTGTTAATCTGAATACAGATTTAATTTTGTGATATTATGTGTATTCCACGCTAGACTGAGAACTGGATAGGGTTGAACCTAAAATGACCGGGCTATTTCGACCATCTCTCAGCCGATGGGAAGGGGGCGATTTCGCCCACCCTAAAATCTAAGCCATCGAATGACGGAAAATTGAGCAACACTGTACATGCATAGAACAACTTATCATGAACCTACCCAAGACATTTCATGACTGTAGGTTAAATTTGGAATCATGGCAAATTAAATATGTATTTGCACGGATGGTAGTTCTGTTTTGTGTACCCTACGTATATGGGAAACTTCGGTTTTCACAGCACGTAGCGCCGGAAAATTTTTCAATGCGCGGCAACCCCTTGTCCATTTTTGTTTTTGGGTATCAAATAATGCGCAAGACTCGAGGCTAAAAGTCGAAACAGCTCGGGTCGCGAAAACAAATCAAGGCTATCGCAGAAAATGTTGAGGGAGGTGGAGGGGGGGGGGAATTCCGCCCCGGGCCCCTTTAGAGTTAACACAGTTTTCCTGAGCAAATTCCCTTTATGGTCTTAAAGGCTCCGTTTTCCAACAAGAGGGCGCCCTTTTAAAAAAACAACGACTTCCCATGGGCGGGACATTTAGCTGGTTGACATGCACCGTTCCTTGTGTGTGACGCACGTACACCAGGGGATTTATAACATGAACACGCAGTGGTACGTACGGCCCTGCGTCGCGGCGAAATGCAGTCCGGCAAGTTGGCCTCGGTCAGTTACTCCCAACTGTACTTTCTTTGCCAGCTAGGGGGTACTTGTAAACTGAGCGGATAGTATAGTATCATCGACGCTCGTCAAAAAATTGCCAGACTTAAGTTTCGTTAAAACAGACTAAGGCCCATTGGCGCCATGCCAAACGGGGCCATTTTTACATTTAGTAAAACTTTGAGAACAATTGCGAAACTAGTTTTGTTTGATACCTTGCAACTTGTAAATAATGGAATTACAACTTCAGAGCCATTTCAATCAGAATAATTAACTTAAAGGGAATAAACAGCCTTTGCAAACATCAAAAAACAAAACTACCAAGTTTGTAAGAAATACCTTACTAGGATGTTGGTAAATGACAGTCTAAAGCATCCTGTAAAATTATGGCGCTGGGTGTGAAGTCGTTCTCAAGAAAATAGTATTTTTTTGTATAAATTTTCAACAGTGGTCGGCCGACCACTGCTGGAAAAACCTAACTATTTTTCAACTTCTGCTCCAAATGTACCCTTTTTTTCAGTCCAAATTTTGTTTGCTATTGGTTACATGTTCATGAACGGGTGCAGGCAGGCCAGCTAGACTGGTTTCCTTACGTTACAATGTTCCGGCATCTATAAATTGATCCATTTCAACTTCAGTGGAGTCAGGGAACTAGACTATTTGAACATTTTTTTCCCCAGCATTTTCGAACACAAAACTTTAAACATGTCAGTGTAACAATATTTGATCTATTATGCTAACACCTCAAATAGTTCATTTCTGAAAATTAAAGCAAAAGTCAATGATGTACATTCCCTTTAAGAGCGGAGCGAAAAGCATGGTGGGCGTAGCTGTCACCCCCTCTTGTTTCTTTTTTTGCTGATACCGTCGCAACGCAATGGTAGAGGAGAAATGAAACCAGTTTCTATTGATGCCTGCGCATCTAGAGAGTGATTTTAGGTCAGAATAATTCACTTCAGAGCTACGCAAAAACAGCGGAGGGGTCGGGGCCTACCCCTTTCCCCTTCATAACCATTTTGGCTTATATCTTCGCAAATCACTTTTAAAATCATGCCAAGTCTCCCAGCCAAGTTTCTGATGTCCGCACTTTTTCGGCTTGGTTCACGAAAAATTGACTTTATCAAAAATAAATATGATAAAAAGTAACAAATTAGTTATACTAAATCAATTGACCCTTCCAATGGTACCAGACGTCTGATATGCTGTCTCCACATCTAAAATTATTTTAAAGGACTCCTGAATATCTGTAGTACATCATGATATTTCAATTCAACCTGTTTTGTTGTCATGGTCATTTAAATTCGTCACTCTCATGCGCATTCTCATGTTCATTAAACATGGTCAATGTAATGGGAAAAGTTTAAGCCTACCTGTTTTGAAAACTTGGTATTTCGCCACGGAGGTACTAGGTGTATTCTATGTTCATAAAATCGGTTTCATGTCAGGGAAACTTGACATGACCAAAAAAGTGCATTGCGACGAAAATGTACATGGAGGGGGTTAGAGGCCTGTCTAATTTAAGCAGGAATTTGATAACTATTTGAATTTTGCCCGTTTTTTATTGATGGCATATATTAGCAGTATTACTATTAGCATGTTTCATTTTTGTTTTTGTAATGTGTACTTTGTACTTTGTACTTTGTGGGCGAATTAGGGCTCAATAGGCCAAGTAAAACGGAGTAGCATCGCCTAATTCGTGACCTTTGTTAGATTCTTTTTTGCGTAAAAAACAAACAAAAATATTTCCTTTTTTTGGTAGTGAGCTTGACAACATCATTGATATCATGGCGGTGAAGCACACAGCAATTCTTTTATTAACATTGGGACTTTGTGAAGCAACCTACAAGATATGCCCGGCAATCTCAAGTGAGTAATAGCCCTATTTTTGTTTTAATATAAATTCAATCAATAGTATTTTTTTAATTTTAACGTTTTCTTTTCGATAACAGTAAGTATATTTAGGTACTATTAAATTGGTTTACAAAATTATGAATGTTAGGTTATTCTAGTAGTTTCTTGTTTCTACATTGATCAAAAAAATTGTATTACAGAGTATAGATAAAATATTTATACTCTGCAATACAATTTTCCTTAAACTTCGGTATAGGACAAAGCCTTTATTATAGATTCGTAAAGGTTTAAATACAAAAGTCCATTACAGGTGTTCGTAAATATTATTATTATAAAAAAAAGGTTACTACCGTGTCAACTTTTAGAGGCTGTTAATTTATCACGGTTCTTTACGAAACAGAATACTTAGATTTTATGTGTTAATCGTGTCCTTGAACCGCTATAACAGTAAAAAAAAAAATCAAATCGGATGTTAGAATACACAGCAATATTGTAGTTTATGGTACATTTTATGCATCATCACCGTTAAATTTCTAATTTTGTTGAAGGATTGGTCACCTTAATGATAAGACCACATATTTAAACAGTTACACCATGCAATGGTACTATATTGAACCCATTAGTGTCAAATTCACACCGTAGTTATGGCAGTGTTTAGGAAAAGGAACTTAGTGACTCTGGAAAGGTTTCACCGGCAATGACGTTTTAAAATCTAACGGTTGTAATTTGTTTTCAGTTAACAGTACCCACAGGGCTTTCGGTACAACCAACTACGTTCAACGCGGCGTATGGCAAGAATTACCTTGTAAAGCTTTCCGTCCCAATGAGGCTATTATTCGGGTCATTTGGTTCAAGCAAGACAGTTCTACGACTCCTACGCACACTTTGATCACTTACAAACGTAACGCAGACTACCCAGAGAGCGACAGGTACGCGTTCGGGCCGTCTGGTTTCAGCCTCGTCATAAAAGGCGTCGAGGAGAGTGATGGAGGCAGTTACGTGTGTCTCGTCATACCACGTCACACTACAGACAGAACTGGAGGAGTCGACATTAAAGTTATAGGTTATGTAATATGACATGGTTTTGTGGTATTATTAGTAACAAAAACCCATAAAGACAGTTAGCCCAAATGAACAGTTTGCTATTGAAATAGGATTGAGTTTAATATGGCCTGACTTTATGCAGAACAAACAGAATGTAGATAATCCTTTATTGATCTTAATATACAAAAAAAACAAAACAAATAAACCTTAGTCGTACAGGAAAGTTTTCGGATGAGTGTTCCAAATTGATTTATTTCTCCCAATTTCCATTAAGAACACAGTGCAATAATGGTCACTTTTCAACTTGAATAATACAGGCGAAACTTTCCCAGGAGGCAGTAGTCAGGCATCTTCCTCTGCTAGTTTTCAGCGAGGTCGCAGACAGACGCTACCGTGTGAGTGCGCGTCACAGACACCAGACGTAGTGTATTGGTCAACGGGAGAGGACGTCACTAAAGATACACAGATCATTGGTGCGCGTTTCTCTGATGGTGCTACCCTACAGATCCAACATGGTGCCGATTACAGCATTGGTAGTGATGCTTCACTTACAGTCAACTCCCTGGATGACGAACAAGATACACAGAGGTTCTGGTGTCACGTGTTCCAGTCAGATGGTTCTCTCAAAATTTGCGACACCATTGCCTATATATCGGGTAAGTATGTTAATCGATAGAAAGGACTTAGAAGGATAGAAGTTACTTCGGTGATGAAGTAACTGCAACCAAAAAAAAAAAAAAAGAAGAAGAAAAAAAAACATAATAAGACCATTTTCTGAACTGATTTGCATTAAGAAATTCAATTTCTTCCTTTGTCCTTTTTTTAAAACTCATTTTTGAAATAGATCATGTGGAATCAGTTAGTGATGCACTGCAGGCCTCAGAAAGATCTTTCTACCTGCTAAAAGATATGCAGCAGATACTCCCTTGCCTGAGCTGGACACCTGGCGACACAGCTTGTGAGGTGGAATGGAGTAGGCTCGACAACCCGGATCGACAAGTCCTCAGTTACAACCTGTCGACTGGCGTCGTCGATGCTAGTCCTAAATTCGATCTCGTTACTGACTTTGGTTTGGTGATTCAGTCAGTTCATGATGGCCATGCTGGAGTGTATCGATGCGCCGTGGAAGATGAAAACCAGATAGATGTTGAAGTCCGAGTGATAGGTGGGTTAAAAATTTTAGATTTTATCTATAACTATTACTTCACTATTGAATACGGTGATTGCCGTTGTACTCCTCGTAAGAAACGTTCTGATTTTACATGGGAAATGGAAACCAGATAAACTTCAGACATTAATTCGATGATGATTAAAATTGTATCACTGTCATAAATGTGTCACAATTATTCCTTTGTTTGAACTATCATGATTATTTCCTCTCATTGCAGGGGATCGCTTTCCATTGGACGACGCCATTGCTACAAAAGGTGACAGCGTGACCTTTAATCCTCAAAGTAGATTTTCTCTTCAATGTCCGGCTCTCTCAGACATCTCATTGACACGCAAAGCCATTTTGTTCTGGTCCTATGGGGCTACTGATGAAGAGTCTACCACTGTGATTGGCACACTGAATCTACCAGATGGTCCCATAAAGATGGCTGATCTGGGAAAGAACTGCCTCGGCATATCAATGGAGGGCGCTCTGCTCCTTAATAACTGTTCCCAAGATGGTGACGTAAGGTACTGGTGTGTTGTCTTCCCAGCGAATGACGATCTGATCCGGTCATACGTGGATGTTTTGATAGAGGGTAAGTTTGTGCCTTCCATAACGTCCCATCTAACGAAGATCTTTTCAGATCATATGCGGAAGTGTTAATAGAAAGTAGGTTTATGTCATCGATGGCGTTACATCTTGGAACTTTGTTTTTTTCAGTTGCCGGTGTAGCGTGCATTTAGGACTCTATGAAATACGGTCTCCTTGGTAGTATTGCGCATGCCCATAAGCCGTCCAGTATAGAGTCCGTAGGCGGTTTTCCGTCCAATGACGATCGATGCTTAGTGACGCACAGTCTGACTCAGCAAACGTCAGTGCGTCAGGGTGGAAGTGGAATTTAAATCGCTCTAAAATACATGGCATAGTAACTAACGTTAAAATTTACGTCTTTATCTTAATTTTTAACTTAAACGTAATAATTTTTAACGTCATTAAAAATCATTATCTAAACAGTATCTTAATCAAGTTGATTCTCATTGAACCGCGTAATCAACAGTGTCTGTTTCACAAACTAACGCGTACATCAGTCACTGCAGCGTAATCGAACAATTTTCGTTTTCTCGAACTGACACCCAAGCCTGTTGCCGAGAAAAACGCTTTGAAAGGTTTGACACGAATTTAATTCATCCGTATACTTGCAGGCTTACACAAAAAGTCATTTAAATACCTTTTTACCTCAAAAGCTGGAATCACTGGAATCACAAGATTCTAATTAAAAGTAAATAGGAAGGCCTAACTATAGGGTCTCGGAATACTCATCATGATCATCATACGTGGACGTATCTATCAAAAATATGTTTACTTTTTTTTTTTTTACGAAATATAATGACTACACTTAAGCTAAGAGCTTAAAAAGAAATTTGATGAAAAATGAATCGACACACCACGGCAACAGATAATGAGAATGCAAAAACGCCATTAACTCCTATTGTAGATGCCTAACCATCGTTCAGTACAAACACATCTTGAAAAATGAGCAAAGAATGTCTTCATTTAATTTTAAAGTTTATTGTCATTTAATTCTTTGTATGCATTAGATTCAAACGGTGATCCCGAATCGCCCAATGTCGTCGCCATCGTTGTTTGCATGCCTTTATTCGTCATCGTTCTTCTTGGAATTGTTCTTTTCCTGATCTGGAAGCGGCGTCGACGATCTTTGCGTTACAGAGAAGACAATGAGAGAGGCGACTACAAACGGCTGCATAAAAAAGGTAGAAAAATGAAACAAAAATGTTGATAAGATGTTTATTGAGATTATTTAGAGAATTGGGAAACATGGAGAAATGTGCAACTTGACTTTTCATTAGCATCCTAGCCAAAATATTCCTATGGGAATTGTTCTTATATTTTATAGTTAGCTCATCAAGGAGACGGTAGAACGTGGAGCACACCCTCCACCCTCTAAAATACAACCCAGGTTCGGTACAATCGAACCTGAGAACATGAGCGTTTAGCACGCATTGCTTCAATTTTGTTTAAAAGTTAATTGAAGACTTTTTACCTTTTAAATTTAAATCTAATCTTCATGATGAAATATAAGAGAGGTACAGTGGATTGATTTACAATACTGCATGGTTATAGTTCAAGTTCAATTCTACCTGCAGACCAATATGTATTGATTTGAAATACTTTTGCATTTTATTACAGAGCCAGCTAAACATTTTAAGACGCTTGCCAAGAAGATCAAACCGTTTGTGATCAGCAAAATGGGCAGAATACCTATTACTCCATGGGTTGCCCGGGACGATGTTTGCTTTGCACCAATAGATAAAGTCTACAGACCCTTAGAGATGTTCGCCAATGTCTCCCACAGAGATAACACTGTTCAATATCAATTAGACTCAGAGTCTGGTATCTTTGATGATGGTATTCCAGAATTGGCCAGTAAGCATTCCATAATACAAGGAAGGAAGGGTTGTGGTAAGACTACGTTTTTGCTCAGACTGATACACGACTGGGCCATGGAAAGGGAACGTGCACTATGGGGTAGAGATCAGATAGTTGTTCTTGTCCCAGCTTGGTTGCTTATTAAAGCTAAAACCATCGGTGAAGTAGTCCTTGAATGCATGCTTCCAAGAGACGCAAACATTTCGGCTGAATCCATTAATGCACACTACGCACGAGACAAAAGCAACCTGACAATTTTGGTTGATGACTGCAATGACAAGAACGACCTGGACGCTGTCATGAAAGTAATGACAGACAATTCATTTCTTGGCTGTCATTTAGTTTTGACAACTAGAGGCGAAGAGCTGGCAAAAGCTGCGTCACAAAAATATAACATGCGCCAAGTCACCATTACCGGCTTTACACTCAGAAATGCTATCGAATATATCAATGCAGTTTTGGATGCTGCTGAAGACAGAAAGAAAGCTACCCATGAGTACAAGGCAGTCAAGAGCAAAGCTAAACCGAAATCAGGTTCGACTGCTGACACAAACATCCAGCATCATCTGCCCAAGACAGAAGAGTCTCCAACAGTTTTAGCTCCTCCAGAAACACAGGAGACCACTGCTACATACACATTTCTTAAGAAAACAGAGCAACCCATAACACAAACAAAAATTAAGAAACGAAACCTTCATCGATATCTGGAAGAGGACATTCTACAACCGGATATTTCATGTCTCCCAGCTGTCTTGGTAGCTCTCTGTCAGATGTCAATCTGGACAAAAGGAGATGCCTTCAAAACCAACGTAACCATGGCAAATTTGTTCTTCAGATTGGTCAAGTGCATGTTCGACAGGATAAAAGGTCTGGAAGTAGGTGTCACTGAGGGAAACCAATTCAGTCTGCTCACGGAAGACCAACTGAAAGTAATGGCAGAGCTTGGTAAAGTGGCCTATTCTAGACTGGTTGACAGTTGTGCAAATTATGCGGCCTACTCTAAAGAGGACTTCTTGAGTTCGTCAGAGAAGAGAGAGCACGTCTTAGAAGTTGCAAAAGAAGTTGGACTTCTTCGTCCGTTGCTGGTCGAGTCCACGGTTGAATCAACAGAGCAAAATGTCGAGGTCGCTTTTTCGGAGGTATCAGAAGTGGATATTAGGAGAGAGTTTCTTTGTTGTAAGCGGAAGCAGCAGCGTGGCACTGAACCATATATAACGAGGCAGGATACAGAGCTCACTTTGCTGACAAGTCCTATGGATGAAAGGGTTTGTTTTGTCTTGGAGATTCTTGAGCAGCTTTGTGTGGCTGTGTTTTTGACTCAGACAACAGAAAAAGTGAAAGCATGGTTCGGAGAAATAACGAATATTGGCCACAGGAAGATTCTCCAGAGGTTTTCAAATGTATTGCAGTTTGCCATCCAAGATAATCAGTTTGACAGAGAAGCTCTCCTTGATTACTTTGTGAAGATCATCGTCAAAGAATCCAGTCAAGCCATACCCTTCCACGATGTGCTGCAATTGCAGAAGTTCGTAGAGTTGTGTCTCCAGCTGAATTTCGAGGGGCAGTGTGAGGGCGCCGTTAACAAGAAGCTGAAATCGATCTTTCCTAAAGGGAGGGTACGCTTAGTTGGTATTTCGAGTTACAAACTGCATCTGTTGTCGTACCTACTCCAACTTGCTCAGCCTGAAGATAAGAGCAACCTGAATGTGGAGTCAGTTGAATTGTTACGATTTGGTCGATATGACTGGCCTGAGCTTCAAGAATACATCGAATATTTTATTTCTGGGAAAAGGGAACCTGAGAAGAAGAAAGCATCGGAAACAAAAATCGAAGACAGTCAGCTATCTACAACTGCAACAGCTCCAGCATCACATGCATACATCGTGAAACGTTCATCCAATACAAATAAGGTCAAATCCAGCACAAGTGTGTGTCAATCAGACGCGGAAGAACAACTGAAACCCGAAGCTGACCCAAAAATAGCCCCAGGTCCTCGAAAAGACATATCTTCCGTTAACGGAACTCCACAAACCGATCAATCTGAACCCATTAGCCAACCATCTGCAATTCCTCATCAACAGTTGGATAATGAACCCAAGCATGTCACAACCTTCTCGGGAACAGATCTAAGAATTCGACCAAATTCGGGAGGCTTTCAATCTTCAAATGAAAAAGATCCGTTATCCAACCCTCAAATCGGTCTTGGAAATGCAACTGAAACACATCATGAAACTGATATGAGGAATTTACCTGATACTGTAATTCCCAAGGCAAGTGCAGTTCAGACAAGTAAGATTATTGATAGTGAGAAGGAACTGGCTGTTCTAAAAAAACTGTTTAAAAGAAGAGAATTAAGCAACCAAGACATGCCGCAGTTTCCTCCTGACGAGGCAGACATCAGTGTCCTTCTTACTGTGCAGTCTTGTGGTCTACAGGAGCAGGCGGGGGAGTGCCACTCATCAGGTGCAGCAAGAGACTTCGCTCGCTACCTGCCTTGTCTGAAAATGCTGGAGAGTCTGGTTCTAGTTGGAACGATTCTGAGTTCAGACGCTATTTGCGACTTGGCGAAAAGTGCTCACAAACTCCCAAATCTAAAAAAACTGGATCTCCGTCTGAATAAGCAGTTCGATGACCGAGCCTTCGTGGCGGTAACAAATTTACTGCTACGTCAGTGCAGAAAACTGACGGATCTCAGACTTTCTCTGTACAGAGTAACTATTAAAGGGTTTGATGAGGTTCAGACGGAAATGAAGGATAGAGAGTTATCGTGGGGAAGATTGAAGACACTGTATCTGCTGCATGGATCACCTGCTGAAGAATTGGTAGTATTCCTCAGCAACAGCGTAAAACACTTCCACTATGTTGAAAATTTTCATCTTTCAGCCACTTATAAAAGTGACAAAATACATGACAACATTCAGGGGGAATTCGATCAAAATATGACAAATCCAAAAATCATGCCATACCTTGAAGACCTCGATATCGGCAACATGGAGACACTGAAGGCAAGACTGGCGTCCTTAAAACTCCATAAGAAGGAGAAGGGATCCATCATCTCGAATTTGTTTGGGACAACCTTCACTGACCCGGGAAAAAAGACAGTAGCAAGCGGGATTGCACAGTCAGTAGCAGACACGTTAAGTGGCTCAGCGGGTGCCATTGCGGGAGCTGCGGTGTATGCCGAAGCCACGGCTACAATGTCGATGCCCGCAGATGACAATCAATTCGTCAACGTTTTCACGAAGAGCCACATATAGTCCAGGCAATATAAGGTTTGACCCCAAACGAATTGCAACAGAATTTTTGTCACCACAGTACATTTCTATAAGGTCCCTAAAATGACATGCTAAAAGTCCAAAAAAATCCAAGTGGTGGAAATATGCCTAATTTGCATAAATCCAAAATGGCCGCATATTTTAGGACTTTTACATTGATTTGGGCATATTTCTCATACTAGATAACTTCTTGAGGAACTTCAAACAACAATTTTAGTCCTTTTACATTGATTTCATCATTATTTTAGTCCTAGGTAAATTTCAAGATCCTATGTTTCCCACATTTGCCAAATGCGGTGTAATAATTTGCATAAATGTCATATATTAATTTGCATAAATTAAAGTTAAAATTATGGCTGTCATGTGTTGACATCACAATTGATTTTTTTTCCTAATAACTTCTAGTTCATTTATGTATACATAAATATCACACCACAGAGGTCTCTATATGGTCCCGAAAAAAAAACTATAAAAAAGAAAAATCCAAATGCTCAGTGGAAATATGTCTAATTTGCATAAATTCGAAATAACCAAAATTATATGATTTTCAAATTGATTTGGCCATAACTCTCGTCCTACATTGCTGTTGGGGGCACTTTAAACAACAATTTGTCCCTTTTCATTGATTTCATCATTATTAAAGTCTGGGTACCTTTCGAAATCTCTATGTTTCCCAAATTTGCTAAATGCCGTATAATAATTTGCATAAATGCCGTATATTAATTTGTATAAATTAAAGTTAAAATTATGGCTGTCATGTGTGGATATGTCACAATTGAATTTTCCCTAATAACTTCTAGTTCATTTATGTATTACACCTCTATCTCTATGTGGTCCCGGAAAAAAAAGTTTAAAAAAATCCAAGTGCTCGAAATATGTCTAATTTGCATAAATTCAAAATGTCCACTAATTATATGATTTTCATTCTGATTTGGCCATAATTCTCGTCCTACATTACTTTTTGGGGCACTTTAAACAAAAATTTGTCCTTTTACATTGATTTCATCATTATTCTAGTCCTGGGTACCTTTCAAGATCCCTATGTTTCCCAAATTTGCCAAATACTGTATAATAATTTGCCTAAATGCCTTATACTTATTTGCATAAATTCAAATAAAGTAAAGTTGAAGTTACAGCACAATTAGGATCTGTGTTGGGACTTAGGCCATGAAAAATGGGTCGCGGGGGTAACTATTCATCAGGTTTTGCACTTATATTATGAATACAGAAATATCACAACGATCCATATTGGCGACCTTTCATCCATATTGGCTTGCATGCAATGTTAGTCTGGTTGTTATCATCTACACGTACATCTTTGTATCTTAGAATGAACACTTATGTGGCAGACTATAATCTTCAGCAGCATTAGGATCAATGTCTGGTTGTAGGCGAGTTGGCACAACTAGTGCCACGGCATTCAGTGCAAGCAGTTGTACAAGAGAGGCCATACTTTCGGCACGTGCAGTTTCTATTCGCACAAGTCTTTCTTACACCCACATCTGATGACCTCAAGTAGTGATGGTGGTGCAGGCGGTTTGTCCATTTGTATGGGAAGATTTGCCATCAATGACCTGCCAACCCCCATCTGCTGGAGGCAATTTGTTTACTTGTAATCATATATGATAATAATAGAAGTTAAGCTACAGTTTCATTTCATTTACTATTCCGTAGTTTGTATTTTTGAGTTAAGTGATTTAGCGAGAACCACTTGAATAATGAAGATTACTCAATTCGTATCTTTCGCCTCTTCTCCAATATACAGATCAGACTCAATAAAAGTTCGAAACCTGTGGAATAGTTTCCCCAGCGACCCATTTGTCATGGCCTAAGTCCCAACACGGGTCACAATCAGTGTGCCATAATTGTAACTTTACTTTACTTTATTTGAAATTATGCAAATTATTATACGGCATTTGGCAAATTTGGGAAACATTGGAATCTCGAAAGGTACCCAGGACTAGCATAATGATGAAATCAATGTAAAAAGACAAATTGTTGCTGAAAGGGAATATACAACATTTGCTTTTGCTGCAGTTTTAAGAAATATATGGATTTGGAGGATTAGTATGTTATAGCAATTTTGTTGAACTGACTTGTTTCACGTTTTGGGCTGGTAGATGCTGGAAAAACCAAGAAAATCAATCCTGTTCTTGTAGTCTGGTTCCCTGACCCCACTTACGATGAATCAGAGCAATGTATAGACGTTGGGGAATTGAAAGGTCAGAGAATCAGTCTAGCAGGTTTGAACTCCTTCACAGGTGTGTGATCAATTGCAAAGAAAATGCGGAATATTTAAATTTGAAAAATTAAGAGCAGTTTTTGAAAAGAAGCCAGTTTTCTCCAACGCTGGTCAGCCGACCAGCGTTGGAAAAATACAAATGTTCTTGAAAATGTCAGCACACCAGGAACTACGATTTTACAGGATGCTTTTAATTGACTGTCATTCCCTAACAATCCAGTAAGGAATTTCGTGATAATGAGATCATTTAGTTTTGTTGATGTTTGCAAATGTTGTATATTCCCTTTAAAGCACCCCAAAAAGCAATGTAGGACGAGAATTATGGCAAAATCTATATGTTTTTAAGTGGTCATTTTGAATTTATGCAAATTAGGCATATTTCCACCACTTGGATTTTTTGGGACTATTTTAGGGGCCTTATAGAAATGCACCGTGATATGTATGTATATATAACTGAACTTGGATTATCAGGGAAAATTGAATTGTGACATGTCCATACATGGCAGCCATAATTTTAACTTGAATTTATGCAAATTAATATATGGCATTTATGCAAATTAATATACGGCATATGGAAAATTTGGGAAACATGGGGATCTTGAAAGTTACCTAGGACTAGAATAATGATGAAATCAGTGTAAACGGACTAAAATTGTCGTTTTAAGTACCTCAAAAAGCTATCGAGTATGAGAAATATGACCAAATCAATGTGAAAGTCTTAAAATTTTCAGCCATTTTGGATTTATGCAAATTAGGCATATTTCCACCACTTGGATTTTTTTGGACTTTTAGTATGTCATTTTAGGGACCTTATAGAAATGCACTGTGGTGAAAAAAATTCTGTTGCAATTTGTTTGAGGTTCACTCAAAAAATGAAGTATTTTGCCTGGACTAATATGTGGATTTTGAAGAAAAGGCGTTTTCGAGATAATCGCAAAAGAAGTTTCTCATATTTTTATACTGCAAAAAATACCACTTTTCAACAACTTTGTGCAGCAAGAAAACCATCACACGATTCTACGAGAGCTGAAGTTTTACATGAACCCGGTAATAAAACTTAATACAGCAGTTTATTAGTGGAAATTAATTAATAAAGATATGTGGCTCTTCGTGAAAACGCAAACTCAGGTTTCCGAGATATTTTGTATCTTTTTGTTCAACGTGCATTTCCATAGGCGCGCATGAGTGCGCGCGCGCAGTTGAAATGGAACAAAGATATGTGGCTCTTCGTGAAAACGCAAATCTCATTTTCTCTACTTTTACGTTTTTCTGTGCAATTGGTATTGTACGCGTTCAAAGGGCCAAAATGTATGTGGCTCTTCGTGAAAACGCAAAATGCATTTATCGAGATTTTTTTTCCCTTGCAACATTAATGTAACTTAAACATTAATAATGTTTTGCTTTCAGAAACACGTCAAAATGATTAAGTATATTGTTTCAATGCCAAATAATGGGAAAAAAATCTAAATCGAAAAAATTGTGATTTTTGACATATGTGGCTCTTCGTGAAAACGGTGACGAATTTAGAACATGAATATTCGAGTGAATTCGTGTACGGTGATGAAGATTTTGAACGGGAATATTCACAGGAACAAAATATCCGTATATACATCCACATGAGATTTTGTTGAAGTGTAAGGACATAATGTCACGAATTAATGTTATAATTTCCAACTAAAAACATTACATTTACAACTGATAATTTCAAAGATTTTTCAAAAGAATACGTTAGGAAGTTGATTTACCAATTATGTAATCTATGAATACTGATTTGCCATTTGGATGCCTTTTCTTAATGTAGCTTGAAGGTTTCCAATGTACAAACATTTTAGAACTAAAGAATTATTGGACTAAAAATAAATAGAAACATAGAAATCGTAAGTTAAATTACAAAACCATTAATGTAACCTATCAGCACTATTTTTTTTTAAATTAACGTAGCTTGAAGGTTTGTCAAAAATGTTTGTCAAACATTCTGAGGACTAAACAATAAGCAATAAACAATAATCATCTTAAGGTACATTACAAATCGACAGCATATATAGCCCCGTCCGAGTCCTTGTAAATATTTTGATGTCTTAAACATTTCGCTCTTTCGGATGCTTTAATAATGGACCTTTTGATTTTATTAATGGACTTGCAGTGCTTGAACTAAAAATAAAATGCTCTTCTGACTCTTGCAACTAATATTTTCTTGGGTCGTTAATGGATTGAAATGTTCAGCCTTAATTATATTTGATTATATCTACAGTCAAATAATAAAATATTTAATGTGTATTTGAAATTATCTTTTAATTGCTAATATATGTGGAGATTGTCCATTATTGGAGCAAACGAAAGTTTGTCAATGCTTAAAAACTAAATCAAAGTTCAATTTCAAAATATAATTTCAGTTACAAGCAGCTGCCAAACTCAATGAATCCGACTCAAAGTTGAAGTATTTAAATACATTAGAGTGTTTATACAATGTACCAAAACGTTTATAATGTGTTAAAAAGTTAAAGACTAGTTTTAGAGTATTCGCATTGTATCAATATCAACACTCGGCACTCTATGATTACGAAACTAAACATTCGTTGATTGCTGAAAGAAACACTAAACTACATATGTGGATATAGCATGTATTTAGCATTAAAAATGTGTACAGAGGATCTCAGAAAATAGAGCCTTAGAAGATAGAGTAATGCTTGAAGAATGGACGAAAATGGTATGTAAATAAGCAAAACAAAAGATGGTTTATCAATACTTTTCGGGGTGTTCTGAATTTGTGAATGCCAAACGGCATACTGCTGCGTAAGAGGAATTTGGCAAATAATGAGTTAATTGTTTACTGCTTCAAGTGAATTGTTTCTTGTGTTTTTTCTTTTATGTTATACACATGTTGATGAGTACATTTGAAGGTGTTTTGGGAAACTGAAATAAGATGTTTGAAATGTATTTTTCCCCCACGGTTATCAAGTATATTGTAATTGATTATTACGTAATGAAATATCTTTGTAAACGACTGCTTTTTATAGATGCAATGATAAGAAGTTTATTTTTGTGTGAGGATTGATTAAGGAATTTTGGATTTTTATTTTCAAATGGATAATTTGACTTTCGTTTTGTTGCTCTAATTATTGTTTGACTACGCATTTACGTGCGGTTGGTTTGTCGTTACGTTCGAATATACGGTTTAGCTGCCACATTTATTTCTTAAAATCGTTTCTTGCTTTTCCTTTAAACGTTCGTAATGTTAATTTTCATCGGAATAATCAAAGTTCTCCAATTTTGAATCTGTCACAGTTTCCTACGAGTTAACGGGATCGGTTGGCCGGTTCGAATCTGATGCACATAGCAGCGGGTACCGCATAAACTATTATAAGATGGAATTTTGCGTCGGGGTGATATAAATCAAATTAGGTTTTTGCCCTTCACCGACGTTTTTAAACACTGTATACTCCAACTTTCCAACTTTCACTTGGGAGGTAACACACCGAGTATACAGTGTTTAAAAACGTTGGTGAAGGGCAAAAACCTAATTTGATTTATATCACCCCGACGCAAAATTCTATCTTATAATAGTTTATGCGGTACCCGACAGATGCGGACATCAGATTTGAACCGGCCAACCGATCCCGTTAGCTCGGTGGTCGAGTGGTAAGACGTCTGCACCAGAGAGCAGGAGGTCGTGGGTTCGAGTCCCGCCCGAGTGATTTTTTTCCAACTTTCACTCGGGAGGTAACACACTGAGTATACAGTGTTTAAAAACGTCGGTGAAGGGCAAAAACCTAATTTGAGCCATCAGTTTGTTGATGTTCATATTCAGTTGCTTGCATTACACTTTTATCAGGCGATATTTCTCTAAAAAAAATAATATACTGCATTTTTGAAATGAGATTTTTACTTGTTGGGTTTTAAGATTAGATAAAGTCTTTGTCTGGAATTTCCAGTATAAACATTGTAAACAGTCCACGATGTCATTATCCCAATTTTAAGGCTCAACAAAGAAACTGACTGGAGAGGGGTTTGAACCTGCGACCTCCAATTACCGTTCCGGGGCTCCTCATTTAGTTGTGTACAGGGCTGGATAGCTCAGTTGGTAGAGCACAGGAACGGGAATCAGGACGTTCAAAACCTGTTCCAGTCAATTATCTTTGTTCAAACGAATGATCAGTTAGTCAGTTTCCCTGTGTGGTTTCTTTGAAAATATGTAATGCAAAAACCGTATCCTCTCTGAGTGGTCCCAGTTTGCAACATTGCTAATTTTGCTTACATTATGACTTTGGGCATGATCCCTGGCCACACTTATCGGGTGTACGGATTCTGACTAGCGCCTCTTAAAGATTTTGACGAAATGTGGAGCCTCTTGCACAGTGAATAACTCAGTTGGTTGAGTTCCGGAACAGGAATTTGGAGGTTGGAGGTTCAAACCCCGCTCAGTCATTGTCTTTGGTCAACTTGAAAATCGTTTAGCGCAATATTAGTTTCACCAAGTGGTAATGTAATTATTTTCTTTGAAAATATTGTTATCCATGTGTAAAACATCAATGGGTTGAACGTTATTATTTTGATGTAAATTTAAAAAGCCATACCGAGGATGAAACAGAACTTAAGGGGTCATTTCATAGATTTTGGGTCAATTTGTTTTGCCGCACCCCTGTTAGATCTGATATAATATGTTTGTAAATTCAGGACACATTATGTTATGCCTTTTATGCCCAAGAGCAATTATGCAAAGCACAAAACCTGCCAAACAAATTCAAAAATGAAGTCAAATTTAATGGTACTTGTATGGTAAATTACACAGGTCAGGTGTAAGAGGGACACAAACAAATGTCACACGTTATTTTATGGAACGACCCATATGCTTCATGGTATCTCGCTAGACGTCTTGTTTAAAGCACTTTTGCCTTTTAACTTTAGTTTACTCGCTTATTTTGATTCAAGGATTCCCTGTTTTATGATTGAATGTTGTAATTGTATTATTGCTCTCAATATATTCATTCGCTACCATTAAAAAGTACATGCATGCCTCCATCATTGAATCTCGCATTATTCATATTTGTGAGTTTGATCAAAATATTTGCAGCATTTCGCCCTTGTGCGTTTGGAAAACTGTCTTCCCCTTTTCAAATTGTATTGTTAGTTCTTCAGTCTCGTATTAGAGGGGCTATGACCCATTTTCACACGAATATATTGCGTTGAAAAATCCATAAATGCATTGAAAGTATGAGAAATCCCTTATCAGTGAAAATATTTTTAAAGTGCACTTTTTAAAATAAAAGTTACGCCATTGGGGATTTTCCCTCATTTTATTCTACCCCCCCCCTCCCATTGATCAACTCTTAATATTTTTCATAATGTTATTTATCATAACACAGAGCACTAGACATAACGACAAGATAATTAATTATTGAATTTGATACTTTTACTGTCATGATAGCAAGGCGTAAGGTCACATAATGCCTCTCACAACGCAGACAAGCACACATCAGAAGTATTACAAGACTTCTATTTCACAATTTATAATGAACAAGTTTTACATAGTAACCAACCGGCAATTTTTAACCAGCGCTAGTCTCAGTGTTATTAAGGTTTAAAACTACACTATGCCATTATAATTTACATTACGTATACGCAAGCGTCAATGGACTTTTAGCCAAAAGCTTAAAATCTCTAAACTTTTTTTTTTCTATTAAGGTGAACTGAATACTATTATGCTATTATATTATTATCATGCTTTTTTAGTTAATTGAATGGATATTACTTGTATGTATAACATTACATTGGCTGTCTGGTATCGAAACCTTAAACTTCACACGAGGAGTGTATAAACACTAAGATAAAAGACATGAAATGACAAAAAAAACCTGCATAAAAGCAATACGAATTCGAAATCAAAAGCCAATAAATCGCGCCGGATGGACCCAAAATATGCTAACTGACAAACCGACCTTCCGTATAAAACATAGTTAACGAGTTTCTATGTACATGGTGTATAAAATCCAAAATTGGTGGGTTTGTATGAGAAAATTATAAAAAAACAGCACTGTCAAAGTGGGCCCATCTTAAAGGATGGAGCATAAGGTATTTATTGATGTTTGGAAAAGGGATGGCACTATCCCATTCAGTGACACTTCTTCTCTGGTGACTTGTATGGCTTAGTATGTAAGCATGACTGAGTCTTTGCCGGTTATGTCCGAGTGAAATGTAGAGTGGGCGGACATAAGAGATTAAGTGACTATGATAGGTCGGGTAATCAAATGTGATTAAGGGTGCGAGCAGAGGATTAAGTTCGCAAATCCTCTTGTTAGCAAGCATGCTTTCGTGCCTTGCTGTTGGGCACTCTTCAGTTGCAAATGGGTGATTCAAAAAAGAATCGAGGCTGACTCGCGGAAAAGTTGTGGTTGGGATTGGTTGTATTCCAATCATGTATCGTAAGTTTGAAGTGTTGTCGTTACAACCATGTGACTTTAGTTGGTTTCAACTTGTTCCTCTAGTGAGGAGAGCAATCGGGTTCGGTTAGTTTTTCGGAAGAGCCGGAGTAGGTCGAGAGTGGTTTTAACTCTTGATTTTGTTTGGGTAGTTACTCCCGGATATGATTTACGGCTTTTCTGAAGGCAACGAATTATGATTCGGGAAATGTTTCCGCACAGTAGTTTGTTGCCTTGGATTATGTTCCAGTGGTTGTTTATTGCTCGATTTAAGTGACGGTGTGTTATGGTTGGGTTGTATGTCGAGTTTCTATATACATGGTGTATAAAATCCAAAATTGGTGGGTTTGTATGAGAAAATTATAAAAAAAACAGCACTGTCAAAGTGGGCCCATCTTAAAGGATGGAGCATAAGGTATTTATTGATATCTTACTGGCCTCTGATATATCAACTGAGCACCAATGATCTTAAGACAAGGGCCAGAAAACCTGTCCGAAGAATGCATTGTCGCTGTGACACTGCAACAAAATGGAAGGCCATAATGTTGCTCACTGATAACCTTTTGTTGACGACGGGGTTATAAATCAACCAACAAACAAGCAAACAGGGAAATGATAAGAGACAAAATGTATAAGTGACAAAGTCCAAGTTCAAAACAACCATTCTCAACAATAATATCATAATAAACTAAAGTTCGTCAACGTGCAGGTAGATCTGACTACAATCATTTATTAAAATGGACCATGGTAAGACCGGGTACAATGTGCTTATCTAAAATACTAAGCATGGTACCGACTATCTCACGTACGTTGTACTACGGTTATCAGGTACACAATAACACTCCATTTTTGCATATTACTCGTCTGTTTGTACCCACAATATGGCGGTGGAATCGTTGAAAGAACACTGATGTCGATTGCTCAGTTGTCATCAAACTCGGGCCGGATGACACTCAAATTCTCGTAACGCACTCGGTCAAATAAAAAATAGGTCTGAAAAGTAAATGAAAAGCACATATTCCTTCATAAGAATTTGTAAATATTCTCGTAGATAAGACTTATAATTTGAACGGTTTATAAATCTGCAAATTTACAATTTAAGTCGAATTTAAGCATTACTCTAGTAATTCAAGATTGCTCCACAGAAAATTTTGATATTACGAGCAGTGTGCGTGTCTGAACAAAAGTAACAAGTTGTGTTCATTTTCCTCAAGCTAACTATCTGAGAGGGCGCCGGGTGCCAGGATAAATTGTTTGTACCCTTACATGTTTGATTTTACTGTCATCTATGCCACTTAGTGTAGAGACCAGTTCAGAGAAACTTGGTCTGTTACGCATCAGGACGTAACTAAAACAACAACAAGAAGGAAACCGAGTGAGTGAAAATTGGTCAGTCGTTCAGTTCCTCCCATTAGCACTCGTTTTGGCAAAAATCAAGTGAATGAATGTTTGTCAACAATAACATATTTGTAACATAAAGTACACACACGTGCATTGACGTTTATAGAGGCTTGTCCATAGCATTTCTCTTTATCCACAAGAGTATACCTTTTCGAAAAGACTCCCAGACTATTGAAGTAGCCCTAGGCCCATATTATATACATGCATGCTTCTACTCATCAAGTTAGTGGTTCGGCATTGACAAAAAAAAGTATGGCCTACGGGACATTGTAGCTTCGTCAAGTTTGCCGTACGAGCCAGCTTGAATGTTGACACGCAGAAGTGCTTACACTCGCTATTTTCTGTTCCCCCAAGAGGACTTTTCAGCGAGTAGTTTTCCAGCAAAACTACCTGCTGATAAAACTGTGCAACTATTAAGTGAACATCTTACCTTCTGTCGTCACAGTTGCTGGGCTTGGGCATACGGTATCCTCCCTTCAGCTTCCGGGCCAGTGACTCGCTCTTGGTGGTCGGGTAGGGGGTTCCCCCTTCACAATGTACGTTAAATATAAATTAGATAGAGCGGGGAAATGGGAAAGGACCAATTGCTTGGTTTTCTCACCACTTCCAATAATCTTGATGGAAATGTTGTTTGCCTTAAACGGTTTTATAATATCTGGTCTGATTTCTGTCATTTGAGCTAAAAAGGGGCAATATAATATTTTTTTTTAAGAAGAATATTTCTTACCTATTGTGGCTATTTCCCACAGGAGAATGCAAAAGACCACCTGATGACAAGAACAATTAGAGTCAAGAATTCTCTAATTTCGTGAAGATGAAATATTTCGCCCCCCCCCCCAAACAAATCTAGATTTAGGCCTAGCATCAAGCATAAAATGCACACGATAAACAATGTTCTTTGTACTTACACATCACTCTTTGTCGTGTACCTCTTATACCTGATTGACTCAATAGCCAACCAACGGACTGGAACTCGTCTTTATAATCAAATCCAAAGGAAAAGACATTGAAACTAAACTTTAACAAGTACCGGGTAAGATTAATTGACCCGGAATTCGGGTCTCCTCAAAATGAAGCAATCCGGGTCTCCTCAAAATGAACCAATACAATGACCAGAGTACTGTCATTTTGACCCAGAAAAGTGTCATTTTGACCCGGAAAAGTTTGTCACAGTTGATTTGAAATTTGACTTGAATTCAAAGAACTATTTCTGGAGGTAATGCTTTCATCGGCGTAGGTTTGTCAGATACAAGATAACTCCAACAGTTATTGACCGTACGGATGTTCAGGAACTTTTTTTCAGGGGTGGTCGTTGATACAAGTACGAATGCATTAGATTTTGGAATGTATTGAGATCTGGGTCTGGTTCCAGGAATTGTGTAAAGGAAGCTTCACCATTTTGTTTGTGCGAAAATGCTATGTGTAGATACAGTGAAGACGGGACACGTGTTCGGGTCATCCAGAGTGCAGTCTATGAGCGCGGCGCATAGCGCACACACCATTGAAATCAACAGGTCAATGCACTCAACCATTTGATACCATGGGGGAGTGGGGAATGTGCAATAATATGCAAGTTCTGTGGATATGGGTGTACATTGTACATGCATTTCTGTTGGGTGTACAGGCAATAATGACAAAGAATTGTTCAGCCTTGCTGGAGGTTTGCACTCTCTGAGTGCTTTCTAGCCTGACTTGTTATTCACTAGTAACTGTCTAACTCTGTTTGACTGACACTAATATAATATTATAAGGTTTGTAAAATACTTTTAGCATTGTTTAAAAATGAAATACGATCTTGGAATATAGCCTCAGTCAGGAGTGTATAGTTTAAAGGAATTACCTTTGACGTTTGAACATGGATATCCTCCCCTCTG
Source organism: Patiria pectinifera (assembly GCA_029964075.1). Taxonomy (NCBI): domain Eukaryota; kingdom Metazoa; phylum Echinodermata; class Asteroidea; order Valvatida; family Asterinidae; genus Patiria; species Patiria pectinifera. The sequence goes on along the minus strand of CM057148.1, from coordinate 11,176,620 downwards.
GACAGTCCAAAGTCTGAAACCTTAGCAGTAAGCCCTTCAGATAGTAGGATGTTCCTGGCAGCCAAATCTCGGTGGATCACCTTTTAAGATCAAAGAACGCAATACCAGTACCTCTGAATCAATTATGTAGCTGCTCACTGCACGTAAAGTCCAAGGTCAAATTTTGATCTAATGTCGGGTCAGATTTGAACCAAAGCTGGGTAGAATTGAAACGTGCCATTTCTGTGTGTTACTCTTCGGGGTCATTTGATCCAGAACATTGTCATTGTGACTAAACAAGTGTCGTTTGACCACATTTTGTATACGTAACATTTTCATTTTGAACAACGAGAGTGTCAGGTGTAATCTGACCCCCAGATTCCAGGGATAAGTTCTCGAATCCACCGGGACTTTTAAGAGTGTCGGTTAGCATTTTGACCCGGAACATGACCGAGAGAAGTGTCATTTGGCCCGGAAAGTTTCATTTTCAACCATGAATAGTATCAATCCAAATAAAACTCGGCCTTCGTGTCAAATCCAAACAGGGTTTCAGTAGAGTGTAAATATGAAAACTGAGCCTTTCATAATCACCAACTGAAACAATTGCAAATATGCGACGGCTCCTTACCCCTGCTTCAGCAAGATGCTCCATTCCCTTGGTAACATCCAGAGCAAACTTGACCAGCTGATCGGAAGACAAGGCATCCTCGTCTGAGTCTGATTGTGAGCGAGCCGTCCGCAGGTAGTTGCGCAGATCACCGCGGGGAAGATACTCCAACGCGACGTACAACACCTCTGATTAAGAAACAGTATGGTTTCCGGAGTCAAGGTCAGTTTTAAACCATTTACAAAAACAATCTGCGGACCACCTCGTGTGAAACTGCTGAGAACGGCACTAGACAGATCCGTTTACCACGCCCCATGATGCTCTGACTAATCTGAGTGGTTATTGATGTCCGGCATGACGCGCGCGTCTGCAATTTGAGTAGCCTTAAGTCAAGTCCCACGCGCTTACCCGGACACGTGACGCTCCTCGGATGCTGACACGTAACAAGACTAGCTCGAGCGGTGAAGCCGCGAGGGCCTTAACCATTTTGTGGAGAACGCTTATGTTTTTCTTTACATTTGTCTACCGATTTGGTAGACGTGCATAAAGCGCATTACTCGTTGTGAATTGACCAATGAAAATACAGAATTACTAACGTAAATCAGCCGTCGTCTGGCGCCAGACAGCACGCGCGCCGTGGCGCGGGTGCTGTTGCTAGTAAGCGCAAACCACCGTTACATGATTGGTTTATATTGCTTGATTTATATTACGTGAATAAATGAATAAGTGATTAGTTCCACGGGATAGTAAAGGCCCTCGCGGCTTCGCTGCTCGTGCTAGTCTTTTTTTACGTGCCAGCATCCGGGGTGGTTACGTGTCCGGATGGTCCGGGTATAGGCGCGTGGGACTAAAGGCTACAATTGGAGAGCCACTCGTGTTTATGCCTACGTAAGCAGTGGACAGGGTTTACTAGATGTAGTTGGTCTCAAGTAAAATTCGATTTGGTATCCCAGCAGATTCACGATTAGCACAGAAATTGCTGAAGATTTTTAGCAGGTCCATGAAAATGAGCACACGCTATTTTCACATGTTTATGTAAACACATGATAGAAAGCAACTCATTCATCTTTGTTCGACTTGATCAAAAAGCTCACTACCAAACTGAACTAAATATACATTGTCTCAATTTCAAATGTAATTTTGTCTTTTATTTACGGGTCTTTTTTTCATTGTTATTTAGTCAGTTACCATCAATAAATGTTTACAATGACACGAATACATACGTTGATGCTGACACGCGCCAAGCAGCGAGACGACATTAGGATGGTGGCCGAAAGAGGTCATCGTGCGAAGTTCATCGATGAAATCATCTTTCTCACTCGTCGATGCATGGCCTGTTTGAGAAACACAGTGTTTAACATTATTTAACATTAAGTATATAGCTGTCATCTAAATACCACAAAATTTCCGTGTATTGACCGACCCATTAAGCCCCGCCCACTGCGCAAGTGGACAACAAGACGTGCGCCTCACTGAATGCCACATTGATAATGGCGATCAATGACATGCCACTCTTTACAAGCTGTGGGCATCACACGCGCATGTACTCATGTCAGACATAAATACACGGCTGTAATTGGTTAAAACGCCTTTGGGCGGGGCTTAATTGTCTGTGTATTGCCGTTAGACCTTTGTAAGGTATATATTAACCTCACATGATAATAAGTTATATGTTACCTTTGAGCATCTTGATAGCAGCCCTTGTCAGTTCTCCATCTTTCATCACAGCACCTGATCGTACCTCACCAAAGTTCCCTCTTCCGAGAACTCGCTCATCCATGATGAGGTCGCAGCGAGGCACCTTCCAACTCTCAGCCCAAGGGGGTAGATTGTTTTCTTCATCACCACTATCAGGTAGCATCGGTGTTTCCTCCTGTGGTGTTATAGTGTCATCATACTCCACCTGCGGAGAACTTGTGTCTTCGTATCGGTGTGCAACCTGCTGTGAAATACTGTATTCGTACTTGTGTAAATATTGTGGTGAAATCCTTATTTCGTATTTGTGTGGACCTTGTTGGGCAATTCTGTCCTCATACTTCACGTCCGGTGAGCTGCCGACCTCAGAATGACAAGGTTGTCCTAAAGCAACCTGGCCCAAAGCAACATCCTTGAAAAAAAGAGACACAAAAATACAAAATATGTAATATTTGATTTAAAACATGTTTATGTTTGCCCTCGACTGACACTATCAATTTCATCCCCAAACTAGGAAGGCCTTCCTGGATTTAAAGCCATTCTGAAAAAAAAAGTCTTTAGCATTTTAACAATTTCCCCTTTTGTTGGCAAGACTTTTTTTACGCTGAATACAAATAAAATTGCTTCATTTCACAGTTCCTGAGATTATTTTGAGATGTATTGTTTTGCTTTCGTTTGATTATTATTGGATTTATACCAGTGATGTAGTTCCTTGATGCTGGGCCTTGGCCATAAGGCTGCCTTAAGGCTTGATTTTAGGGCCTTGGCCTTGGCCTCGAGGCTTGAGGGCCAAAGCCTTGGCCTTGGCCTTGGCCTTGCGGGTTCAGGGCCTTGCAATTTTGAGTCAAGGCAAGTCAATTTTTTTTTTTATGTGACGTCGTAATAAAGGCAGGCAATAAGTACACCACCATCTTTTCCTCAAAAAACATCGGTTAAAATGGTCAGAAATTGCCTCAAAAAACATCGGTTAAAATGGTCAGAAATTGCCTCAAATCGCACCACAGAGCATCTCGAATTTAAACATTTTTCGGGGTCCTTAAGCGGGCCCCGAAGCCCAAGCCGTAATTTTTTGACCTACTTTTTTTTTGGAGGAGGGACCAACATTTCTTTGCCCCCCCACCAATTGTGTTCTGAATCCGCCCTTGCATGATGATGTGTCACTCATGTGACTATAATTAGTTCTATATCAGTGGTCATTTCATAAAACAGGGCCTTGGCCTTGGCCTTGGCCTTGAGGGTTAAGCCTTGGCCTTGGCCTCGAGGCTTGAGGGTCAAAGCCTTGGCCTTGGCCTTGAGGGTCAAAGCCTTGGCCTTGAGGGTCAAAGCCTTTGCTCCAACACTGATTTATACACGTCCAAGATTTCTTTATATAAGTGGTAACCTTTCGTGCAATTTTTCTCCAGGCAACATTCATGTTCCAATTATTGTTATATAAACAACAAACCTGTTTAAAAACCGCCCGACTTTTATTATGAAAATCCTACAAACATGAATTTTAGTTTCCTTTTGTGTTTCAATGTCTTTCTGTCGTAAATATTTCCATTTTGTTTTGTTTTGTAATAAATCAGTCAAATAAACAAAGGCTCACCATTTCGACAGACGATCGCGTGTCATGTTTGATTGCCAAGACAACCAACGCGCTTAGACCACTGACCACAGTTACTATGGCGATAAGCACTCCATTTTCACCTTTGACGAAAGCATCGTTTTAGTCAAGTAACGAGCAGATTATTTGTTGCATGAGAATATTTCACATATATTCAATACAAATCAATGTATTTCTTTGCTGACACACTCAAAGAAAATCCCGGATCAGATTTGATCCGGAAGCAGGGTCAAAATTTGACCCAATATATTTCAGGGTCAAATTATTATCTTTCTTCTTTTTGCTGGTCAATGTTAGCAAGTCCTGTGGGCTTAAATAATGATTCAGAATAGTGTCACTATGACTCCAAAAAGTGTCCTTTTGACCCTGAAAATTAAAAAAAGAGTCAAATATGATGCAGATTGTGGGTCACCTCTTGTCCCAGTACCTTTAAGAATGGATGGGTTTTAACCTGAACGAGGGCAATGTATCACATGACTGTGTCCGACTGGGTTAGACATCAGATTCATATATAATTTTCTGTTCATTCTATTCAACTTGGCTATCAATAAGCATCGTAATGAAATCATCCTTTAGAATAAAAGTCGCAATTTTCCCCTCTTCAAGATTCCAGATCAAAATTGAGGTGATGATGGACTCTGTCTTTTGAAGAAAAACAGTAAATTTAGTTGAATAAATTTTGTCCCTACAACCGAAATAGAAACAGTTAAATGAAAGGTAGTTTTGACTGTACGGTGGAATTAAATGTTTAGCTTTCTCTTCAGTGTGTCATAAACAAGTATGCCTAGATGAGTCATGCAATAGTCAGGGGAAAACAGACCTTACTCAAGATCAAAAGAGATAACCTCTTTCACAGAACATGTTTTCTTTATCTTTCTCCGTGTTATTATTATTTTTCAAACTGTTTCATAGTGTTCATAATTATTGTAAGACAGGGAATGGGTTTTGTGAACTCTGTGCACATTTTGCCTTTGAAATACCCAAATTTAATCAACCATAGACGAATCTGTTAAGTTCATTAAAAGTTAAGATAAATCATACTTATCGATGGACGTTTGATGCGTCCCTTGAATTAACACTTAAACTTACATTGAGGTTGTGACTATGAATGAACATGATGACCATTGTGGTGACCTACATTTGTTTCAAGGTGATGAAAGTAACATGAAAAAGAAACTTGACATCAGGGAATATACAAGAATATAACAGTCGGCTTCTGACTCAGATGAAATTACTGTCGGGTACAAAGAGGACACTTGGCTGGCCTCTTGGACCAGCAAACACATACAATACCCACCTGCACAAGACGTTATCAGCACTCTGGTGCTCAGTGACTGATCACTGCTCGTTGCAAGGCACGACAGGTTAGTTTCTCCAGTCTCGTTGCCAGGGTTTGTCACGATGTGCCAGCTGCTCACGTTGACCAGCCCAGCTCCGGTCCGTGCCTCGCTTTTAGTAGCAATCGTCTGATTGCCAAGCATCCACGTGAAGTTCCAGACCCCAGGTCTGGCGTCTTGAATCCTGCACTCGAATCGCCGGGTGATGCCGGACTGGACGCAGACGGGGCCATACTCGGGATCGTCCAGCACATCTCCCGTAGAGGGATCCAGCAGATGCAGCGTGGCATCTCGTCATTCAACCGAAGAGTTGTCAAATTGGGAGGGAAACAAAAGACCTCAAAATCTACGACGGCGCGGTTGTTGTTGTTGTGTTTTTTCCCCGTTTTTTTCTGAGGGGCGGGTGGGGGTCTTATAAACAACAGTCTTATGATAACGAATGCAATTTTTGGGGTTTTTTTTGGGGGGGGGTGTTCGAGGAAACAAAAATATTCAAAGGGTAAGGAAAACAACTTTTGGCTTAAAGAATGTAATAATAGTGTTGGAAATTGCTTTATTGAAATATAGATATCCCTGGAAAGCATTCTGTAATACGCCTACTCACCTGTTGTAACCAACTGCACGATAACGTAATAAAGTGAGACACCGTTAAACGCCTCGCACACGTAGAAACCTCCTGATGACTCTGTTACGGGATCGATGGTCAAACTGCAAGCCTTGTAGGTATCATTCCCGATGATGTCGGTCAAGTATTGATTGTCAATGCAGCTAGTCAGCGTTTGCTTGTTGTAACGCCATTTGACTAATGTGCTTTTCATTGTTAAATGATCGTACAGGATGCACGTGAAGGTGATGTTGGATCCAACGGTAGCATATCGTGGGTTTCCTCCCTGGATCTTCAGCTCTGCCGCTCCAGCTTCAGAGAAGGTTGAAAGATTCACATGAAACTGTAAACCCACCTATTTTAGTTGAAAAAGCATTGGCTTGGCCCTGCGTGCCATGTAAGTCGGTGGTTGGTCACTAGAGTAACGTATCAACAATAATAACTCCTGATTCTTAGGATTAAAATAAATACATGTATTTGTGCGAACACGGCAGAGCACCAGCGGGGTCTCCGATCCGCCGCCGAAATTAGCTCAAGTTCATTTCAATTCACAACATGTATTATTTTCACCAGTGATTGTTCTTACCTGCATTTACTTATATATTGTTTTTAAATGAAGAACACACACTTACCCACGGAAGTATGCAAGCAAATCAGCGCGAATATCGTTAAGAGGAAAGAAACCGCCATGTTGCACACAAGGCTGTGGAAATTTAGAAAACGAACATTTTAATACAGAGATCAGTAAATGCTGATCTATGCCTGTGGATTTGTAAACATCTCAACCTGTGTTGCGAGTGAAATCCCCCCATCAGTGCAGTTTTGCTTTCAGTTTGAAGAGGCGAATGTACCTAAATTATTCATCATATGATAATCTTTCTGATGAAGTGATATTTTTAACCAAGCGGCAACGCAGCATCAATTCTGTATTGTTTATTGTTTTTATTCCTTCTGTGTACACATTGTGACTCTGAAAATGAAATACAGTGATATCAATAAATACTTATGCTTGCAGATATGAAAACAAACAGAAGTTGTTTAAAGTTTAGTTCCCTTAACCGAGTGCAGTTCAGCGTTCATTGACAGGGTATGGGCAAAATTTGCAAAGAAATGTATTTTTTTCCCAATGGAGGGGGGTGTCTCGTGTCATACTTTCAATGGGGCGCTGTTCAAATCCGACGTTTATTTACACTTATTTAAAAGAATAGGTTTAGATGTTAAGATACTTTCATTCACGGCTACCGCTGCATGTGACATTTTTAATCAAACAGCGAACATAATGTATGCAGGCCTTAAGGTACTTTAAACAAAGGGTTTGTATGCGTGATAAAGATATCTTTATCCCACAAAATATATTCTGTTTTTACCATTTTCGGTTGTATCATCTAACAAAACATATGCCATTGTCTTATAGACAAGGAGGAAAAAATACATCCATGTTTAGTTTTGGAATAAATCTACTATTAATTAATAATAGGCTATACTTATAATGATTAGGTTCCAGCAGGGTGAACCTTTCTGCGCTCAAAGCAACCCAGAAATAAATGCTTGGTTTGAATTAAGGCAAACACCGGTGCTGACGGTGTTGCTAGAGTTAGAATGGGTGTTGACATTTTCCCATATTAATGATTTCGACTCGACTTTAGGCCTATTATTTCCTGCAGGGGAATATTAGACTGACACTGTCTGGCATGCGCACTGTGCATTGACTTTGAACTTTATTCAGCCTTTCAACTTTATGGCAGCAATTGTGTATAATTTATAGACGAGGTTGAAGTTCACGTTGGAGCACGCGTGTGCGAATAATATGTTATGATAATAGTCATGCATAGGCCTATTTCGGGACTAAGTGGAAAGTCCCCGTAGTGTGAGACGCAAGGAGTACCACGGCAGCAATAACTCAACTATATTACCGCGATTTCTTCGTTGGAGGTTTATCTTACCCGACTAAATGTGCGATAATCGACTTGGAGTAATATATGAAACACTGAGCCGGCCACAACGAACCACCAGTGCTGATGGTTTTCACATGAAATATGGTGAGTTTCAGTAATCTAACGTGCCTTATATGATAATTATGCGCTGTTGGGATTAACATTCTAGCAATAGGCCTAATCATTATGCGACCTACTGAGGCAAAATGACGAATGTCCCCAAAAATTTCATGTGAATAATCGACGCCTGAAAAAGTCTATGGAATGCACTTGCACTCAAGTGTCCGTGAGATTCGCAAAGATTCAGCGATTAATAATGCAAAACAAGTCTTGCTATCCAGATTCCGTCCATTCAGTGGGTGCCTTCTATCGGGTATTCCGTAACCCGTTGTATTACAAAAACTTGGCATCCAAATTGACCAAAAGACAAGACATCAGCTAAGTCCAAATTTCTGATTGAAAAGACGTCGCAGTTTCTAAAGTCGACTTCGATTGGCTGGCGCGCGTGGTGGCATATCAGACGTTCATACCGTGGCTCTGTCCACGTGAATGTCTGATCCTCAGACTTATTGGGAATACAAAACAGCAAAAGTAGAAAACAAAAACTGAGGAACGTTTGTAGCCTACTGCCCTTATCGGCGAAATGCAATTTTGTTTTAAAAACCGTAACCCCCCCCCCCCCGGCAAAACGAGGTCGACATTTTTTCGGGGGGACAGTGGAAGTTCCTGCGGCAAAAAAAGTGAATGAATCAAACTACATAAAGAAATTTGGTAACATTGGAAAGCCAATGATTGTTGCTTTAATATAGTGTGTATAACTTGAAAGGCCAAAGGTGTGGTAAATACTCATTATGCTAGTGCAGGTGGTGTATTTGTGTAAGCTGGGTCAGGCCCTGCATCAAAAGGTATGGTAATGTATACATTACCATGGACCCATGGACCCATACATAGACCCATGCTTTCAGTGCAATGTTTGCAGCTAGACATTTGATAAAGAATGACAACGTCCATATTTGGATTATTTTGCATTAATGCCAAAAGTAACCTAAGAAATTGTTGTGAAAATAAAATTAAAGCACAGGTTGCGTTAGAAAGTGCCCGTACAAATACAAACACGCAAATTGACAAAGCACAAACAGTACATTTTAAAAGAAACAAAACCGGTACCAGTGGTTGATCCAATTGCTTGAATGACTGTAGGCCTAAGAAGGCTGAATATATGCATGTGTAAATCATAAATGCCTAAGACAGTTTACCCATTTCCATTAAAAATGATACGCGCCCAGGTGACGTCATCCCAGTTGGTATCCAGCTCGCTGCCGTGCGCTATATTTTTTTTTCTCCAGTGGCATCAACAATTCCGTCTGGAACCCGCCTCGTAAACATGTAGTCTGTGGCATGTAATCTTAATCGAACCAGACTGTTGATGTAGTCCTTGTAACTGATGCAGTAAAGACTCATTTAACAGTGTTGGCACCAGACTATTTCATTGACTGACAAAGAACTTATTGTGCTGAATACAGATGCAAAATCGAATAAGGCCGTTATCGAAAAGGCAGTGAGGCTACTAAATATTTATGAGTTGTGGTAAATACAGCATGGTTTAATTCTGGAAATTATTTTAAATTTCTGGTTGACTACCTCCCGACGCGACTACCTGATCTACACATCGGGACCAGTAATTCCCACTACTTCCCCTCAAACCATGCTGTACTTGCATAGTCCTAAATTCACAACGCACTCACCACTGCTGCATCTGCGCGTCATCAATCGTCGACGCGCGCGCCAATCTCAATAAAACGAGTTGTGGACACTCCATTTTATAGCTACAGGGATGTTTCGAAAAACAGAAAGTAAAATTGTTGAACAAAATTGTTTTAATTTGACTTGTTTTGACTTTTGGACCGAATGGGTTTGATTTTTTTGACCAAATAGGTATTAATGAATGGGTTGGCCTCGGGTAATTATCACCAATCCTGATCTCCAACCAGTCTTAAACATAGAGTTGAACACCTCTAAAGTACACATTTATTCCCTTATTTTTATGGAAGAAAATGCTATGTTGTGAAGTCGTGAGCTTGATCACATCATTGACGCCATGGCGGTTGCGTACAAAACAATTAATCGGTTAACACTTGGACTTTGTGTAGCAACCTACAAGATATGCCCGGCAAACTGAGGTGAGAATCCTGTCATAAAGGTATTGTCCGTCAAATTGCAGACCTTGGCCATTATCTCTCAGAAGAGAAATTCGCTTAGAAGGGAAATCCAGTACCTTGTGTACTTTTTTCAATGTAAAGGTGGTCATTATGATACAACTCTGGATAATTTTGTTCAGTTCAACTCTAGCCAGGGCCAACCTACCACAAGACTATACGCGGATCCTTTCAAATTATCCGTTCCCCACTGCAATTCTGAATCTCTTAATCTTTCTTTGTACCTGGGTGTCTCACTGTCGTTGTGCTGGCTGCAAATTTTTTACAAATTCCCATTTCTCATATTCCGCTTTTCAGTTTTCCGCTTGAAACTATTTTATTCACTTGCGGCATGCGCAATACAACCAAGGAGTCTGGATTCCTTATAGAGTCCAAATTCGGTTCGGTGCTTCGGACGTCGCTCGGCACAAATCCCGCTGCAGTCAATTTCTCTGTTGAATGTTATCATTACTATATTTTTGATGTTGAAACAGCTAACACTGAAGTTTCTCCCGTGAATCACATCACATAATGTTTACCTCATCGTCAAATTGTTACAGCGCCCTCTTGTGATTTAACACTATTTGCCATGGGCGCAGCCATGTTGTGTTCTCCTTGTGTAGGCCCTATAAGGTTCCAGACCAGTAAATAGACTGCCATAGACCTCAGCGATATTACGCGCACTTCCTAAAATTATTAAAAATAATCGCAAAATCTCCAATGTGTTTGAGACTCACATCAAACTAAAGCTTATGTCATCATCTTTCGTTTTGCGTTCAGTTTTTTTTGGTGGGGGGGGGGGGGTGGGGAGGGGGTATCATACGACTTTTTGGAAACAAATCCATCCAAAGATGATTATCCCTAAAAGAAGGCCTGAATCCCATCGCCTTTTTGAAAACGGACGCCTACGCTTCATTGCAAAGTATTTGATTCTTTTATGATTATTATTAGAGCCATTTTAGGCCCTGATTTCATCCACATTTCGCCCTAATACGAGCTTGCAGTCCTCTGCATGGCTTCCATCATTTTTTTTTTTAAATCGTCAAGTTCACGGCCCTCAAAATTCCGTAATAACGGATAATTTGAGGGCATGCAAATCGTAATTTGGCCGGCGAAGGCAATTTTGATTGTATTTCTTGAAAATAATCGCTTATATTTTCAAAACCATGCAGAATGCAGGCTCCTCTTCTACGATAGTCCCGTTTCAGGCATGTCCTATTAAAAAAAACCGCCCTCTTTCAAATTGACAAGGGATTCACACAACGGGTTTTGTTAAAGTTGCGTCAGTTGGGATTTTCCTCCCTTTATTTGAACCCCTTCCCCCCCCCCCACAATTGATCAGCTCTTAATATTTATCACAATTGTGTTTATTATAATAAAGCGCTTTAGACATAACGACAAGATCGTAGTACTTTAACCGTCATGATAGCAAGGTGTATCTGCTCCACAAATAAAACAAAATAGCAGTCAATGCAATTAAAACATCGAAATGTAACATAATTGCTCTAAAAACGCAGAAAAGCAAACTTCAGAGGTATTTAAAGACTTCTATTTCAAGATCTATACTTACAAAAAAAAAGTACAGCAACCAACCAGCAATTTTCAACTAGCGCTGCTAGTCTGAATGTTATAAGGTTTAAAACTCTACAATGCCATTTTCTTTATAATTTAGATAACACAAAAAGCTTAATATCTCTAACTTGTTTTTCTCGATTATTATTATTCTGCTGTTAATCAAATGGCTATTACTACATGTATAACATTACATTTACTTTTTTTATCGACACTATTGTACATTCAAACTTTACACGAGGAGTAAAGAAAACAAACACAAAGAAAACCTGCTTAAAAGAAATACGAAGACGAAATCAAAAGCCAATAAACCGACAAATTCAACAAAAAGAAGCCAAGTGACAGACAGACAGACCTGTAAAAAATGTCATTAACAATGTGTCTAATAATACTCATAAAAGAATCTAGAAATAATCATAAAAGAATCTTAAAGAATTAATCGTTATAGTTGTCCATTGAAACCTCATGTGGCTCTCTGAAATATCGACTGAGTACCAATGATCTTAAAACAAAGGCCAAGAAACCTCGTTTTCCAATGTAAATGGTGAGTTATACGCAGTATGAAGAAATACGAGATCGCTGTGACAATGCGTCAAACGGGAGGTTTGTTGGAGGTGTTGCTTCATAAAATGGTGGGCCATAATGTTGCTCACCGATTGCATTTTTTACGACGGGTTTATAAATTAACCAACAAACAAGCAAACAGAGAATTGATAAGAGACGAAATATATCAATGACAAAGTTCAAGTTCAATACAAGCATCCCCAATAATAATAGCTTTCTCAAATCACAAACTAAGGTTCGTCAACGTGCATGTACATCCGTATATAATAATACAGTAAAATGCCCCGTGGAAAGACCGGGTATACTGTGCTTATTTTAAATACCATGCAATAAACCGATTATCTTAATTGTGCACGCTGTAATACAGTTATCGGTTACACAACAACACTCCAGTATTGCATATTACTGTCTGTGTGCCCCCACAACATTGGGCCACGGACAAACGGTTGACGCAGTTGAAAAAAACGCTGATGTATTTTGCTCAGTGGTCATCAAACTCGGGCCGGATGGCACTCAAATTCTCGTAATGCACCCGGCCAAACGAAAAATAGGTCTGAAAAGTAAATGAAATGCACATGTTCCTTTATAAGAGTGTGTAACTATCCTCGTAGCTAAGACTTATAAGGCCAAAAACAAAAATAAGTCGGTCTCTGGTCAGCGCGCGCGTCGATTTTAATCATGCGCGTCGATCTTTTTTTTCAAAATGTTCCGCGGTAGCTCCAACAGCGCCCTCTATTTCCGCAACTCCTCAATTTTTTTTTACCAAAGAGCACCAAGGAATGGGAAATTGGCAAGGCAAATGATCGAAAGCACCAAGGCAAATTATGGAGGACACCAATGTACATGAGGACACCAAAAAAGCAAAATAGTACCCACCTTGTCTGTACAATCCAAGCTTGAAGAAAAAAAGAAAAAAGAAAAAAAAAAAGCCACGTGGCCGCGTCAATTCCGGAACTTTGGTCTGACCAGAGACCGAATATTATTTTTTTTTGGCCTAAATTTGAAATACTATAATTCTGCAAATTTATAATTTAAGTCAGATTTAAGCATTACTTTATAGTAATTCAAGATTGTTTCTAACAAAATTGTGATATTACAAGCAATGTGCGTGTCTAAACAAAAGTAACAATTTGTGCTTATTTTCCTCCAGCTAAAATATCTGAGAGGATGCCGGGTGCCGGGATAAATTGTTGTTATACTTACATGTTGAATTTTACTGTCATCCGTGTCACTTAGGGTAGAGACTAGTTCAGAGAAACTTGGTCTGTTGTTCGGATCCTCTTCCCAGCACTTACGCATCAGGACGTAACTAAAACGAGTAACAAAGAAAACCGTGTGGTCCGTTGTTAGGGTCCTCCTATCAACACTCGCGTTGGCAGAAATAAGTAAAGGCATAAACCTATTTGTACAAGCCACGATAAAACCAAAACAACCTAACCAAAATTGTATCAATGTGAGTACGTCTGAAATTGTATACAATGGGAAAGTCGCAGGCGCACCTGTTTGGAAATGTAGCAATTTTGGAATGCGCACTCTTTGTGATCTCCAGCGCTCAGCATGGGGACGTGCGCTGGCTAGCCCACAATTGTCACGTGACAAGCGGGTGAACAACGGCTGGTAAACAATCGGCCACTTGTTCCAAGAAGTTTCTGGTCTCGAACTCAAAAGGAGTAAACTTCAAACTTGTAAATTCAAGCAACAAACAGGTCTTTTCCTCCAATAGGGGCTTATTATATATGAACCCAACTTTCGTGACCACCTGACCAAGCCCTGGCACAGAGGAAAAAAACAACCCCGCTATATAGAAAACGTCCGCCAGGATTTACTTAAAATATATATATATATATATATATATATATATATATATATATATATATATATATATATATATATATATATATATATATATATATATATATATATATATATATATATATATATATATATATATATATATATATATATATATATATATATATATATATATATATGTTTAGAACAAGCTACTTGCTTGACAAGCATTATAATGAGAGATACGCTATCTAATTTGTGATCATGATTTAGGATGTCAGTTGCTAATGATTATGAACAAATTGATTGGATGGACATGATCATGATTTAGGATATGGACATGATCATGATTAAGGATGTTCATGTAATGTAATGGATGTACAGTTAAGGCGCCCGACAGGAAGAAAGGAAGAGCTTGGAGGCAAGGGCAACGAATTCTTGGATCGTGTGTCTTTGTACAATATAAACTAGAAACGCATGCAGTGATAGTTATAGAGGCTCGTCCATTGCTTAATACGGTTGCATCTCTCTTTTTCCACAAGACTATACCTTTCAAAAAGGCTCCCAGACTATTTAAGTAGGCCTATGCCAACATCATATACATGTATGCTTCTACTCATCAAAGGGGCTCGGCTTTGGCAAAAAAGGCTTGCTACATACATGACATTGTCTGACCTCTGTCAAGTTTGCCGCACGATTCAGCATAAATGTTGACACACAGAAGTGCTTATACTCTCGTAATCAAATTAATGTTCCGCTAAGACAACGTTTCAGCAGGCAGTTTTCAAGCAATAATTGCACAATTTAGAAGGCAAACTACCTGCTGATAAACTATGCAACTAATTGTTGACATCTTACCTTTTGTCGTCACAGTTGCTGGGCTTGGGCATTCGGTATCCTCCCTTCAGCTTCCTGGCTAGTGACTCGCTCTTGGTGGTCGGGTAGGGGGTTCCCCCTTCACAATGTACGTTTAACATAAATTAGATACAGCGGGGGAAAAGGGAAAGGACCAATTGTTTGGTTTTTACACCACTTCCAAAAATCTTGATGGAAATAAACGGTATGAAAATATCTGAACAGATTTCTTTCATTTGAGCTAAACAAAGGCAATATATTTTTAAGCAGAATATTTCTTACCAACTGTGGCTATTTTCCACAAGAGAATGCCAAAAGACCACCTGACGATGAGAAAAATAAAGTCACGGATTCTTTAATTTAGTAAAGGGCCCAATATTTCGAAAATAAATTCACGCATTAAATACTCAAACGATAAACAAGGTTCTATGTACTTACACATCACTCTTTGTCGTGTACCTCTTATAACTGATTGACTCAATAGCCAACCAGCGGACTGGAACTCGTCTCTATAACCAAATCCAAAGAAACAGAGTTTAAAAATAAACTCTAAAAAGTCTCACAATTAATGTTTTCCATGAGGAAATGTTTGGGTTCACACCCATTACAAACCCACACCCCAGTGCATATTTGCCTGCAATCGGGGAGCCCCTATTTTCCTTTTTGTTTTGTTTGCACTCTTAGTTTTTAGGAAGACATCCCATATGTTCTATACGCGATCGTAAATTGGGGACCTTCGGGAAATTGGGGCCCCTTTTGTCCTATATTGTTCAACGTCCCATATTGAATGCAGAAACAAACTCTAAACTAAACACAGTGTCTTCCTGAAATAAAATCACAGCCACAGCACCCTCAGTGTTGTCCGTAAAAGCACGGCAAATGTTTAATGTTTAAAGAAGTGCACTTTTGGCCATTCAATTTACCAACAAGGATGTCACACAGTTTGCATGCATATAAGAGAAGGAGAAAGAGGTTCCTAACAAAATTTCAATGCATGGACCCTTTAGAAAATTTAATTACGATCTTGGAATATGAGAGTTCATAGGAGTCTCGAGTATAGTTAAACATTATCTTGTAAGCCCTTTGAAACCTGAGGTATAAAGCGCTATAAGCACCACGTTATACAACCTGTGATGTTTGGACGTAGATATCCTCCCCTCTGGGCAGTCCGAAGTCTGAAACCTTAGCAATCAGCCCTTCAGATTGTAGGATGTTTCTGGCAGCCAAATCTCGGTGGATCACCTTTTGTGATATAACAACACAATAAAAAATACCTTAGAATCCACTGTGGAGCGGCTCATTGGGGACACAGAGCCTTTGAAATTGCTTTTAAGTGCAAAGTCAAATTTTGACCTACTTTCGGGTGAGATTCGACCCACTGATGTGTTCAATTGCACTGACAGTTTTTGGGGGTCAATACGACACTTTTTGGTGTTACTCTTTGGTTTATATGACCGAGAACAGTGTCATTGTCATTGTGACCAAACAACTGTTACTTTGACCACAACAAGTGTTGAAACCAAAAGAGCGTCAGGTTAAATCTGACCCCTGATTCCAGGGGTAGATTCCCGAATCTACACAGGGATATTTGAGAGTGTAGGTTGCCCATTTTGACCTGGAATGTGATCAAAAGAAGTGGCATTTTTGCAAGGAAATGTTTCCTTTTTTTCAACCATGAATAGTATTAATCCAAACAAAACTCGGATTTCAGGTCAAATCCGAACAGGGACTCCTACAATATAAATATGAAAACAATGCCTTTCTTAATCAACATCTGAAAAATGCAATTATGCGACTGCTTCTTACCCCAACTTTAGAAAGATGCTCCATTCCCCTGGCAACATCCAGAGCAAACTTGACCAGCTGATCGGAAGACAAGGCATCCTTGTCTGAGTCTGACTGTGAGCGAGCCGTCCGCAGGTAGCTGCGCAGATCACCGCGGGGAAGATACTCCAACGCGACGTACAGCACCTCTGAGTAAAAGAAAAGTTCCCAATGCAGTCTGTGTTCCACAGTCAGTGTAAGTAACGATACCTTTGACTATTTAGTGTTAAACTGCTGTAAATGGCCAGAAACCAATCCATTATGAACTATGCCCATAATGTTTGACCAATCACATGCTGATGTTCAGAACCTATATACATGTATGCAAAGTGAGTACAACGGGCGTCTGAAATCTGGTTCGTAAGTGATTGCTCATACACGCGCATGCATCACCAATCACTGGCGCCCATTGGCTAAACACTCCAGCTGCACTTACTTCCGGTTCCGTTGGTTCAAATGCTAAACCGTGTGCAGTACACATGGCCAAGTTGAAATAACAATGTTTGCATTTGAGAGGCCAACGTGTTGATGACCACGATTGAAGTGGGCGCATGTTACTAGTGCTAACATACCATGTGTTGTATTTTTGTATGATCCCAGCATATTCAGATTAAGCTCAGAAAAGTTCGAATTGCTTGAATGATCGAAATGTTCGTGACATTTCTTTTGGAAAACGTGACTGAATTACTACTTTCAACTTTGTTCGACTTAATCACATTGCGGACTATAAACCGCTGACTTTTAGTTTCAAAAGTATATTTGTCTGTCGCATCAATACCATCAATACCTGTTGGAGAAACAAGAAACACATTAAGAGCAGCATTCCATGCCACTACTTCCAAGCCGTGCGCATCATACGCGCATGTACCTTTGTTGGATTAATACCCCAATGTGATGAGTTAAAACACCATTGGGCGGGGCTTAATGGTTCGGTCTGTTGCCATTAGGCCTGCGTAATGTATATCGTAACCTGACACAATAAGTAGTAAGGTTACCTTTGAGCATCTTGATGGCAGCCCTTGTCATTTCTCCATCTTTCATCACAACACCTGATCGAACCTCACCGAAGCTCCCACTGCCGAGGACTCGCTCATCAACGATGAGGTCGCTGCGAGGCACCTTCCATCCCTCAGCCCAAGGAGGTAGATATGAATCATCATCATCACAATCAGGAAGCATTGGTGTTTCCTCTTGTGGTGGTGTGGTGTCATCATACTCGTGTTCATCTACTTGCGGTGAAATTGTGTCTTCATATTTGCGTGCAACCTGCTGTGGAAGTTTGTAGTTGTGTGGACCTTGCGGTGAAATCCTCTCCTCGTATTTGTGTTCAACCTGCTGTGAAATGTTGCACGCATTCTGATGTGGAGCTTGTGACGAAATCCTTTCTTCGTATTGGTGTGCAACTTGTGGTGCAATTTTGTCCTCGTATTTGTGTGGATCTTGTGGTGCAAATCTGTCCTCGTATTTGTGTGCACACTGTGGTGAAATTGTGTCCTCGTATTTGTGTAGACCATGTGGTGCAATTCTGTCCTCGTGTGGATCTTGTGGTGCAATTCTGACCTCAGACTGATCTGGTTGTACTGACACATCCAGGTCCAAAGATTCATCCTTGAAAACAAGACACAAAAACACAATATATTGTGTGCGACGCAAAACACTAACTGCAAATGTATACGTTATGTTTAACCCTCGATTTTTACCATCAATTTCATGTACAAACTAGCCAGGCTTTTCACGTTTTGACTGGATATAAAGCCATTCTGAAAAGTTGTTGGAAATAAGTTGAACAGATATTTACAATCAAGTCAAGTCGTAGTGTTTGAACAATTTACATGCGTATTTGGCAAGACTATTTTTAATCCCTACAAAAGAATTGTTTCTTTCCAGAATTTCTGAAGTTTTTAGAAAGTAGATCATTTGCTTTTTTAATTTTAACATGCCCTTCATGACTTTTGGCCTTACCTTACTGATTTTCTCCATGCACCTTTCATTTTCCAATCTCATATAAATAACAAACCTGTTTATTTCATATTATTCGCATGACCTTTATGATGAAATTTCATCAGAGATGGATTTTCGGTTCCTTTTTCATTTTTATTGTTATAAATCAGTCAAAAAAACCCCGAAGACTCACCATTTCGACGGACAATCACACCGTCATCTTTGCTCTGAAAACAAGGCTGTTCTCTTCGGTTCCTTCTAAACTTGACGACGGGCGATTGCCAAGACAACCAATGTGCTTAGAACACTGACTACAGTTACTATGCAATAAGCACTCCTTCTGAACCTTTGACGACAACTTCTTTATTATGTAATAGAGAACACGTTATTTGTTTACACGAGAATGTAAATATTTTAAGGAAAATCAAGGTATCGCTTAGCCGACATAATTAAAATGTCCCGATTCCGTTTTAGTTCGGAATCCGGGTAAAACTTGATATGATACTTTTCAGGGTCAAAAATTACATTTTGCCAAGGTTTCTTGGTATTGAATAATGATCCAGAGAAGTGTCATTATTATTACTAAAACGTACCAGGCCATGACCCGGATGATGGGTCAACTCTGACCCCGGTACCTTTAAAAGTGGGTATTACACTGGACCATGTAAAATGAATCACAGTCATGACTGTTTGACTGGTTCAGATATCAGAATCATAAGCATTTCGTAAATAAAAAGTATCGTGTCCTTTTTCAGTTTATCTTAAATAAAGAATCGAAATGACATCATTTTCCGAGACAGAAATGATCCAACTTTGCAACTCTTCAAAATATCAGATCATTTTTTGATGGGACGATTGATATTACGAAAGAATTGGTAAATTTAGTGGGGTAAATTTTGTCCTGGCTCCGTTAACAGAACAACTTATTTACCAGCAACACATTTTTGCTTTGTTTATGTTTAGAAATCCACACTGTCAGTATTTCATTTTCAAAGCCACAACTAAACATTTTCCACAGCTTTTTGTGCGACATGGCGGTTTTGTTCCTCTTAACGATATTCCAAAGGTAAGCCCGATATCTTTCAATTAAACAATATCAAAGTAAAGGCAGGTGAGAATAATCAGTGGTGATTTGTGAATTGAAGGAAATTTAGATAATTTCGGCTGGGAGATTCCACTGATGCTCTGCCGTGTTCGCACAAATCCCAAAACACGAGATTTTAGTACAGCTATTGTTGATGCGTCACTCCAGTACAATAATGCGTACTTATAAAGCGCATATACCATTTGGCATACAACATGTGATTACGAAAAAACGTGTTTTTTAAGACTTTATACCTCGGTTTTTTTTCGGTATTATATTAAGTGGTAAAACTTTAAAGCCTAATAGCCCAATTTGTATTTCAATAAACTGACAAGAATCTCTACAACCCGACAAATATACTGACACAGACGACTCAACACTCGCAACATAAGCCATCCAACTTTGTTTTTATTGCCCAATATATTTGTCATAGCTATCCGTATAGACAACAGGAGCGAGTTGTTTGAACTGTATATGAACTTGGTCCACTCTACTTTCATTTCAGTCCCGCACGTTTGTTGCAAATGATCAGTTGGAAAATGTTTGGTAGTTTCCTTGCTCTTATGCATTGATGCCTGGGTGGCCAGTGTCGGATCTAGTTGTCAGGAAACGGGGGAGGAAGGGGGGGGGGTGAAGGCAAGCCTTTCCGGTGTGTGTGTATGTGTGGGGGGCGGGTGGTTCGGGGGCATGCTCCCGATCCCCGAACAATCTTGATTTATAGAACTAATACTTTTACTTCTGCATTTTAAGGCAATTTAAGGATAAATGTAGGAACTTTAGCTTTCCAAGTATTATCGTTCGATTTTACTAGTACATGTTTATTTATTATAACAAATGTGAGCGGGCTGAACAGGAGGGGATGTTTAGATTGACAACTGCATGTATAAAATAAACATTGTTATTATGTTTCTAGTGTATACTTTTGTATTTTGTTGGCACTAACAAAACACCTGTCAGTTTATTTTGTTGACAACAAAAGTCAAACTGAAAGTGAAATATGACTGTTACTATAATATTGCAAGACCGTATGCCATTAAACGACAGACGTAATGCTCAATTGTCTTTAATTTGAATTTCACTTCGTCTGGAAGAAGTTGTGGGGGAAATAGGCAAATATTAAACAAAAGGTAGAACAGGGTTGTATTCTATAATATTTCTCACCGAAAAAAAGTTTAATGCTGCAAAACTCCATCACAATGAACATTAAACAGTCCGACTTGTCCCTGTCATGTCTGAAAATCTATGATTTTACAATTCGGATATACTCCTTCATGCAGTTGTCATCCAAGAGTGATTATGAAAAGCAAACTACCTTCCCAACAAATACAATCAATTCACTGGGAAATCAGAAAGTACCAACGTAACAGGGAAAAAAATCACACTTTGGATCATATAACACCAACATAGGATTCGAACATTGGCCAAGCAAAACAGATTTTTGATGTCATGCTAATATGATCTGCAAATGTAAGAACAACGAGAGGGTTCAACCATAAGTGCTAGATGAGTATGACTCTTAGGATGAGGAATCTTTTTTTTTACTAACGGTTAAGTAACGGGGCATACAAGTCGAACACCTTAACCATTGGACGAAGGCGATGCAGCCAGCTTGATGGTCGTTTTACGGTTTTCTAGTCGACTCACAATCGACCTAAGATATTATAACGTAACGCTTTGTTCACATGTGCGTTTTTTCTATTGGGGCCAGATGGGAATGAGATCGACCATTACAAATTGTGACGTCATTATGTCTTAGGTCTGCTGTAAATAGTGTTTCGTATAATAACATTGACTGTCAACATTGGATGTTGCGTAACTTCTCAGACAAAAGTTTCATAACATTTTCAGCATTTGACGTATCCGTTTATAATTATATTTGTCCCAAAATTAGCCACGAACAATACTGTGTTTATCCTAATAACTGCTCTGCATGTTGCATTACATTACCAACTGATATTACTCTGGATTATTTCTTAGATTTGCTATGCAAAGTCCTTTTCGTTTCTGTCCGGTACATTTTACAGCTCGTCACCAAAAAGTGTTTCATGCTTGTCATGATTATATCGTTTATAAAATAAACTGTTGATGCTCGTGGAAAACTATTGTCACTTACAAAAATAGTAACAATATTAATCCTAGATGGGCCGGGTTATTTTGACCTCACAGCCGGGGGAGGGGATTCCGCTCCCCCCTCAGGTCTGGGTCACCGAGTGTAGAAAAATTAGGAAACTTGGTGCATGCATGGAACAACCTTATATAAACATACCCGAGAAATGTCTTGACTATAGGTCAGAGGGTTTGTGTAATTGTCGGTTTATTTATTATTCATACACACCAATGATGTTGTTGCTTTGTGTACAATACATTATGGGAAAATTCAGTTTTCATGGCGTGAATATTTTGTTTGCGCTGCTCGGTTACTCATAGTTTTGTTTTTGTTATGTTATTTGTTTTTGGTATTAAACGGTGCTCAAGACTCGAGGCTAAACAGTCAGGAAAGCTCGGGAGGGGTATCGCAGAAAAAAATGGGGGGGCGGATTATGTTGCGGCCCTTTTAAGGTTAAAGGACGGATAAATACAAGCATGACAAATAAATTATCGTGTAGGAACTTAAAGTAATAGATAATACACCTTGCAAGCTGCCTCTTTGTTAAACATATTCAATTGGAAAACAAATAAAATTGCAGGTGAGTCATTTCGCGTTGTAAACAAAACCCTAATAAAAACAGCTGTAGGGTCTAAGCATATAGTTTTAGTTTCACACACACATACACGCAAAAAATAGTGCACATTTAATTTGCATATATTTGCACAAAATCAGCCATAAGGAAATACAAATAGCCAATTTCAGTCAGAAGACGTCATGATATTTCAAAGACAAGTTTTGCACTGCCGGTTACTACAAAAGTACTCCCTGTTAGAAAAGTGACAATAATTACGTATATTATTTGACAGAAAACTCACAAAAGGATTTGTATACTACGAAAATTGGATAACGAAAGTAACGCCAACTTCCACCAAAGCCCCGCCCCCTCTATTCAACCCACGGTGTTCCCTTCAGATGTATCCATAATACTTGCAGAGGAGGATGTGCGTAATGATCGTAGCAATCGTCGCAGTCACACAAATACTCACGAGAACTCGCAGCACTGTCTTCGCGTACTCAGACTCTGTCAGACACAAACAAAGAAAATACATTCTTTCCCCGACCATCTTAAATACAAAAGGAGGTAAACGCTGAACATTTGTACATTGAACTGATAGTTATAGGAAACGAGGACCAATATATACAGGGTGACCCAAACAAGCAACCCTAAAACATTTGCCTTTAAAACAAAAGGGATGAGTGAATTCTTATGTTTTTGGTATCAAAATAGAGTTCAGAGTTTTTTCTTTCAAAAACAACTGGGAAAAGAAAATAGCACTTTGGGTTATTGAAAAAATGACAGTAATGAAAAGTGGTCATTTTCATCCTGTACACAAAATATTACCCCGGTAAAGGATTTTCACTGTAATTATTTGTGCATGTCCTAATCCTTACAAACAACATGGCACATAAGATGAAAGGAGTACAAATTAGTTTGATGGAAAAACGTTTTATTTTCAACCTGAACGGGTTTTTTTTTCTCTCCTTTTTAGCCCTAACTCTTTTAGCATCATAAATATGTCAAAATGCTTACATAATTGGCATTTTGTCAGCAACCCAAAGTACTTTTTTTCATGATATTTGTTTTCAGTGTTTGAAAGAAAACAGCTTGCACCTTTAATTTGATACCCAAAACATAGCAATACTTTTTAAGGCCAATGTTTTAGGGTTGCATTTTTATGGGTCACCCTGTATATCATCAATGAACTTTGCGAGGCTCTTACGAACTTTTGCCTTATCAAAATGACATTGTGAAAGGTTTATACTAAACCTAATGTGGCAATAACAATGTAATATCTTGATTGATGGGAGGTGCTTAAAACTCCATGATCAAGACAGTGTGAGCAAATACAAGGGCGGATCCAGAACACAATTTGGGGGGGCCAAAAGAATTTTGGTCCCCCAAAAAAGTCGGTCAAAAAAATTACGGCGTGGGGTTCGGGGCCCGCTCAAGGGCCCCGATTTTTTTTTGGATTCTAGATGCTCTGTGGTGCGATCTGAGACAATTTCTGACCACTTTAACCAATGTTTTTTGAGGAAAAGATGGTGGTGTACTCATTGCCTGCCTTTATTGCGACGCCACATTAAAAAAAAAAAAAAATGGTTTCGTTTTTTTTTTGGGGGGGGGGCATGGCCCCCTTTGGCCCCCCCCCCCCCTGGATCCGCCCTTGAGCAAATATTAAAGCTGGTCCCAAAGCACATAAGCTTGTATTATAAATAAATACATAAATACATAACTGAGTCTTATATAGCGCACGTATATACCAACAATTAGGTACTCAAGGCGCTGGAAATTATGTCAATTATTAAAGAAAGGTATATAACGTTTATGAGAAATATGAGACCCATTATGTAGCACCTTATGGTGCATATTGCAGCACCGGGGCAAGCCCCTTCTCTTAGCGATAAGTGTTACTGGGTTCTTTAACGTGCATTACACAACACACGGGACCTACGGCTTTACGTCCCATCCGAAGGACAAAGCAATAATGGTAAAGTGCCTTGCTCAAGAGCACAAGCACCATGTTCCCACGGTCAGGATTCGAACCCATGCACCATGGCACACGAGTCGAACACCGTGACCACAGCGCCCCACCCACTTGTATTAAATTGATTAAGAACTGCTGTTCACTAGATGTCCTTTCATGCATTTGGTTTTATATACAACGGACTGGATTTTGGGTCATATATTGGTGTTACAGGCTAATCCTATACTATAGCACTGCCAAAAATCACAGTCAATGAGTCAGTCAGTCAGTCAGTCAGTCAGTGTCAGTCAGACAGACATCCCAGCCAGACGGAATTGTGGGGTGATAGCGCTGTGTTCCTTTTATTCCTTTTTCTAAATATCCTCTTCTGGGGTGATGTGTTCTGAAAGGAACATCACCCCACAAGTATGGTATGGTCAGAGCAGCAGTAAGTCAGTCAGTGAGATGCATAGGTGCAAATATAGTACACAAATGGCCCTCTGGTACCAGCAAAAGCATATAGTTTTGCTTACCTGCGCAAAATGTTATCTGCACAGTGGTATTCAGTGACTGATCACTGCTCGTTGCAAGGCACGTTAGGTTACGTTCTCGAGTCTCGTTGCCAGGGTTTCCCACGATGTGCGAGCTGCTCACGTTGACCAGCCCAGCTCCGGTCCGCGCCTCGGTTTTAGTAGCGATCGTCTGATTGCCAAACATCCACGTGAAGTTCCATACCCCAGGTCTGGCGTCTTGAATCCTGCACTCGAATTGGCGCGTGGTGTCAGACTGGACGCAGACGGGGCCATACTCGGGGTCGTCAAGCGCAGCTCCGGTGGAGGGATCCAGCAGATTCAGCGTGGTATCTCGTCCTTCAACAGAAGAGTTGTCAATTCGTGGAGGGATCATCGAAGGGTGATCAAATGAAATAAAAACACACAGACAAAACAACAGACCTCAAAATGAATGAAAGCGATTCCCAGTTTTGTTCTTTTCCTGAGAGGTGGCTGGGAGTCTTGACATTAATATATTGTTAACGAATGAACATATATTTAGAATTGCTACATAGGTGTATTTGGACATTGACAGAAGATGCGACTTTCTGACAACGGTTATGGCAGAATAAAGCTGCATGAAAAGGAGGGGAAAAAAGGAACACAAATCTGAAGAAGATAAATCAAGATGGGACGGCAATGAAAGATGATGTCTCAAAACCGCCAAACTCACTGCTTTGACTGGAATTCTTCTGCTGCGCAATTTCAACAATTTCAAAAAGAAAAAAAGCCGCGTCGCCGCAACACTTTTTGGACAAGCTCCATACCAGAAACCGGAGACTTTTGTTGGGCCTAAACTAGCTTGTTTTACGATGCACAAGAACAAAACTAAATAGCGCAGTCTTCATCCGGTTCTTTTCAAATCTGTCGCCAAACGTCAAATCAAATTAGACTTGACAACAAATGCTTAGTTTCAGTACAACTTAAATGTGGCTGCAGACAACTTGTATTCAACTGTACACAACTTTCTTCAGAACAACTTATATAACAACACAAACTGACTTGTTACACACACTGATTTACCTTGGGGATCAGCAAACTTCTCTATTCTCACTCACTGAACTCAGACTGTCGTCTGTCCCTTCTAGATAAACTACAACAGAGTATACAACTTTTATACAAAGTATAACATTTAACCCGCACTGGCGTATGGCCAAACCCTTCCCGCATATCTGAACAAAAGAATCCACTTGAGCAGTCTATTTAGAGCATATTTCCGGAGCTCTTTTCCGGAGCTGTAAAACACTAAAGTTTACAACCAACAATGGACTCCAGCTGGTGGTGATCAAGCATTGCGCCGGCGGGGTATAGGCTACTGCTCCTGGAGTTCTTTAAAACATATGGAGACATAACCAAGGGTAATCAGTTAAAGAAAGCGGATTCTGAGTACCTGGGAAAAACTCTCAACTTAACATTGAGGACGCTACAAGATAAGAAATTGTGGATCACTGATCACAGCCGGCTGGACGAGCTTTGGAATGTACAAAGACATTTTGACTGACAGCAATTTCCAACTCTTCCTCTATGTATGCTATGATTCTAACAACCATGACGTATGGAGCAGAAATATGGTCTGCCACCAAATACTTAAATCAAAAGCTGATCGCAACACAGCGGGCTATTGAAAGGAATTTGCTGCATGTAACATTACAATAAGGTCAATCATAGGGAAATAAGACATAAAACAAAATGTCACGGATTTCATTGATGTTATAGAAGGTCACATAGATAAAATGGAGGCCTGCAGAACATGTAGCAAGAATTCAAGACAGCAGGGGGACTAAAACATTGACAGACTGGATGAAATGTAGCCTGATGATGATTTTGGAAACGTGGTTTGGAGGATAAACAGAGAGTTCGAGGGTACGAAGGAAACTGTACGGTTTGGGGAATGTAAAAAAGATGGGAAATTGGTTTATGGAAATAAAACAAAATAACAAGATAGCGTTCTGTACAACACCGACTCACCATTTATAACGAGCTGCACGGTGGTCGCCCCTAAACCGAGGGAGTGTGCACTGCACTCGTAAAGACCTCCTGATGACTCTGTTACGGGATCGATGGTCAAACTGCAAGCCTTGTAGGTATCATTCCCCATGATGTCGGCCAAGTTTTGATTGTCACCGCAGCTAGTCACCGTTTGCTTGTTGTAATACCATCTGACTAATTGGTCTAATTTCCCTGTTAAATTACCGTACAGGACGCACGTGAAGGTGATGTTGGATCCCACGGTGGCATGTCGTGGGTTTCCTCCCTGGATCTTGAGCTCTACCGCTCCAGCTTCAAAGAAAGTTAAAAGATTCGCATGAAACTGTAAACCCACCTATACCCTCCGACGCAGAAACTAGCCCTTTTGGGGACCCAATTTGGTTAATTACCTTAATAAAAAAAAATTCCAACCAATTCTAGTGATCTTCCATCTAATCCTAGCCAGAGACACCCACTACGGATATATGCAGTCACCTTTAGTGTGTGACCCCGGGTCAGGCATATCTGAGCCTGACAACCTGGGCTGCCCATATACACGTGCACAAAACAAAGTCACTTGCGGGTAGCCAAGTGCACGACTTGACCACAGACTATGTATACAACATCTGTTTCCTGTCAATGACCTCCTTATTTATAGTCTACAGACATGTCGAGATTGTATACATATAGATACAGTGTTGTGTAGCCTCAAACCAAGGCGCTAAATATCTGGGTCCCCGGAGGGACCCCTTACTGTAAGCGTGTTGGTAAATGGGCTTTCTGCGTCGAGGGTTAAGGTGAAAAAGCATTGGCTTGGCCCTGCGTGCCATGTAAGTCGGTGGTTGGTCACTAGAGTAACGCATCAACAATAATAACTCCTGATTTTTAGGAACAAATATTTTGTGCGAACACGGCAGAGCACCAGCGGAGCCTCCGATCCGCCGTCGAGTTCATTTCAATTCACAACATGTATTATTCTCACCAGTAATTGTTATTACCTGCATTTATTTCTACATTGTTTTTGAATGAAGAACACAGACTTACCCGCGGAAGTGTGCAAGCAAATCAGCGCCAATGTCGTTAAGAGGAAAGAAACCGCCATGTTGCACACAAGGCTGTGGAAATTTAGAAAATGAAATTCTTGATATAGTGATCAGTAAATGCTGATCTATGCCTGTGGATTTGTAAACATCTCAACCTGTGTTGCGAGTGAAATCCCCCCATCAGTGCAGTTTTGCTTTCATTTTAAAGAGGAGAATGCACCTAAATTATTCATCATATATGATAATCTTTCTGATGAAGTGATATTTTTAACCAAGCGGCAATGCAGCATCAATTTTGTATTGTTTATTGTTTGTATTCCTCTTGTGTACGCATTGTGACTCTGAAAATGAAATACAGTGATATCAATGCTTGCAATGCTTATGCTTGCAGATATGAAAACAAACAGAAGTTGTTTAAAGTTTAGTTCCCTTAACCCAGTGCAGTTCAGCGTTCATTGACAGTGTGTGGGCAAAATTTGCAAAGAAATGTATTTGTTCAACTCCGACCATTATTTACACTTATTTAAAAGAACATGTTGAGATGTTTAGATACTTTCATTCACGGCTACCGTTGCATGTGACATTTGTAATCAAACAGCAAAAATAATGTATGCAGGCCTTAAAAGGTACATTGAACAAAGGGTTTGTATTCGTGATAAAGACATTTTTATCCCACAAAATATATTCTGTTTTTACCATTTTCGGTTGTATCTTCTAACAAAACATATGCATGTTTAGTTTTGGAATAAAACTACTGTTAATTAGTATTAACTAATAATAGGCTATACTTATACAGATAAGGTTCCAGCCGGGTGAACCTTTCTGCGCTCAAAGCAACCTAAAACTAAATGCTTGGTTTCAGTTAAGGCAGACACCGGCAGTGCTGACGGTGTTGCTAGAGTTAGAATGGGTGTTGACATTTTTCCAAAGTAATGATTTCGACTCGACTTTAGGCCCATTATTCCCTGCAGGGGAATATTAGACTGACACTGTCTGCCATGCACTGTGCATTGACTTTGAACTTTATTCAGCCTTTGAAGTTTATTGCAGCAATTGTGTATAATTTATAGACGAGGTTATATAGTTCAAGTTGGAGTACTCGTGTGCAAATAAAATGTTATGATAATAGTCATGCATAGGCCTGTTTCGGGACTAAGTGGAAAGTCCCCGTAGTGTGAGACGCACGGAGTACCACGGCAGCAATAACTCAACTATATCACAACGATTTTTTCGTTGGAGATTTATCTTACCCGACTAAAATGTGCGATAATCGACTTGGAGTGATATATTAAACACTGAGCCGACATAACGAACCACAGGTGGTTTTCACAAGAAACATGGTGAGTTCCGTGGCGGGCGGGACGCGATTTTTCCCCTTAACAACATATGCATTACATGGTTGTTTAGTGCCCTCTACGACACTTATTTGTATACGTACGCAGGTGTGTAATTGCCATGAAGTTCCAGGACTTACCAAGCAGTTCGATAGCTCGGTCCGTAGAGTCGTAGTTTTGCACCGCGATACAAGGGGTCCCTGCTATGTTGGTTCGAAACACCATTTTACCGGTTTTTTTATATCTGAGGCTTCGGAGGATTTTTTTTAGAAAAGAAAATGAAGTCCGAATTTTATTACGTTCGAATTCATTTTTTTTTTCTTAATTTATTCCCCCCCCCCATGTTTTGAATAGTAGTAAAGTTCAAAACGTCATGGCGTACACTAAAGGCGGATGTCGTTTTGGGAAAAAAATCGCGGGCGGGGCGGGGCGGAGCGGGGCGGAACAGGGGGGGGGATATGCGTGGGAGATATATTATGATGCATGATATGTACATACATTGAACAGCTTCAGACTCCAACTCTACTCTTTTCCTTTTGCCTCGCTGGAAAAAGTTATAGATTGTGAATAAACACATTTCTTGACAAAACAAAATCGGAAGAAATTAATATATATATTTCCACCCTTAAAAAAAAAACAAAAAAAAAACCAAATATATATTCGACCACATGCCAATTGCAGCATCAGCAAGAAATTAGAATGGAAATCATTACTCAAAATGACCTTATTACCCATTAAACTTACTGATATTTTACCCCACCAGCACCCAGCCTGTCTTGTTGGATAAAATACACTCGCTTAGACATTGGGACTAAATGTGTTTTTTTTTTCTGTAGTGAGCATGATAACGTCATTGACATCATGACGGTTACGTACACAATATCTCTTCTGTTAACACTCGGACTTTGTGAGGCAACCTACATGATATGCCCAGCTAACTCAGGTGAGAATCATGTCATAAAGGTATTTTCCGTCAAATTTCAGACCTCGGGCATTGTAAAACTTTCATTCGAAATTCACGCAAAAACTTGGCAGGTGCTTTCACACTCGTTGTACGCCGTAACAAATTCCCCGTAAAAATAACGTTCGAAAGTCGTGAAGCGAGGTGCCAGCCGTCTACCGTATTTATTTTGTTTTTGATAAACAATTTTTTTTCTGTGAAAAGTCTGCAAAAACTGCCACTTTTTTTACGTGCACTGCATTTTCAGAAAAACGGAAAATCAACGGTCATTGGAACAGTTTTGACTGCCCGTAATTTTGAACAGCTTTCCAAAATGTATCCGTCTTTAATGTTAAGCCTCTTAACATAGCCTTATTCCTTATGACGTTGCATCTATGTAGGCCTTCATAGGCCTACACCAATAATGCGTGACGTCATCAATAAACGCTCATATATACATTCACTGTTGACATTCGTTGTATCGAACAATTGTCTTGTATATTTGTTATAACAAAGCCAGATCACAAAAAAAGATCAACAATTGAAACATGCCTGAACTGAGCCCTTTTATCAGTAAGCACTCTGTCTGTCGCGTAAATTTGGGGAAAGCCCATAATACACTGCAAGCGGCCTTTTACGGGTCTGCCCGTAAAATGTAACACGTATTTCATTGACGGTTACTCCCTGTGAACATTTACATACATTTTACCTTTAATTAATACGGAAATGTTTCACAGAAAAGTCTATATAGCGAAAGTTCAAAATATTTACCACTCGCTTATTTGAAATCAGTTACAAGAAATCAAACGGTCTAAGCGAATTAGACACCAAATTCGTCTCCGACTCTCTGAATCCTCAAAAATGAAATTCTGACTGAGTAAATGGACAAGTTGCGAAATTGGATGGAAAGTACTGGACAGGACGGGACGGGATGGGAAAACCTGTATTTTATTTTTATTGTAAAAATCCTTTACAATTTACGTTCGTTTTTCTTGTTCTATATTATAATACATTGATCCCCTTTGTTTTAAAAAAAAAAAAAAAAAAAAAAAACAACAAAAAAACCCGAATGTTAACTCATTTTTTAAGTTATTTTTTGTTTTGTGTCTGCATAAACGTTTGTAAATTATGGTAAAAAAACCCCAACAAAACCGTTAGTCGTGACAACTTTTGGGACAATAATTTATGTGATTATGTAAGCCACAGATCAAGTAATTTGATTTTCTGTCAATTCTTTCTTGGAACCTTGAAATACTAAAAAATACAAGAGGACGCTATTTAACACGGCCATTTTCCTATGTAAATTGTAAACCAAATAACTGTTAGATTACTAAGAACTTTGTTTTAGTATTGGCTAGGCATGTACTCTACATAAACAGCGGTTTTAACTTTTGACACAAATGTTATCTGTATGATATTATTTCTTACTGATGAAGCACCCGTGTCGAACATGTTTGGTACTCCAGGCGACACAGAACAGGACATTGGTTTAAACCAATTAAACCAGTCGTCCGACATCGAAACCACGCTTAAGACTATACGTTTGTTACTTGTTTTCAGTGAACAGCCATCACAGTACTTTTGGTGCAGTCAACTACGTTCAACGAGGCCTATGGCATCAAGTACCTTGCCCATCCTTCCGTCCCGGTGAGGCTATTAGCCGGGTCATTTGGTACAAGCAAGATAGTCCTACATCTCCTGAGCAAACGTTGATCACTCACAAACGTAATACAGACTACCCGGAGAGCGACAGGTACGCGTTCGGGACGTCTGGTTTCAGCCTCGTCATTAAAGGTGTCGAGGAGAGTGATGGAGGAAGGTATCTCTGTCAAGTCATACCACGTGACACCAAAGACCGAATTGACCAAATCGTCATCCGAGTAATAGGTAAGCTGTTTTGTCGTATTATTGGAAAAAAAATCCCCAAAAAGATAGGAAGGCCCCAACCTACAGTTTGTGATTGGAATTAGACTAGACTTGAGGTAGTTTGAGGTGGCATGAATATGCATGCAAAACAAAGCAATTTGAATAGATGAAGAGTACAGAGTAAAGTACTGTTCGATCTCGCAATAAATATTCCCTTTTTATCGAATTGATATCATAAATATACGAATATCCAAACTTATTCCGGGTATACTCCAACGGCTTGTCAGATTCTCCCAGTTACATGGAGGACATGGTCAGGTAAGGTCCAATTTTCAACTTCAATAATACAGGCGATACCTTTCCAGACGGCAGTAGTCAGGCATCTTCCACTGCTAGTTTCCAGCGAGGACGCAGACAGACGCTACCGTGTGAGTGCGTGTCACAGACACCAGACGTAGTGTATTGGTCGACGGGAGAGGGCGTCATTACAGATACACATATCATTGGTGCACGTTACTCTGATGGTGCTACCCTGCAGATCCAACATGGCGCCGATTACAGCATTGGTAGCGACGCTTCACTAACAGTCAACTCCCTGAATGACGTACAAGATACACAGAGATTTTGGTGTCACGTGTTCCAGTCAGATGGTACTCTCAGAAATTGCGACATCGATGCCCAGATATCAGGTAATGCCAAAGGTATGTTAACCGAAGGGAAGACGTAGTGCTTTTTTTCGTTGACGAAGTTAATTTTACAAAAAAAAATAATTAAAAAAATGATAAAACAAAACAAGAAAAATTTTCCGAACTAAATTTTCACTACCGATTTAAAACAGTTGCTCTACATTTTCTTCTTTCTTTGAAGTAGATGATGTGGAATCAGCTAGTGATGCACTGAAAGCATCAGAAAGATCTTTCTACCTGCGAAACGACACGCAGCAGATACTCCCTTGCCTGAGCTGGACACCTGGTGACACAGCTTGTGAGGTGGAGTGGAGTAAGCTCGACAACCCAGATCGACAAGTCCTCAGTTACAACCTGTCGACTGGTGTCGTCGATTCTAGTCCTGAATTCGATCTTGCCAGTGACTTTGGTTTAGTGATTAAGTCAGTTGATGATGACCATCCTGGAGTGTATCGATGTGCTGTGGGAGATGAAAACCAGACAGATGTTGAAGTCCGAGTGATAGGTAGGTGTTTGGATTGGGCTTGAAGCTGAGACTTCAGATGTCTAGTTTCAGGAAAATTACCATTTTGCCATATCTGCAAGGTTTCATACACAGGCATCATTTCAACCTATTGTTTTCTCTCTCATTGTGCTTTCTTACTATAGGGGATCGCTTTCCATTGGACGGAGGTAGCGCTAAAAAAGGTGACAGCGTGACCATTAAACCTGAAACTAGATTTTCTCTTCAATGTCCGGCTCTCTCAGACATCTCCTTGACAACGAAGGCAACTTTGTTCTGGTCCTTTGGCGCCAATGATGTAGAGTCTACCACTGTGATCGGCACACTGAATCTACCAGATGGTCCCATAAAGATGTCTGATCTGGGAAAGGACTGCCTCGGCATATCAATGGAGTGCACTCTGCTCCTTAACAACTGTTCCCAAAATGATGACGTCAGATACTGGTGTCATGTCTTCCCTGTGAATGGCGATCTGATCAGATCACATGTGGATGTGTTGTTAAAAGGTAAGTTTTTGCCTTTCATGACGTCACATCTTGCTACCATGTTAGTCAGTTGCTGGTCTTATCATAATTATCATACGTTGACGTATCTATCAATACAGTGTAGTATGCTAACTTTTATCTTTTGAAAGAAACAAGTGACTGCACATTTATGTGAGGAGATCGATATAAATTATCTGCTTAAAAGAACTTTGATGACAAATGGAATGATGTGCCATGACAAAAGATCATCAAAATGAAGCCATTAAATCCTTTGTGGGATGCTAAACCATCCTTCTGTTTTTCTGTTAAGGACATTATTGTGTAAAGAGGTCTGTGAGACTAGATTCAAGCCATGGTTTGGTATAGACGAAATTCAAATTGTCTTCCATTGCGAAACACATTGTTTCATATATTCCTTTTTCATTTGATTATCTATATGCATTAGATTCAAACGGTGATCCTGAAACAATCAATGTCGTCGCCATCGCCGTCTCCGTGTCTTCAATCGTCGTTGTTCTTCTTGGGATTGTTCTTTTCCTGATCTGGAAGTGGCTTCTACGGTCTTCCCATTCTAGAGAAGACAAGGAGAGAGGTGATTACAAACGGCTGCATAAGCAAGGTAAGAAATAGAAGAGGGAACAGCTAAAAAGGCATTGTCAAAAGAGAATGTCAGCAAATGTCATTGAATGCCTTTTGTATTTGGCATCCCTGAAAAATTATTACGACGATCATGTTTCTTTTGTTTCACGGTTAGCCTATCAAGGAGGGTGCTATGCGCTTTTGTAAAGTCTGTACAAACTGGATTGTACTTTCCGAAATTGCTAACCAGATTAGATATACACAGACCAGAGAACATGGGCATTGGGAAAGCATTAACTGCTTCAAGTTTGGATTACAAAGTGACGTAAAGCCTGTCTACCCTCAAATGTTTATAAATGGAACCTTTGACGAAATACCAGAACAGCTTTGAATACAATATTATTAATTTTATTATTAATTGGCTGTATGATTGTATTAAAGAAATCAATGCAACCTGCAGGCCAAGAAGCACTGATATGTAAACATTTTCCTTTAATTGTTTGACAGAATCCGTCCCGGAGTTGGATTTGAAGACGCTTGCCAAGAAGATCAAAGCGTTTGTGATCAGCAAAATGGGCAGAATTCCTATCACACCGTGGGTTGATGGGGACGATGCTTGCTTCTCGCCAATTGATACAGTCTACAAAGACTTGGATATGTTCGTCAATGTCTCCCACGGAGGTATCACTGTAAAGTATCAATTAAACTCAGAGTCTGGTATGTTTGATGATGGAATTCCAGAATTGGCCAGTAAGCATGCTATACTACAAGGTAGACGGGGTTGTGGTAAGACTACGTTTTTGTACAGATTGATATACGACTGGGCCATGGGAAGGGAACGTGCACTATGGGGTAGTAATCAGATAGTTGTTTTTGTCCCAGCTTGGTTGCTTATTAAAGCTGAAACCATCGGTGAAGCAGTCATTGAATGCATGCTTCCAAAAGACGCAAACATTTCGGCGAAATCCATTAATACACACTACGCACGAGACAAAAGCAACCTGACAATTTTGGTAGATGACTGTAATGACCAGCACGAAATTGACGCTGTCATGAAGGTTATGACAGATAATGAATTTCTTGGCTGTCCGTTAGTTTTGACCACTAGAAACGCAGAGCTGGCAAAAATTGCGTCACGAGAACACAACATGCGCCATGTCATCAATACCGGTTTTACGCTCAGAAATGCCTTTGAATACATCAATGTAGTTTTGGATGCTGCTCAAGGGAGAGAGGAATCTACACCTGAGCACAAAGGGGTCAACAGTGAAGCTGAAACGAAATCAGGTTCGACTGTGGACACAAACATCGAACAACATCTGGTAGACACCGAACAGGCAACTCTTCAGGAAGCTAAGGATAACACTGCCACTGACGAAAATCTTGAGAAGACAGAAGAATCCAAAACAACTAAACGAAAGAAAATACGAAATCTTCATCGATATCTGGAAGAGGACATTCTTCAACCAGATATTTCATGTCTCCCAGCTGTCTTGGTAGCTCTCTGTCAGATGTCAATCTGGTCAAAAGGAGATGCTTTCAAACCCGACGTTACCATGGCAAATTTGTTCTTCAGATTGGTCAAGTGCATGTTCGACAGGATGAAAGGTCTGGAAGTAGGTGTCACTGAGGGAAACCAACTCTGTCTGCTCACGGAAGACCAACGGAACGTACTGGCAGAGCTTGGTAGAGTGGTGTATTCAAGACTCGTTGACAGTTCAAATGATGCAGAATACTCGGAAAAGGACTTCTTGATTTCGTCAGAGAAGGGAGAGCACGCCTTAAAAGTTGCAAAAGAAGTTGGACTTCTTCGTCCATTGCAAGTTGAGTCCAAGGTGAAATCTACGGAACATAGTACTGAGAAAGTTTCTTCGGAGGTATCTAAAGTGGAGATACGGGCAGGGTTACGTCGTTGTAAGAGAAGGCAACAAAGTAAAACTGAACCAGATCCGATAAGGGAGGATACAGAGCTCACTGTTCTGACAAGTCGTAAGGTTGAAAGGGTTTGCTTTGTCTTGGAGATTCTTGAACAGCTTTGCGTTGCTGTGCTGTTCCCTCAAACCACAAGAAAAGTGAAAAGATTGTTCGAAGACAATACAAAGAAGGACGACATGGCTAGTGAGATTATCCAGAGGTTTTCAAATGTATTCCTGTTTGCCATCCAAGATAAACAGTTTGACAGAGAAGATCTTCTCGATTATTGTTCGAATACTATCAACATTGAATACAATGAAATCAGGCCCGTCCATAGTGAGCTGCAAATGCAGAAGTTTACAGAGTTGTGTCTCCAGCTGAATTTCGAGGGGCAGTGTGAGGGGACCTTGAACAAGAAGCTGAACTCGATCTTTCCATACGGGAGGGTCCGCCTAATTGGGATATCGAGTTACAAACTGCGTCTGTTGTCATACTTACTCCAACATGCCCAACCAGAAGATAAAAGCAAGCTGAATATGACGTCGGTTGAATTGCTGCGAATTGGTCGAAATGACTGGCCTGAGCTTCAAGAATACATTGAACATTTTATTTTAGGGAAACAAAACATTGAAAAGAAGAAGAAAGCTTTGGAAACAAAAACTGCAGGCAGTCAGCCATCTACAACTGGAACCAAGCAGGCAACAGCTGCAACATTACATGAAGACATCGATGCAGAAGAGGTCAAATCCAGCAAACATGAGCCTCAACGTGACCTCAATAAACTTTCAACTGATGCCGTGAAGGTCAATTCCAGCATTAAGAAGCCTCTGCCAGGCTCAGTAAAGCAACCGAGACCTAAAGCTGACCAAACAACAGCCCCAGATTCTCAAAACGGGATGGAATTATCATCCGTTAACGGAACTCCACAAACCGATCAATCTGTATCCAAAACCAAACCTTCTGCAGTTTCACATCAACGGATGGATAATGTATCAAAGACTGCCACAACCTTCCGAGGTACCGATCTGATCAAGGAACGCAAATTGGAAGAGTTTCAATATTCAGCTCCGGACAAAAAGGTAAACAATGGAAAAGATGTCCGTCTTTCAGATCCCGAAAGTGGAGAAAACAAATCTGACGGTTTATCGCTTTCAAAACCCAAGGTGAACCCCTTACCAACTGATGATGGTTGTAATGAAGATGAATATATAGACTTGTTAACAGGGGGAGATATTGCATCTTCTCATGGTTTTGACAGTGAGAAGGAACTTGCTGGACCCAAACATCTGCGTGAGAAAATAGAATCAAGCAATCAAGACATGCCTAAATTTCCTCCTGACGAGTCAGACATCAGTGTCCTTCATACCATGCAGTTTTTTGGTCTACAGGAGCTCTTAGAGTCACAGGCAGGGGAGTGCTACTCATCGGGTGCAGCAAGAGACTTCGCTAGCTACCTTCCTTGTCTGGAAATGCTGGAGAGTCTTGTGCTGGTTGGGACGATTCTGAGTTCAGACGCTATTTGCGACTTGGCGGAAAAAGCTCACAAACTCCCAAACTTGAACAAGCTGGATCTACGTCTGAATAAGCGGTTTGATGACGGGGCCTTCATGGCGGTATCAAATTCACTCTTACGTCAGTGCAGAAAGTTGAAGGATCTCAGACTGTCTCTGTACAGAGTAACTAAAGAAGGGTTTGATGAAGTTCAGAAGGAAATAAAGAGGGATGGCGAGGACTCATGGGGAAGATTGAAGACACTTTATCTGCTGCACGGGTCACCTGCTGAGACGTTTGTAGGATTCCTCAACAACAGTTTAAGATACTTCCATTGTGTAGAATCTTTTCATCTTTCGGCCCATGAAAAAGAACAAAGAATATCGGAAAATATTCTGGAGGAGTTCGAAACAAATGTGATATATTCCAAAATCATGCCGAGTCTGGAATCCCTAGAAATTGACAATATCGAGACACTTAATGTACGATTGGCTTCTTTGATACTCCCTAAGAAGGGAATCTTGGAAAAGTACGTTGGCCTGGGGAAGAGGTCGGTGAGCGGCATTGTCGAATCGGTAGCAAATCCGTTCAGTGTTCTTTCGGGTGTTGCTATGGGAAAGGAGGCGTTTGCTGGAAATGGGACTTCAATGCCATTGCCTGATGAAAAGAACTAAGGCACGTGCATGTTCAAGTGAATCCTGGACGGTGATGATGGTTTTGAAAATTACATATCTGATTGCTTTGCACCCTTTCCTGTTCAGTGTCATGAAGTGCAGAACTCACAGGAAAAAAAATAAAACCTGTATTTGACTGTACATGCACGTACACCCGCTTGAGGTAATCAAGGTAATTTGTGGTCACCAATGTCAGCCTTTTTTAAGGATATCGAAATTGATGTGACATTCTGGTACTTTTATTACATCCAAGTTGTTTTTTTAACCAAACATTTTATGTCTACCAGCTCCCTTGGGAGTTCTCTGTCAAATGTCAATCTTGTCGGTCAAAAAGAGATGCCTTCAGGCGTCACGTGACCATGTCAATTTTTTTTTACTCAGATTGACGATTACATTTTCGACAGAATGAAATGTCTAGAAGTAAGTTTTACTGAAAGGAACCTGGACTTCTTCGTCCTTTGAAGGTTGAGTCCAAGGCTGATTCCACGGAGCAAAGTAGCGAGGTAGTTTATCCAAAGCTATCACAAGTAGAGAAATGGGAAAGGTTTCTTTGCTGTAAGCGATTGCGGCAAAGTGGAACTGAACCAAGTCTGATAAAGGCAGGATACAGAACTCACCCCCTTTTGTCTTTTTTTGGACGAAACGGTTTTTTTTTGTCTTGGAGGTTCTTGAACAACTTTGCCCTTTTCCTGGCCCAGAAGGCAGTAGGTGAGGAAAAAAAAATAGGTTTGAGAACATCACAAAGATTGGCCACAGGGAGATACTTTCGAGTATTTCATCATTAATGAGATGAGATAATGCACCTCAACCAGATGAAGAAACGCAACAGAAGTCTAAAGCTGGTTAAACAACACATGGACAATTGTTTTCCATAACATTAGCCAACAAACCGACAAAGCCCAACAACCAACAGTATTCAGTTCCATAGCAACAGCTGGATTGTGAGAAACGTCTGTCACAGACGTCGAAGGAACCAACACGAAAAAAGTCTCCCAATATTCACCATTATTGGCAATGAGAAGTTGAGAAAACGGTTTTTTTAAATCTAACTTTTAAATAGTTTGGGAAATGCGTCTGATTCAAAACATTAAACTGGTATGAAACAGTCACTCAATGTTGAAATTCAGTAGCCAATCGTAATTTGACGAAAGGCGGTTGATGAGACACTTTCAGATCGCGGAAAAGGGAAAGGCAAATCGCTTTTCCTTCTAAATTAAACTGAGGTTTCTTAGTAAAAAGAATCTGAACAGTCATGTGTACCATGCTTCATGTACTTGTAAATATGATGAACCGTAGGAGTCACTACCGGGCTTTGTTTAGACTTAGTTTGTCAACTCTGACTTAGGCTGTTTCTCTTCTTTGCATCTGATGTAGTAGCCGTAGCAATAGGCCTACATTGTATTTTATTTAGTTTTTTAAGTGCCACCTTCATTATGAACTGATAATAATTTGCTATCGGCAACATTTCATACTAAAAAGGGCCTTTTGGTGTTAGTTTTTACGGACTTGCGGTGATCGAACCAAAAATCAACATACATTTATGATACATACATGATATGATTCATTGAGGTACGTGTGGTCTAGCGGTGGAGCACAGGATTCGTGATCGAGAGGTTGTGGGTTCGAACCCCACCGTGGCCATGCGTGTTGTACCCTTGAGTAAGGCACTTCACCTCAATTACTCCGTTCAACCCAGTACCGGCATTGTTCAATGCTGGGAAGGTAACAGACTCGCTGTGGAGGAGGTGTGGCAATCCCCCCACAGCAGCATATGAGTCTGGCCCAATCGCTATGAAAGAGAGATGGGCACTCCGTTCGTCCCCTTTACCTTTACTTTTTATGATACATACGGAACATATTTTTCTAGGGTCTTTAACCCTCCGATTTTAATTTTAAGCTTTTAATGTTGCTTGTGGCAGAAAAAACTTCAATTTTTTTTTTCAATGAAATATTGATTGAATATGTATTGTATGTAATCGTTTATTGCTAATGTTTATATAGAGAACCGTTGGGTATGTAAATTGTATATTAAGGTTACCATTTTCCTATTGACCAACTAACCTTCTTTTTGAATTGATAATCCATGACATTCAAATGGGAGTCGTGTCCGTCTACGAACATTACTCACAGTGGCGTAGCCACGGGGGCGTGGGAGCGACAGCCCCAACTGAGATTTTGAGTTTCTAAAAATATCATTGATCTACATGACGCCCCCATGAAATGTTCCAGCCCCCCAGTGCCGCCCCCCCCCCCTCCACGGAAAAATTCCAGGCTACGCCACTGATTATTCAGTGTACACAATAAACAACACTCGGCATTCTCTGGTTCTAAAATAAACAATACGTTGCAGTACGGATGTAGAATGTATTTATCACTAAACATGTGTATAGATGAAGGAACATGCAGTAATGTTAGAAGAAAAGGTAATGTTAAAAGATGTAGACATACATGCTATTTAAGTCACAATAAAAAAATAAAAAAATTAGTGTTGCGACTTGGGATTGTCAAACGTATACAGCTGCTTTATAGAATTTAGCAAAAAATAGATTACTTGCTGACTGCATCATGTGAATCATTTCTGGTGTTTTTCTTCTACAGTTTCGCTGAATACAAAAGGTGTTTTGCAAAAGCTGTATTGTTCGGTATAACTGAACAAAGATATTCGAATGTAGTTTCCACGATAATCAAGTATACTTTCATAAGGTGTTACGTTATGCATTAGGTATGTAAACGACTGCTATACAATGCACTGGTAAAAAAAAATACACTTGTTTTTGTTTTGTTTTTCATTATTATGATTAATTTGATGGGGTGCTGTGTGGCACAGTGGTTACGGTGTTCGATTCTTGCGCCGTGGTACGTTCGAATCCTGATAGTGGAAACGTGATGCTTGTGTTCCTGAGCAAGGCACTTTACAAATACGTCGTAGGTCCCGTGTGTTGTGGTGTTGTAATGCAAGTTAAAGAACCCAGTTACACTTATCGCCAAAAGAAGGGGTTTGCCCAGTGGCTGCAATATGCACCGCAGCACCTATGAAACCATTATAATATGCTACATATTAGGTCTCATAATTATTTCTAAAAGACTTTATTTACCTGTCATAAAAATAGGCATAATTTCCAGCACCTTGAGCACCTAATTGTTGGCAGATACGTGCGCTATTTAATACTCAGGTATTGTTATCACCTTTGGTTGCTTAATTATTGTTTGACTACGGCTTACTTTATTTGTGGTATGGTTTTCACATTGTCTGGATAATTCGGTTTAATTTCCACATTTTCATTTCTTACATTCATGTCTTCTTTTAAGATCAACGTTTAAAGGTTCAACATTTTCACTGGAATAACCAAAGATTTCTGATTTTGTAAAATTCACAGTTTCTTATGATTCATTTGATGGAGTTGTTTTGTTATGTAGATGTCCATCCCTTTGTCGACAACATGTTAGTTGTTTCGTTTCTTCTTTTCCCCCCAGTATGACTTTGCTACTAAACAAATGATACAGTGCATCAATGTATTTTACGTGTCAGATTTTAAGTTAAGATAATGTAAATATCTCACTTTTGTGTGCTAATCGTCAATGTACATTGTGCAGATACATCAGTCGGTTTAAAGTTATCATTTTATTCATATCTACCAAAGCGATGCCCGGGATTATTCAAAGTTCAAAACCTCTAATGGGGTCATTTTGTATATTGGACGTCCATTTTTGTATTCATGTGTGGCAGGGCCAAATTTATCTTGTATTTTTTTCATGTATGAAGTGTATAGTATATAGGATCAGCTCCCTTTTAGAACAAAAAGAAATCATTTAAGTTTTACTTAAGATTGCCACCCTCCCCCCTTTCTTGGTAGTGTGTCCCCCTGGTTGTTTACTTTAGCCCACACGTTCCCCCTATATAAGCTGCCACATGGTCCAGCCACACTGACAAACTGACAAAAATGTCGCGTTTACTGCGTGTGCGTCATGGGTGGGTGAACAGAAATAGCAAACACAGATGGTAAACTGTAACGTGATTTGAAGCTTGCATGGCCTCTCATGGCCTCTCTATGGCAATGAAGGCATTTTCACTAAAAATCTAAGAAAATATCTTTCGTTATTTTCAGAACCATGCACACTGTTCTTCTAGAATGAGTTCTGTTGCTTGCATGTCCCGTCAAAAATAAATAAATAAATAAATAAATATAAAAATAAGACGCGGATTGTATAAGATTTATTCCTTGTTTACTGTTTAACTTTATTTTATCGATCAGCTCTTTATGTTTATCAGAATTGATTATCATAATTGTATAAAAAGCAATACATATAAAGACACAATCACTGTACATTAAATGATAAATGGCGTTTTTGCGCAATTTCAATTGGCTGCTGTATGAATTTGGCTCTACGTGGTTGGTAAATACTCAACAAATATAATGGCAAACAACCAGCCCCCCAAAACAAGGTTTTTATTGCCCAGTACATTCGGTAAGGCCATCCCTTGCACAAACAGGACACAGTGTTCGAATGCACTGCATCGTGTATAATACTCCCCTAACTTTCCTTTCATTTTGTAGTGTGACTCTACTCATCGGTAGTATTGCGCATGCCTAATTGAAGATAATAAGGAAAGTGGCTGGTGACGTGTGTGGGTTCAACATTAAAACGATAAATGGGGCGAAATATCATAGGAGTTCGAATGTCATGTGCCACCGGCACCTGCAGTTGTTGTCAAGGATCACTAACGCGTATTTTTTTTGGGGGGGGGGGGTATAACATTATATCTTCCACTTTCGCAATGTGGCCAGGCAAGGCAGCAGGAGTCAAGCTTTCAGGAAACGAGGCTGGGAGTGGGGTGGGGTTGTTTTGATATAAAGGGGGGGGGGGGGTGTTTGAAGGCATCGGGTCCTGGACATCTCACCCCCGGAAAAGTTTGAAATGTATGATGCTTTCTCCAGGCAATTTGAGAATA
This sequence comes from Patiria pectinifera, assembly GCA_029964075.1. Taxonomy (NCBI): domain Eukaryota; kingdom Metazoa; phylum Echinodermata; class Asteroidea; order Valvatida; family Asterinidae; genus Patiria; species Patiria pectinifera. Next base: position 11,133,434 of record CM057148.1, on the reverse strand, counting down.
AGTTTAGGAATTCTAGCATTCCATTTATATAACGTTTTGTATTAAGTACATTAACATTTGCTCTGTCAGTTTCTTATTTTACCTCACCGATAATGCTGAAAGTGAAAACATAACTAATAACCAGCAATTACAAAACCGTATGACATTAAAATATATACTCGGTGCTTTTTATTTCTTTTAATGTACAATGGCTCTTCAATTTGAATTTTATTTCGTCTGAAAGACATGGGGATATTATGAAAATATTAAATAAAAGAATGAACAGAGCACGTCTGTATTTCCCACATGGTATGGTGTTGGAAATATACCCTGTTCCTGTCGTGCATCAGACATTCGTGATTTTATGATTTTGATTCACTCCTTCGTTCTCTAAGAGTGATTATGAATAGCAAACTACCTACCAAACTAATGCTCAAAACTTGATGACACTTGCATGGCCAATTACAAATTAACAAGGTAGCTGGGACAGTAAACAATTACAGAATGACATTCCATTAAATTGCAATGAGACTGCACTACATCTAACCAACATAACACAAAACTACTTCAGGCTTTGTTTACATGTGCACTTTCCCATGGGGTCGAGCGATATTTACGCATATTTCAAGGTTTTTGTTGATGGCCCTATTTCACCAAATGCCGATATGCTTATATGATGTGATTTGGATCCTCTTGTGGTATGATCCCCACTTTGCCACTCAGGGAAGTAATTCTCAATCACAGATAATGTATACAATTCCTTCCCCTTTAAATCAATTTTAATTCACGTCGGCAATTTTCTTGTTATTGTCCACCAATTCCCTGATTTTTGCCAGCACGTACCGGTTCTTTTTTGCATAAAACACTTCTCTCTCAGAAAAAGGCAAAACACATCCCCGTCCTTTAAGTGATATGACTTGAAACGTATAGCGTAAAGCGCCTGACACGCTGCTTTCGTTACACACAAACTCGTCCACTTATATTACAATTACAATATAAGTTGGGAGCAGCACTCGCGAAAACAAAGCTGTTTTTTTTTTTAATTTGGTCCAAACCATCGCGAGGAAATGATGGTCATTCCTCTGACAGCATACTCGGCAGTAGGGGCAACCATTTCACACGATGCTTGAGAATTATTACTCACTTACAGTCAAGAAAGGTATTTTATGATAGTCCAATGTTGATATATACTTTCATTAACGGTTACCGCGGCTACTAACGTTAAGGTACATAAAGCAATAGGTGGATGGGATAAAAACATTTTACATAAGTTTGCATCCGCAATAAAAGACACCTGTGTCGCCGAAAATAAACTCTCTTTACCGGATCCGGTTGTATCATCCAACGAAAGAATTGTTATCGTCTTAAAGACAATAACAAGAAATCTGTTAATTCCTAGCTGTGGAATTATACTATTTGAAGAGTTTGAACGACATTGTGGTCTAATGATGATAAGCTAGCAGTGTAGATCTTTTCGCGGGCAAAAGCAACCCAAGAACAGAACTAAATGTGTTTGCATTAAGGCAGACACCGGCACTAAATGTTCGTATCAATATAGTCATACAAGTTAAACATTTAAAACTTAATCCAACTGGTTGAAGTGTACGGACGGTATGTGTGTCCCGCTAGAGGGAGAGTGGGGGTTGACATGATGCCAAAGTAATGATTTCGACTCGACTTTAGGCCTATTATTCCCTGCAGGTGCAGCACACACGCCTAACTGTGTTGTAGACTGGCACTGTCTGGCATGCACTGTGCAATGACTTTGAACTTTATTCAGCCTTTGAACTTAATGGCAGCAATTGTGTATAATTTATAGACGAGGTTGTAGTTCAAGTTGGAGCACGCGTGTGCAAATGATCTGTTATGATGATAGTCACGCATATTTCGGGACTAAGTGGAACGTCCCCGTAGTGTTTGGAGCACGCATTGTCGCAATACCACGGCAGCAAGAACTCCTCAATATTACAAAGGTTTTTTTTTTCCGTTGTAGGTTTATCTTACCCGACTAAATTTGCGATAATCGACTTGGAGGAATAAATGAAACACTGAGCCGGCCATAACGAACCACCGGTGCTGTTGGTTTTCACAAGAGATATGGTGAGTTTCAGTAATCTAACGTGCCACATATTATCATAATCACGCACTGTTGGAATTAACATTCTAGCAATAGGCCTAATCATTATGTGACCTACTGAGACAAAATGACGAATGTCCCCACAAATTTCATTTGAGTAATCGACGCCTGAAATAGTCTTTGGAATGGCCACTTGTACTCAAGTGGCCGTGATATTCGCAAATATTCGGAGATAATTTTTTGCAACTGACAATTCTTGCTATTCAGATTCCGGCCATTCAGTGGGTGCCTTCTATCGGGTATTCCGTAACCCGTTGTATTACAAAAACGTGGCATCCAAATTGACCAAAAGACAAGACAAGACAACAGCTAAGTCCTAATTTCTGATTGAAAAGACGTCGCAGTTTCTAAAGTCGACTCCGATTGGCTGGCGCGCGTGGTGGCATATCCACCACGCGTTCATACCGTGGCTCTGTCCACGTGAATGTCTGATCCTCAAACTAACCTGATGTCAGATATACTGGGGAGCGTTTGTACTGCCCTTATCGGCGAAATGCAATTTTGTTTTAAAACCGTAAAATCCCCCCCCCCCCCCCGGCAAAACGAGGTCGACAATATTCGGGGAGACAGTGGAAGTTCCTGCGGAAAAAAAGAAGAAGAATGAATCAGACTACAGAAAGAAATTTGGTATCATTGGAAAGCCAATAATTGTGTTTTAATATAATGTGTGTATAACTTGAAAGGCCAAAGGTGTGGTAAATACTCACTATGCTAGTGCAGGTGGTGTATTTGTGTAAGCTGGGTCAGGCCCTGCATCACAAGGCATACATGGTAATGTATACATTACCATGAACCCATACATGGACCCATGCTTCCAGTGCAATGTATGCAGCTAGACATTTGATAAGGAATGACAACGTCCATTTTTGGATTATTTTGCATTAATTCCAAAAGTAACTTAAGAAATTGTTGTGAAAATAAAATTAAAGCACAGGTTGCGTTAGAAAGTTCCCGTACAAATACAAACACGCAAATTGACACAGCACAAACAGTACATTTTAAAAGAAACAAAACGGGTGCCTGTGGTTGATCCAATTGCTTGAATGACTGTAGGCCGAAGAAGGCTGAATATATATATATACATGTGTAAAACATAAATGCCTAAGATAGTTTACCCATTTCCATTGGTCGAGAGCTCGTCACTCGGCCGGTCTTAAACGGATGATAAAGACATGGCTGACTGGCCTTTAACACTTCCAGTGTCACATGGAATTTTGACTCCTATGAAATCCAGTGCCTTTTAACGTTTTATTGGCTAAACGTTCACAATTCTTCCGTAGGCATGCTCCATACTACCAGTGAGTCAGTATTTCATATTACTACACCGCATAAATATTCATTCAAATTGAAAAACGTTATTGGCTGATTCCGCCGCGCGTCTGGGAATTAACAATGATATGAGCCCAGGTGACGTCATCCCGGTGGGTATCCAGCTCGCTGCCGTGCACTAGATTTTTTTTTCCAGTGACACCAACAATTCCGTCTGGAACCCGCCTCGTAAACATGTAGTCTGTGGCATGTAATCTTTATGGAACCAGACTGTTGATGTAGTCCTTGTAACTGATGCAGTAAAGACACGTTAAATAGTGTTGGTACCAGACTATTTCATTTGACTGACAAAGAACTTCTTGTGCTGAATACAGATGCAAAATCTAATAAGGCCGTTAACGAACAGGCAGTGAGGCTACTAAATATTTATGAGGTGTAGTAAAACAAAATAAAGCATGGTTTATTTCCGGAAATTATTTTAAATTTCTGGTTCCTCGGTCTAGATCAGCTTGACTACCTCCCGGCGCGACTACCTGATCTACACATCGGGACCAGTAATTCCCACTACTTCCCTTCAAACCATGCTGTATTTGCATAGTCCTAAATTCACAACGCACTCACCACTGCTGCATCTGCGCGTCATCAATCGTCGATGCGCACGCCAATCTCAATAAAACGAGTTGTGGACACTCCATTTTATAGCTACATGGATGTTTCGAAAAACAGAAAGTAAAATTGTTGTACACAATTGTTGAAATAGTTTTAATTTGACTTGTTTTGACTTTTGGACCGAAAGGGTTTGATTTTTTTGACCGAATAGGTATTTATGAATGGGTTGGCCTCGGGTAATTATCACCCATCCAGACTCCAACCAGTCTTAAACATAGAGTTGAACACCTCTAAAGTACACATTTATTCCCTTATTTTTATGGAAGACAATGCTATGTTGTGATGTAGTGAGCTTGATCACATCATTGACGCCATGGCGGTTACGTACAAAACAATTAATCTGTTAACACTTGGACTTTGTGTAGCAACCTACAAGATATGCCCGGCAAACTGAGGTGAGAATCCTGTCATAAAGGTATTTTCCGTCAAATTTCAGACCTTGGTCATTATCTCTCGGAAGAGAAATTCGCTTAGAAGGGAAATCCAGTACCTTGTGTACTTTTTTCAATGTAAAGGTGGTCATTATGATACAACTCTGGATAATTTTGTACAGTTCAACTCTAGCCAGGGCCAACCTACCACAAGACTATTTGCTGATCCTTTCAAATTATCCGTTCTCCACTGCAATTCTGAATCTCTTAATCTCTCTTTGTACCTGCATGGGTGTCTCACTGTCGTTGTGCTGGCTTCAATTTTTTTACAAATTCCCATTTCTCATATTCCGCTTTTCAGTTTTCAGCTGGACACTATTTTATTCACTTGCGGCATGCGCAATACAACCAAGGAGTCTGAATTTCTTAAAGAGTCCAAATTCGGTTCTGTGCTTCGGACGTCGCTCGGCACAAATCCCGCTGCAGTCAATTTCTCTGTTGAATGTTATCATTACTATACTCATTACTACACTGAAGTTTCTCCCGTGAATCATATCACATAATGTTTACCTCATCGTCAAATTGTTACAGCGCCCTCTTGTGATTTAACACTGTATCCCATGGGCGCAGCCATGTTGTCTTCACCTCGTGTAGGCCCTATAAGGTTCCAGAAGAGTAAATAGACTGCCATAGACCTCAGTGATATTACGCGCACTTCCTAAAATTATTAAAAATAATCGCAAAATCTGCAATGTGTTTGAGACACACATCAAACTGAAGCTAATATCATCATCTTTTGTTTTGCGTTCAGTTTATTTTGGTCAGGGGGGTGGGGTATCAAACGACTTTTTGGAAAACATCCATCCAAAGATGATCACCCCTAAAAGAAGGCCTGAAGCCCATCGCCTTTTTGAAAACGGACGCCTACGCTTCATTGCAAAGTATTTGATTCTTTTATGATTATTATTAGAGCCATTTTAGGCCCTGATTTCGATCCACATTTTGCCCTAATACGAGCTTGTAATCCTCTGCAGGGCTTCCATCATATTTTTTTTTAATCGTCAAGTTCACGGCCCTCAAAATTCCGTAATAACGGATAATTTGAGGGAATGCAAATCGTAATTTGGCCGGCGAAGGCAATTTTGATTTTATTTCTTGAAAATAACCGCTTACATTTTCAAAACCATGCAAAATGCAGACTCCTCTTCTACGATAGTCCCGTTTCAGGCATGTCCTATTAAAAAAAACGCCCTCTTTCAAATTGACAAGGGAAGTTGGGATTTTCCTCCATTTATTTGAACCCCCCCACGATTGATCAGCTCTTAATATTGATCACAATTGTATTTATTATAATAAAGCGCTCTAGACATAACGACAAGATCGTAGTACTTGTCATAATAGCAAGGTGTATCCGCTCCACAAATAAAACAAAATAGCAATCAATGCAATTATAACAACGAATGTCACATAATTGCTCTAAAAACACAGACATGCACACTTCAGAGGTATTAAAAGACTTATATTTCAAGATCTATACTGAGAAAAAAATGTATAGCAACCAACCAGCAATTTTCAACAAGCGCTGCTAGTCTGAATGTTATTAAGGTTTAAAACTCTACAATGCCATTTTCTTTATAATTTAGATAACGCAAAAAGCTTAACATCTCTAACTTGTTTTCTCGATTATTAAGGTGAATTTAATATTATTCTGCTGTTAATCAAAATGGCTATTACTACATGTATAACATTACATTTACTTTTTTTATCGAAACTATTGTACATTTAAACTTTACATGAGGAGTGCATTAAACAAAGAAAACCTTCTTAAAAGAAATACAAAGACGAAATCAAAAGCCAATAAACCAACAAATTCAACAAAAAGAAGCCAAGTGACAGACAGACAGATCTGTAAAAAAATACATTGACAATGTGTCTAATAATAATCATAAAAGAATCTAGATATAATCGTTAAAGAATCTTAAAGAATTAATCGTTATAGTTGTCCATTGATACCTCATGTGGCTCTCTGAAATATCGACTGAGTACCAATGATCTTAAAATAAAGGCCAATAAACCTCGTTTTCCAATATAAGTAGTGAGTTATACGCAGTCTGAAGAACTGTGACAATGCGACAAACGGGAGGCATGTTGTAGGTTTTGCTGCATAAAATGGTGGGCCATAATGTTGCTCACCTTTTACCTTTTTTTACGACGGGGTTATACATTAACCAACAAACAAGCAAACAGAGAAATGATAAGAGACAAAATATATAAGTGACAAAGTCCAAGTTCAATACAAGGATTCTCAATAATAATAGCATTCTCAAATCACAAACTAAGGTTCATTAACGTGCATGTAGATCCGTTTATAATAATACAGTAAAATGCCCCGTGGTAAGACCGGGTATACTATGCTTATTTAAAATACCATGCATTAAACCGATTATCTTAATTGCGCACGCTGTAATACGGTTATCGATTACATAACAACACTCCATTACTCGTCTGTTTGTACCCACAACATTGGGCCACGGGCAAACGGTTGACGCAGTTGAAAAAACGCTGATGTATATTGCTCAGTTGTCATCAAGCTCGGGCCGGATGGCACTCGAACTCTCGTAATGCACTCGGCCAAACGAAAAATAGGTCTGAAAAGTAAATGAAATGCACATGTTCCTTGTAAGAGTGTGTAACTATCCTCGTAGGTTAGACTTACAATTTGAATTATTATAAATCTGCAAATTTATAATTTAAGTCGGATTTAAGCATTACTCTATAATAATTCAAGATTGCTTCCAAGAAATGTGTCATATTACGAGCAATGTGCGTGTCTAAGCAATAATAACAAACGCTAACATATCTGAGAGGATGCCGGGTGCAAAGACAATTTGTTTTTATACTTACATGTTGAATTTTACTGTCATCCATGTCACTTAGGGTAGAGACCAGTTCAGAGAAACTTGGTCTGTTGTTCGGATCCTCTTCCCAGCACTTACGCATCAGGACGTAACTTAAAAGAGTTATAAAGAAAACCGTGTGAAGATTGGTCTGTTGTTCGGATCCTTCTATTAACACTCGCGAAGGCAGAAATCAACTGGATGAATAGTTTTGAATAATAACATATTTGAAACATAAACTATAAACCCATGCACTGATAATTATAGGGGCTTGGCCATTGTTTAATACGGCTGCATCTCTCATTGTCCACAAGACCATACCTTTTGAAAAGACTCCCAGACTATTTAAATAGGCCTTACTATTTAAGTAAGTATACATGCATGCTTCCACTCATCAATAAAGGCATGCCACATACATGACATTGTTTGACCTCTGTCAAGAGTGCCGTACGAGTCAGCTTGATTATTGACACGCAGAAGTGCTTATATTCTCGCTATCAAATGTTCCGCTAAGAGGACGTTTCAGCAGGCAGTTTTCAAGCAATTATTGTACATTTTGGACGCCAAACTACCAGCTGATAAAACTGTGCAACTATTAAGTTGACATCTTACCTTTTGTCGTCACAGTTGCTGGGCTTGGGCATACGGTATCCTCCCTTCAGCTTCCTGGCTAGTGACTCGCTCTTGGTGGTCGGGTAGGGGGTTCCCCCTTCACAATGCACGTTAAATATAAATTAAATAGAGCAGGAAAAGAGGAAAGGACAAATTGTTTAGTTTTTACACCACTTCCAAAAATCTTGATGGAAATAAACGGTATGAAAATATCTGACTAGATTTCTTTCATTTGAGCTAAACAAAGGCAATATATTTTTAAGCAGAATATTTCTTACCAACTGTGGCTATTTCCCACAAGAGAATGCCAAAAGACCACCTGACGATGAGAAAAATTTAATCAAGAATTCTTTAATGTAGTAAGGTGCCCAATATTTCGAGGTTTTGGCCTGGCATCACGCATTAAATACTCAAAACGATAAACAAGGTCATTTGTACTTACACATCACTCTTTGTCGTGTACCTCTTATACCTGATTGACTCAATAGCCAACCAGCGAACTGGAACTCGTCTCTATAATCAAATCCAAAGGAACAGAGATTAAAAACTAATCTCTAAAAAGTCCCGGGTAAGTTTTACCCGGAATCAGTGTCATATTTGACCTGATAAGTCTCCGGGTCAGAATGACACCTTTCCGGGTCACAGTTACAAACCATTACAAAGAAGTGTCAGTTTGACCCCAAAAGTGTTATTTTGATCCGGTTTTTTTCGCTAATGCCAATATCCATATTCATAAGCAAACGTGTAATCACATTTCAGGCAAAAAACCTCGATGTTACAGTTATTTCAGTACCTCAAGTTGACAGAATTAGGGATATTTTGCTCTTGTAAAATGTTCTTTTCTTTGGTGATTCACTAACAGCACATGGCGATCATCGGATGATGGTGGTAAGCCAACGAGCAAACTTTCCTCACAATTAATGTTTTCAATGAGGAAATGTTTGGGTTCACACCCTCTCAAACCCACACCCAAGTGTGTAATTGCCTGCAATCGAGGAGCCCCTATGTTCCCTCTTTTGTTTGTACTCTTTTAAGGAAGACATCCCACATGTTTTGTACACGATTGTAAATTGGGGACCTTCGGAAATTGGGGACCCTATTGTCCTCTATTGTTCAACGTCCCATATTGAATGCAGAAACAAACTCTAAACTAAACACAGTGTCTTCCTTAACTAAAATCACAGCAACAGCGCCCTCAGTGTTGTCCGTAAAAGCACGGCAAATGTTTAATGTTTAAAGAAGTGCACTTTTGCCTATTCAATTTACCAAAAAGGGACGTCACACATTTTCATGCATATAAGAGGAAGAGAAAGATGTTCCTTACAAAATTTCAATCCATGGACCCTTCAGAATATTGAAATACGATCTTGGACTATGGGAGTTAAGAGGAGTCTCGAGTCTAGTTAAACATTATCTCGTAAGCGCTTTGAAACCTGAGGTATAAAGCGCTATAAGCACCAAGTTATACTACCTTTGATGTTTGGACGTAGACATCCTCCCCTCTGGACAGTCCGAAGTCTGAAACCTTAGCAGTCAGCCCTTCAGATAGTAGGATGTTCCTGGCAGCCAAATCTCGGTGGATCACCTTTTGTGATAAAAAAAAACCACCTCAAAATTTCACTGTGGAGCTGCACACTGAGGACAGAGCCTTTGAAAATGCTTTTATGTCCAAAGTCAAATTTTGACCTAGTTTCGGGTGAGATTCGACCCACAGCTGTGTTCAATTGCACTGGCAATTTTCTGGGTCAATACGACGCTTTTTTTGTGTTCGTCTTTGGTTCAGTTGACCGAGTACAGTGTCATTGTGACTACACAACTACTATTTTGACCACGAAAAATGTTGAACCTAGAGAGTGTCAGGTTAAATCTGACCCCGGATTCCAGGGGTGTATTCCCGAATCTACACAGGGATATTTGAGAGTGTAGGTTGCCATTTTGACTTGGAATGTGATTAAAAAAAAATGTAATTTTTGCCAGAAAAAAAGTTTCCCTTTTTTCAACCTTGAATAGTATTAATCCAAACAGAACTCGGATTTCAGGTCAAATCCAAACAGGGACTCCTACAATGTAAATATGAAAACAATGCCTTTCTTAATCAACATCTGAAGAAAAAATGCAATTATGTGACTGCTCCTTACCCCCACTTCAGAAAGATGTTCCATTCCCTTGGCAACATCCAGAGCAAACTTGACCAGCTGATCGGAAGACAAGGCATCCTCGTCTGAGTCTGACTTTGAGCGAGCCGTCCGCAGGTAGCTACGCAGATCACCGCGGGGAAGATACTCCAAGGCGACGTACAACACCTCTGAGTAAAAGAAAAGTTCCCAACGTAGTCTGTGTTCCACAGTCAATGTAAGTAACGATACATTTGACTATTAAGTGTTAAACTGCTGAAAATGGCCAGAGACTGATCCATTATGAACTATGCCCATAATGTTTGACCAATCACATGCTGATGTTCAGAACCGATATACATGTATGTAAAGTGAGTACAACGGGAGTCTTAAATCTGGTTCGTGATTGCTCATACACGCGCACGCAGCACCAATCACTGGCGCCCATTGGCTAAACACTACACCTGCACTTATTACTTCCTGTTCCGTTGGTCCAAATGCTAAACCGTGTGCATTACACATGGTCAAGTTGAAGTAACATCGTTTGCATTTGAGAGGCGAACGTGTTGATGACCACGATTGAAGTGGGCGCTTGTTACTGGTGCTAAAACACCATGTGTTGTGTTTTTGTATGATCCCAGCAGATTCCGATTGAGCTCAGAATAGTTCGAATTGCTTGAATGTTTGAAATGTTCGTGACATTTCTTTTGGAAAGCGTGACTGAATTACCACTTTCAACTTTGTTGGACTTGATCACATTGCGGACTATAAGCCGCTGACTTTTAGTTTCCAAAGTATTTTTGTTTGTTCCATCAATACCTCGATACCGACACGCTCCCAGCAGCGAGACAACATTAGGATGATGGCCGATGGAGGTCATTGTGTTGAGTTCAGCCATGAAATCATCTCTTTCACTCGTCGATGCATGGCCTGTTGGAGAAACAAGAAACGCATTATAAGAGCAGCATTCTATGCCAGTACTTCCATGTTGAATTAATACACGATTGTGATGGGTTTAAACACCAATGGGCGGGGCTTAATGGTTCGGTCTGTTGCCATTAGGTCTGTGTAATGTATATCATAAGCTCACATGATGAGTAGTTAGGTTACCTTTGAGCATCTTGATGGCAGCCCTTGTCAGTTCTCCATCTTTCATCACGACGCCTGATCGTACCTCACCGAAGCTCCCACTGCCGAGGACTCGCTCATCAACGACGAGGTCGCTGCGAGGCACCTTCCACTCCTCAGCCCAAGGAGGTAGTTTGTCCTCATCATCATCACTATCAGGTAGCATTGGTGTTTCCTCTTGTGGTGGTGTGTTGTCATCATACTCGTGTTCGTCTACTTGCGGCGAAATTGAGTCTTCATATTTGCGTGCAACCAGCTGTGGAAGTTTGTACTCGTAGTTGTGTGAACCTTGCGGGGAAATCCTCTCCTTGCATTTGTGTTCAACCTGCTGTGAAATGTTGCACTCATTCTGTTGTGGAGCTTGTGACGAAATCCTTTCTTCATATTGGTGTGCAACTTGTGGTGCAATTCTGTCCTCGTATTTGTGTGGATCTTGTGGTGTAATTGTGTCCTCGTATTTGTGTGGACCATGTGGTTCAATTCTGTCCTCGTTTGGATCTTGTGGTGCAATTCTGTCCTCGTATTTCACTATCGGTGACTTGGTGACCTCAGACTGATCTGGTTGTCCTGAAACATCCTGGTCCAAAGATTCATCCTTGAAAACAAGACACAAAAATACAATATATTGTGTGCGACGCAAAACACTAACTGCAAATGTATATGTTATGTTTAACCCTCGATTTTTACCAACAATTTCATCTTTAAACTAGCCAGGCTTTTCACGTTTTGACTTGATATAAAGCCATTCTGAACAGTTGTTGGAATTAAGTTGAGCAGATATTTACAATCAAGTCAAGTCGTAGTGTTTGAACAATTTACATGCCTATTTGGCAAGACTAATTTTAATCCTTACACAAGAATTGTTGCTTTCCAGAATTTCTGAAGTTTTTAGAAAGTAGGTCATGTGCTTTTTTTCTGAATTGAATTTTTACATGCCCTCCATGACTTATGGCCTTAGCTTACTGATTTTCTCCATGCACCTTTCATTTTTCAATTTCATATAAATAATACCTGTTTATTTAATATTATTCGCGTGACCTTTATGATAAAATTTCATCAGAGATGGATTTTCGGTTCCTTTTTCATTTTTTTTCTTTCTTTCCGTTCATAATTTATCTCCATTTTTATTCTTATAAATCAGTCAAATAAACGAAGACTCACCATTTCGACCGACGATTGCACGACACGTTTGCTCTGAAAACTAGGTTGTTCTCTTCGGTTCCTTCTAAACTTGACGAACATGGCGATTGCCAAGACAACCAATGTGCTTAGAACACTGACTACAGTTACTATGGCGATAAGCACTCCTTTCGAACCTTTGACGACAGATTCTTGATTATGTAATAGAGAACATGTTATTTGTTTACATGAGAATGTAAATATTTTAAACAATCAAGGTATCTCTTAGCCGACATAACTAAAATGTCCCGAATCCGTTTTAGTTCGGAATACGGGTAAAACTTGATATGATACTTTTCAGGGTCAAAAATTACATTTGTTGTCCAAATGAGATTTTGCCAATGTTTCATGGTATCAAATAAGGATCCACAGAAGTGTCAGTATTATTACTGAAAAGCACCAGGCCATGACCCGGATTCTGGGTCAACTCTGACCCTGGTACCTTTAGAAGTGGGTATTACACTTGACCATCACAGTCATGACTGTTTGACTGGTTCAGATATCAGAATCATAAGCATTTCGTAAATAATAAGTATCGTGTCCTTTTTCAGTTTATCATATTAAGCATCGAAATGACATCATTTTCCGAGACAGAAATGATCCAATTTTGCAACTCTTCAAAATTTCAGATCAGCTTTTGATGGGAGGATTGATATTACGAAAGAATTGGTAAATTTAGTGAGGTAAATTTTGTCCATGCTACGTACACAGAACAGCTTATGAAAAGTAGTTTCTATTAAGTTGGTTGGGTAAAATGTTTTGCTTTCTTTTTAACGTCATGTAGATGAGTCATGCAATTTCCAGAAAAAAAAGAAAAGAAACAAAAACCATTAAAATAAACCTGAGACAAGATCGAAAGATGTACCCTCTGTCACAAAATTATAGTGATTATCTTTCCCCTGGATATGTAATGTTGATGCTAGTTATATTTTAAGACAATAAGCTGGTGTCTTAAAAGCACCACCGCCCTGAACTTTGTGTTTTAGGAGGTTCACAATAAACTTTTTGACATTAAGTACCCACATTTAATCGACTATTTGACACTAAATGAAATACAATTGCAATTGAAAACCATACATTGAGGTTGTATTGATGCATGAAAAATAAATTGAAACCCATTTTGAACACATACATTTGTTTCAAGGTGAAGAGCGTAACATAAAAACGACATTGATGGCAGGAAAGACACAATTTAACAATGCAGCTTCTCTGTCCAAGGTGAAATGACTGGCGTGTACAAAGAGGACACCAGGCTGACCCTCTGGGACCAGCAAACACATACAATACTCAGGCGCGGGTTTAGAGGAATACCTACCTGCACAAGGCGTTATCAGCGCTCTGGTGCTCAGTGACTGATCACTGCTCGTTGCAAGGCACGTTAGGTTACGTTCTTGATTCTCGTTGCCAGGGTTTGTCACGATGTGCCAGCTGCTCACATTGACCAGCCCAGCTCCGGTCCGTGCCTCGCTTTTAGTAGCGATCGTCTGATTCCCAAGAATCCACGTGAAGTTCCAGACCCCAGGTCTGGCGCCTTGAATCCTGCACTCAAATTGCCGCGTGGTGCTGGACTGAACGCAGACGGGGCCATACTCGGGATTGTCAAGCACAGCTCCGGTGGAAGGTTCCAGCAGATGCAGCGTGGCACCTCGTCGGTCAGTCGAAGAGTTGTCAAATCGGGGAGGGATCATCGAAGGGTGATCAAATGAAGAAAAAAACACACAAACACACACATAAATACAAATAGACCTACATCTGTTCGATGTCCGCACTTTACCTTTGTAAAATTGTAAAGCTTTTGTGTCCATTGTAGTCCGGTAACTGTTTAATTTAATTGAAAAACGTTTAGTTGTGATAGCAGGTATTGTAGTTCTACATGTATGTACCAGATATTAGTTAGATATTAGCAACTTCAGTGTATGCGCTTTTCAGATGACTTCAATTGAATCATGATGACGTCTCCAGACAATCCAAACATCCTGTTTAGTGTTTTAAATTTCACATTTTTGAAAATATCACAAAACGTCGATATATTGACGTCACATTTTAAAATGTTGTGTCTTTGCGTATGACTTAAAATAACAAACCTATTAGAAAGGAGATTTAGAATTTTGCGTGTTTTGCTCATTTGTTCTGGAAATATGCAGATGAGATAGAAACAATGAAAAATCAAATGATTACACGTCCCTTCCTACAGGCCTGTATATACAAAGTTTCGTCCCAATGGTGCCTGTAGTTCTGAGGATAATTATAGGGCTTTGAAAATTGCACCTTAAATATGACACCAAATTTGATGACGTCATCATGACGTCAATCGTCAATCTTTGACTGTGTTAAGTTTGATCAAGATCCAAACATGTAACATGTCCAAAGTGACACCTAGAACATTGGTGTACAACGTCTATTTTATGAGATTTTGGAAAGAGCAAGAAGAAAGAGGAAAGATTTTTTCCGCCAACGCTTTCCGCAAGGAAGTTGTGGAAAAGCCGATGAAACAATCACCGGTAACAGTAAACAAATATGTAAAATTGGTTCCTGACACCTCCAGATGTATTTTATTTCCGAATTATTATTCTTTTTTTAAACAATGGGGACTCATTTTGAAATACAGCATATGACATTTCGCTTTTCTGAAACAACTTTTTATTACAATGTTTTGTAATGATTTTATTAGGCCTACTCACCGATAACATGGAGCTGCACGATCGCTTTGTGTTCCTCTGTGCTGACGGAAAACGCCTTACACACGAAGAGACCTCCTGATGACTCTGTAACGGGGTCGATGGTCAAACTGCAAGCCTTGTAGGTATCATCCCCGATAATGAGGTCGGTCAAGTTTTGATAGTCACCGCAGCTTGTCACCGTTTGCTTGTTGAAAAACCATCTGAGTAAAGGGTCTTTCCCAAAATCACCGGACAGGACGCATGTAAAGGTGATATCGGATCCCACGGTAGCATATCGTGAGTTTCCTCCCTGGATCTTGAGTTGTACCGCACCAGCTACAAAGAAAGTTAAAAGATACGCAACAAAATTGTAAATCAAACGATTGGACAGATGGGGAGGGGGAGGGAGGGGGAATGACCACCTTGTCCTGTGTGCTTTGTGCGCTGACGGTTAGTCAGAAGCATCAATACTAGCTTCACTAAACTCGTGAATTTTAGGAGTACAAACACAATACTTGGGCAAGCACAGTATAGTATGATCAGAGCGCTCCCCCTGTCAAAATCATCTAGGTTCCTTCAATTAACAACATAAAATTATTGTCTTCAGTTTTTATGCTTATCTTCATTTACTATAGTTTTATTCAATGAAGTACTGAAGGACTTACCTTCGGACAAAGGCAAACAAGTCAGTAAAAATATCTTCGAGAGGAATAAAACCGCCATGTTGCACAAGAGGCTGTGGACATGTAACGTTCTATCTATAGGTCTATATGCATTGCGGTTCTGAAAGTGAAATACTGACAGTGATCCTACTGATGCTGATCTATACCTCTGGATTTGAAAATATAAACAAACAGCGTGTGTTATGAGTGAAATTCTTTATAAGTGCAGTATTGCTTTCATTTTAAATAAACAAATGCAACTTATATTATATTAATAGCTTGGGGCAGGTGACTCTAGCGGCAAGTTTTACTGCAAACTGCAAAGCACCGTAAAAATGAATCTTAATTATCTGGAGCCAAAACATTAAGGTTTTTGTTGAAATGCCTTCCTCCAAAAATGTTCATTAATATTGTAAGGTATTCTTATGCCGGGTCTCATGTTTGGTCCACCGACGTCTGTCAAACGCAAACAGAAACTAAGGGCATTGTCACACTTCTGCGTATCCTAATTCCTTATGAGTTGCGCACTGATATTTTTTTTCATACGCAGTCGTACGCACAATACGCACCTCATATGCATCTCTATTGGTTTGTGTAAATTTAATGTACGCAGATATACGCATGGCTCTGCCCAGTACGATGGATAGTTTTGGGCATGCACACAACTACGCTGCGTACGCTGTTACGCAGGTCATAAGTTATAAATACGCAGCGCATCAGTCCCGCATCGGTCGAGCACGGTACGAGTACGCTATGTGTTCGTTGGGGATAAGCGGTTCATACGCAGTAATACGCTGACCTCCCGGCACGCACCCCGTCATCATGATGAACCGCCTATATTGGACGTATACATAGCGTACCTGCAGCGCAGATACAGTGACAGGGGCTTAACGCACTCAATTTCGCATAAACACACAGGTTTAAGCCCCTGTCACACTTTCGCGTATCCTAATTCCTTATGAGTTCCTAATCAAAATTTTTCAATACACAGCCGTACGCTCAAAACGTCAACATTTTTTTATTACTTTGACTTATGTGCGACGCACATCTAGCGTACAAGTAACGAATTCAGCGCATCCACTGCGTATGAGATGCGTTCGCTATTTGTGCGTTTCTCATAAGTTACGAATAAGTACAATGCGCTGCCCGCTCGCAGGACGAGCGGTACTAATTCGTGCAATACGTCGGCATTCGATATGAGTTCGTTCAGCGGGCATAGAGGTCAGCGTATTACCGCGTATGAACGGCTTATCCCCCTTGAACACATAGCGTACTCGTACCGCGCTCGACCGATGCGGGACCGATACGCTGCGTATTTATAACTTATGACCTGCGTAACAGCTTACGCATCGTAGTTTTGTGCATGCCCAAAACTATCCAGCGTACTGGGCCGTACCATGCGTATGCCTGCGTAGATTAAACTTACACAAAACGATAGGGATGCATATGAGGTGCGTATTGTGCGTACGACTGCGTATGAAAAAAAAAGTCAATGCGCACTTCCTAAGGAATTAGGATACGCAGAAGTGCGACAGGGCCCTTATAGGCTTCGTACACAGCAACATATTTAAAGCCAGGCCCTACTCACTGAACACAGTATTTTGTCTGCCCCTTTTTTTGAAAAGTGAAACAAGAAGTAACTGCTCATGGGCAAGGGCGCCACCACCTTCCTGTTAGGTTAATCAGTTTTACTC
Source organism: Patiria pectinifera (assembly GCA_029964075.1). Taxonomy (NCBI): domain Eukaryota; kingdom Metazoa; phylum Echinodermata; class Asteroidea; order Valvatida; family Asterinidae; genus Patiria; species Patiria pectinifera. The sequence goes on along the minus strand of CM057148.1, from coordinate 11,116,063 downwards.
ATTCGCTCCTACCCCCGCCATGCAAACAGCACCCGATTTCACGAAGCGCTGCGACGCGTCGCAACTCGCGACACGTCGTATCTTCCATTTCACGAAAATTGCGATGTGTTGAACACGTCGTAAGTTCCTTGACAACGGCTTAAAATCACTCAGATTTACGTATCAGTGAAAACTGTACAGGCAGACGTTAACTCCGCGCTTCGAAGAGTCGAAGAATGCATCGATGATATTGGAACATAGATGAATCGAAACTTTCTTAAGTTAAATAAGGCGAAAACTGAATTCATGATTCTGGGATCCAATCAGCAAATCAAGCAGGTGATTATTGATCATGTCAGAGTTGGTGATGTACACATTGGGCCTTCCACTAATGTTCGTAATTTGGGTTTGATGTTTGACTCTGCCATGAAAATGGACTGCCAAGTGACGGCTCTATCTAAGGCTGCGTTCATGTCAATTAGGAATATTGGCAGAATACGGGATCATCTCACAAGGGAAGCTGCTGAAACCATTGTTCATGCATTTATTACATCTAGGATAGACTCATGCAACTCGCTTTTGTACGGAATCAGCAATGCATACCTCTCTCGCCTTCAACGGATACAGAACATTGCAGCAAGGATGATCACCTACACTAGGAACTCAGACCACATCACACCAGTGTTTAGCCAACTTGTCAAATCTAAACGATTTAGCCAACGAGTCAAATCTAAACTGTGCCTCATCATCTTCAAGACCTTACAAGGTGACGCTCCAGCATACTTAAGCGATCTTGTCCAGCTCTATGCCCCGGGGCATCGGGGCTTACGAACCTCACAACAAAAACTCCTTAAAAAAACATGGCTAATCATCGATGGGGGAGAGAAGCTTTCAAACCGCTGCACCAAGACTTTGGAATTCCCTACCTGGAACTGTTAGACTTTTAAATTCAATTGGCACATTCAAGAACCGTTGAAAATCCTACCTGCATAGCGAAGCATTATTTTGGTTGACTTTGGTTTCTACCTGTTTGCTTGACGATGCCGTCTTGTTAGCGTGACGATGCATCTTGACGGGTGGAGGGTCGAGTCAACCAGGTGGTTCTTTATTCTCATTGTTTTCTGGTTGTTGCGCAGTGCAGCGCCATGAGCGCCGCAAGCGGCGGATACCGGCGCTATATAAATTTTCATTATTATTATTATTAAAATACGTCGCAAGAACCCTCCGACGCAGATTTTTAGTAACACCCATTAAGTAACACACTTACAGTAACGGGTCCCCCGTTTATATATTTAGCGCCACGGTTTGAGGCTACACAACACTGTATCCACATGAACACAATCTTGCCATGTCTGTAGACTAAGGAGGTGTATTTGTATGCATAGTCTGTGGTCAAGCCGTGCACTGTCTACTCGCAAGTGACCTTGTTTGTGCACGTGTATATGGTGGGTCCCCGGTTGGGCAGAAATTGCGTCGGAGTTGTTTTTTGCGCGTGTATATGGTGGGTCCCCGGATGGGCAGAAATTGCGTCGGTCCTTAGCCCAGGTTGTCATGCTCAGATATGCCTGACCCGAGGTCACACACTAAAGGTGACTGCATATATCCGTAGAGGGTGTTTCTTGCTAGGATTAGATGGAAGATCACCAGAATTGGTTTGAAATCTTTTTTTAATTAAGTTAACTAACCAAATTGGGTCCCCAAAAGAGCTCGATTCTGCGCCGGAGGGTTAAGACGCGTCTAGTAGTCGTCGTAGACGACGACTACTAGGCAGTAAACAGTTGATTCTATGGTAAATCATTGATTCATGTAACATTTAAAACTAGTTTCATATCTGGTTAATAACACCATTCATGTGCTTTATGAGGACTGCCTTAGTGTGTGCTCGGTAACTGGCAGTGTATGAGCCGACAGTGCACATGACATTAACTAAAAAGTCTGTGCCGAGTTATACGTGATAGTCCCGTCATTCACACAATTAATATTTAATTTCCTCTCAGCCAATACATGTATACATAGGCAAGTCTCCACCATCTATATTTGTTAAATCATACCATTATCCAAATACTGTTTTTTTTTCTTTTAAGCATTTGTTGTTTGAATGTGCTGGTCACTACTCGAATAGAAGAGTATGTAAGGGGTGTTCATATTGCTAGAGTGGGAGTTGGAGTTCACTTTTTTTGTTAATAATGACGCGTATCAAACTGTGTCTGCAGTTGCAGCACACCTTCTGATTGTGTTATAGGCACTCACTGGCTGTGAACCTTGTTCTGTTCAGGTCAAGCTGCAGCGTACAATTATATGTAATGATAACAGTCATCACGGGACATAAATCACGGGACTTAACTGGAAAGTCCCTGTAGTGTAAAGACCCACGAGGCAGCAGGAACTTAAAAAATATATCATCATGAATTCCTCGGAGATTCATCTTACCCAAGTTACTGTGGGACAACCGACATGAAAACCTATAGCTGACCATAACAAACTTATGTGTGTTGAATCACGAGACCTAGTGTGACGACGCACGCAATACCGGGCAGCAAATAATTCTTCGTAGGAGATTCATTTTACCAAACCAACTGTGGGACAACCGACATGAAAACTGAGATAAACATAACGAACAGTTGTTCTGAATTGTGACCGATTAAAAGGGTGAGTTTCAGTTACCTAACGTAGATCATTGCTATTGTTGGTTGGAATTTACATTTCGGTCACAATATGCACTCTCGTACTCTGGAATTTTGTCTGGGTTAACATTTTCACAAACTTTTGGGTAACGGAAATTTGGTAATATTATGTATAGTCATCGCATTAATTAATGCAAGCTGGCCCACAAATTCTAATCCAAACTACTGGGTCGGAACAGCCAAAATTTTGTTACTTGCAGTTTTCACCCTAAATTAAGGTAACATTTTTAGCCCAATTTCTTTAAACTTTAACCCAGACCATTTTTCGGTGCATCAAAACAAATTCTAAAAACACCACGCCACGAACACCGTGCTGAGAAGAACACATTGTTATCACGATTCATGATAAACGTGAACGGGAATTATTGACGCAGTGCAGTTTTTATGACTGTTTGTAACCTCTTTGTGATCAGGTGAGAGTTTTGGCTAAAATATAAATATTTTGAAATGGAGGAGGCCAAAATGGAGGGGAAGAGTTTGGAAAAAGAATAAGAGTTCAACATTTATTAAAGAGTTAAAAATTGATATTTTTCTGTAGTGATCTTGATAACATATTTGACATCATGGCGGCTATATATACCACGATTATTCTGCTAACACTTGGACTTTGTGAAGGATCTATCAAGATATGCCCAGAAGTCTCCGGTGAGTATAAGTCTATTTTGTTAGAAATGTAAAAAAAAATAATAATTTTGTCCTTTGGTCCTCTTGTTGTGAACTCGCTTTTAATCTGGGTCATAGAACATTATTATAGGTTTTGTCCCATTAAGTTCTTGTTCACTTATTCGTTCAGTTGTTTTGTTCCCACAAAGATCAGAAAAGGTGTATTACATAGTAGGAATTTGTGAATTTAAAAAAGTGAGTTACAAATGTTTTAAGTTTTAACCAAACAAATTCTACCGTGACCACTTTTAGATGCTGTAATATATTACGATTTTTTAAGGGAAATATAGATCACTTGATTATATTTTCTGTTATTTGTATTTTCGAACTGTTAAAGAACAAAACAAAAACAAATCCAAACTTTCTAAGAACTTGTGAAAGGATTGGTTTCACATGCATGGCACCAACAGCGGCATTTAAACTTCGACATGAATGCTATCTATATTAAGGACCAATAGGGTAGACAAATTACATCATATGCAGACCGCATATGCAGACCGCTTGTGTAAATTTACACCACAGTTATATCGCAGAAAAAGGAACTCAGTGACTCACGACAGGTTTTACTGGTAATGGTGATAATAAAACTTAAATGTTGGTGCTTGTCTTCAGTTAACAGTACTCACAGTGCTTTTGGTGCAGTCAACTACGTTCAACGAGGCGTATGGCACCAACTACCTTGCCCATCCTTCCGTCCCGATGAGGCCATTAGTCGAGTCATTTGGTACAAGCAAGAAAGTCCCACGACTCCTGAGCAAACATTGATCACTCACAAACGTAACGCAGACTACCCAGAGAGCGACAGGTACGCGTTCGGGACGTCTGGTTTTAGCCTCGTCATAAAAGGCGTCGAGGAGAGTGATGGAGGGAGTTACCTGTGTCAAGTCATACCACGTGACACTACAGAGAGAAATGGGGAACTCGACATCCATGTAATAGGTAAGGTAATATGATTTGTGTTTTTGCGGTATTATTAGTAAATATTTTGTGTATTAGCCTATATGAACAGTTTGCTATTAGCATGGAATTGAGTTAAAGATAACATGACTATGCGGAGCAAACAAAATAAAACTAACCCCTTGTGATGTTTCAATACCTTTTTTTTTTTAATTGAAATGATACCAAAGTTTATACAACATATCGTCAGCAACACCACCAAGTAAAACCTAGGTACATACCAGTAAAAACTACCAATCGGAGAAAAAACACATCTAAAGTTGAATGCCTTCTAGAACAACACCTTGCGTCAAAACGGCAGAGTGTTTTCAGTTAGGTTCGTCGTTGTGGACACTTGATGAACTGACTTTTTAAAATCTGCTGTTCTTTTTGACCCGTTTGTGTATTATATCAACAAGAAATAAGAGAAAACATGCGAGTGTTGGTTCGTGAAACCGAAAAAGCTGCGAAACTGTAAATGTTCGTTTTCATGAAGTAACACTCTTCAATGTATACAACACAAGGAAAGTGCAACTTCAGGTCAGCGCGCGCACGCTCATACAAGTAGAGTGTTACTTCGTGAAAACGTTTTTGCTCACATGAGCAGGAAGCGCAGCATGAAATACAATCGTAAATAGAACTTGAGTGCTACTTCGTGAAGACGAAAATTGTCACTTTTGCGCAAAGGTTGTCATGGATAATTAGCATAATTATTAAGATAAAGCTCTTCAAGCTTTGAAACGTCGTGCAATGGTAGGCCTTGATGAATAATGTTTAAAAATGTAACAAAAACACACTGGAAATTGAAAAAGGAAACTTATTTTACCACAGGAAACTGATTTTACCAGTGCCACAAATGGATTATTAATTTCTCCCCATTTCATTTCGGACCGAGATGATTTAAAGGCAATTTTCAATTTCAACAACATAGGTGATACCTTTCCGGGAGGTAGTAGTCAGGCAACTTCCACTGCTAGTTTCCAGCGAGGACGCAGACAGACGCTACCGTGTAAGTGCGCATCAGAGACAACAGCCGTAGTGTATTGGTCAACGGGAGAGGGCGTAACTACAGATACACAGATCATTGGTGCACGTTTCTCTGATGGTACTAACCTGCAGATCCAACATGGCGCCGATTACAGCATCAATAGCGACGCTTCACTTACAATCAACTCCCTGATTGACGTACAAGATACACAGAGATTCTGGTGTCACGTGTTCCAGTCAGATGGTACTCTCAGAAATTGCGACATCGATGCCCAGATATCAGGTAATGCCAAATGTATGTTAACCAAAGGGAAGACGTGGTGCCTTTTTTTCGTTGACGAAGTTAATTTTGCCACAAAAATATAAAACAATAAGAAATAAAACAAAACAAGAAACTTTTTCCGAACTAAATTTTCATTACCGATTTGAAACAGTTGCTCTACATTTCACGCTTTCTTTGAAGTAGATGATGTGGAATCAACTAGTGATGCTTTGAAGGCATCAGAAAGATCTTTCTACCTCCGAAGCGACTCACGGCAGACGTTCCCTTGCCTGAGCTGGACACCAGGCGCCACAGCTTGTGAGGTGGAGTGGAGTAAGCTCGACAACCCAGATCGACAAGTCCTCATTTACAACCTATCGACATATGTCGTCGATTCTAGTCCTGAATTTGATCTCGCCAGTGACTTTGGTTTGGTGATTCAATCAGTTGATGATAACCATGCTGGAGTGTATCGATGTGCTGTGGGAGATGAAAACCTGATGGATGATGAAGTCCGAGTGATTGGTAGGAGATTGAGCTTTTAGCTGAGACTTCAGATTTCTAGTTTCAGGAAAATTACCGTTGTGTCTGTCATATCTGCAAGGTTTCATATACAGGCATCATTCTAACCTATTTTTTTCTCTCTCATTGTGCTTCCTTACTATAGGGGATCGCTTTCCATTGGACGGAGGTAGCGCTAAAAAAGGTGACAGCGTGACCATTAAACCTGAAACTAGATTTTCTCTTCAGTGTCCGGCTCTCTCTGACATCTCCTTGACAACGAAGGCAACTTTGTTCTGGTCCTTCGGGGCCAATGATGCAGAGTCTACCACTGTGATCGGCACACTGAATCTACCAGATGGTCCCATAAAGATGTCTGATCTGGGAAAGGACTGCCTCGGCATATCAATGGAGGGCGCTCTGCTCCTTAACAACTGTTCCCAAAATGATGACGTCAGATACTGGTGTCATGTCTTCCCTGTGAATGGCGATCTGATCAGATCACATGTGGATGTGTTGTTAAAAGGTAAGTTTTTCATGACGTCACATCTTGCTACCATATTAGTCAGTTGCTGGTCTTATCATAATTATCATACGTTGACGTATCTATCAATACAGTACCCAGGTGAAAATTCCAGTTGAAACCAGTTACAATTTCAACTGGTTTTAACTGGTTTCAACTGGGATTAACTGGTGTCCAACTGGTACCTGTTCGATTTAACTGGTTTCAACTGGTAGCTCAACTGGATTCAACAGAAACCAGTTGAAACCAGTTGAAGAAACCAGTTACCAACTGGCAATTCTTGTTGTGCCAACAGGAACCAGTTGAAACCAGTTGAAAAAAACAGTTATCAACTGGCAATTCTTGTTGTGCCAATTACAGCCAGTTGAAACCAGTTGAAGAAAACATGGCAATTCTTGTTGTGCCATCAATTAACTGGAACCAGTTGAAACCAGTAGAAACCAGTTATCAACTGGCAATTCTTGTGGTGTCAATAGGAACCAGTTGAAACCAGTTGAATTAGCAACCAAACTGGTGAGGGTATCCGAGTGTCAGTTGAAACCAGTTGAAAAAACCAGTTGCAGAAACCAGTTATCAATGACAATGTCAACAGGAAATTTAAAACCAACAGCTAGGGCCCGGACCATGCACAACTGCATGAAACCAGTTGATGGAACCATATAAATGGAAACAATTATTACCAGCTGTTAATTATAATATGATGGACTCACCCCCCCCCCACCCGTGCAGCGATATACTGTATGGGAATGCATTGTACATGTACATGTACATTCCACACAACATACATGTATACTGTGACTTACACTGTCCAGTCTTGCGCAAGGTCACTTCATGCCCTTTGACACACGTACTGAGTTAGTGGTCAACACACAGCATATACTTTTGTACATGTAAATATGACCTTGCCTCAACCAGAAAAACCGTTAGGCCACATTGCGCTAGCCTGCATGCAGTTCAGTTCTACATGTACTACTCATTCAAAATTGTTAAAGACGGAGCAGGCACAAAATAATGTACATCGTTTTCTCGAAAAAACACTGATTATCTGTATTGTATTCAGTTCCAAATCCGCGTCCAAAAGCATCACACATGTCTGTAAACATACAGATTATTAGTCAGAGTTATACCTGTACTGTAGCACCATGGTCTTTGCCGAATGGGAGATAGTTTGGACAGAACGTTTCGTTTCTGGAGCCCTGATCTTTCAAACCTACAGTTTGTTGTAGGCCTTACTGGTAAGTTTGTACTGAATGTTTCCAATACCCAGCTTTTTTTATTCGTATCTTGTACAGCATAGATTTGTACTACATTTTATGTTTGATATCATTATTTGCTTAACATGCTTAAGCTTTGTTTGTGATCGGCCGGTCATGCTGGTGAGAAAATGAAGCTACACTGTTAAAAACTGCGTTATTTAACAGTTGTTTTTCTGATGAAATTTCTGTAAATTTACAGTAGATGTTACTGTTTTCGGATTTTTCTGTAAATCTACAAATGTGTTCCTGCCTACGTACAGTTTTCTCCATTCCTCTGTTTGGTTACGGAATATTCGCTGTTAAACTAAAATTCTGTGCACGCACAAGGAACATCATGTTTTGAACAAGCCCCCCGTTTCGACTCTGTTAGAACACAGTCACATCGCTGTCGGTCAACAGAGAATCATCTTTTTTGTACAGGGTTCGGCCGTATCGCGTGATTTTTCCCTGGTAGGCGGTAGTAGTGCAACGTTACTGTGGCATAAACGCTGAAGGGTACCAGTATGTTGTCAAGGAAGGCGCGCGCGGGAGTCGGACTATACAGTACCATACAACTTCCCGTTGCGTCCGTGCGTATGCGTACCGTGAGTGTGATGTTGTAGCATCTTGGAGCAAATTTACTAATCCGTTTCTGCTAACATGTTTGTATTTGTATTGTAAATGACTATCATTCTCAAGGAGAAGCGCTATATAGAAGCGGTTTCAGTTTGTAAGCCTGACTTTGTCAACGACAACATCAGTTGAAAGTTGCCTGGTTTTCATTGCAGCATGACTTGCCGTAAGCCAACGTGCAAGTATCCACATTCGAACCTTTATGAGTTTTATCGATAGCACCGCCATTACATGACGTGTTACAAGTATCTGCATGTGATGTACGTTCATTATACGAGAATATCTGTGGACTGAAGCTCACACAGGACCTGTCATTCGCAATCCCCGATACAAACATGAACACTTTGTCGTTTATCGGCCCCCATTAATAATCACCGTTTAAACAAAAACAACCTTTTGTTCAGTGACAGAGAGTTGTTAGGGAACAAACAAAAACAGCGAATATGCTGTTAGGTTACAAAACGACAACACTTAATCATCTGTTGCAAAACAGTAGAATCTCCTGTAATTGAACAATATCAAATAAAGTAGAATCTGCTGTTAATATACAGAGAAAAAAGAAACAGTAGAATATACTGTGCAAAAACAGTAACTCCTGTAATGCCAATTGACAATAGAATCAACTGTTAATGAACAGAGATTTTTTTAACAGTGTAGTCATATCCGAGTATTATACATTTTGTACATTTACTAGCACGACTAGTCCTACATAATACTCGAAGCAGTCACAATGAGGAATATATGAGTTTGGACTCCTGGTTAATTCTGTCGTATTCCCATAAAATGCAAGAAACAGCACACCTTTAATAATTTCAGGGATCAGGAAAGTATTGCATAAAGCAAAGTAAATGAAATATTGGTGGTATTAGGATACAAATTATTTGCGGATCACAATTTCTTCGGCATTGCAGAAGTTAATCAGGTTACTTTTAATAATGTTAAGACTGAACATATTAAAAGCAAAATCCTGACAAAGTGGTGGTTTCTGAAAGTACAACTAGAGCTGTCTTATTCACCCCAGACCATCTTTGTTCTTGAGGGTTTTTTGGAGGGTTTGCTTTTCTTACTATTTAATTTGTTTTCGGTTTGTTCTCAATGTCAGGGAACCATGGACACAATGGAACAGCCAATCGATACGTGAGGAGAGGAGTTTTGCAACTGAGATGGGCGCGACAGTGACGGGAAAATGCTCAGAAGGCACTGGAGAAGCGCGTATATATAGGAACAATCTGCAGCAAATTAAGTGACTCGGAGTGTAATTGTTATAACCATTTGAAACACGCGAACTGGATATCAAAACAGTGACGTTATTTCTGCAAGGCTTCAATGTTGCAGCTTTGATGTTTTTCATCTTTGATTCGATAAAACTTGACCAGTACATGAAAGTTCTGTGCTTCCAGGACCTGTTTCCCCAGGTCTGTACATTTCTCCAATCTCCATTTTTGTCAATATGATGATGATCAGTGTTAATTGCCCTGGATTTATCAAGCCATTGAAGTTTCCTGTAAATTTACTCACCGAGATTGAGATGAGTTTCATAATTTAAACGAATAGGCTAGCTTTACTGTTTTAGCGTGGATTTTGGCCTAATTATGAAACGAGCAAGGCATTAAACTCAAACCAAAACCTTCCCTCTTTTATCCTCAACATTCAAATTTACATGTAAATTGGATTGTGGAAAATCATCTAGCCATCAAAAAAAATCTTGTAAAAATCAAGTGTAAAATAACTTCCACCACCATCTTGATAGTTTTTCATGGTTCAAGACTTCTGCATCTATTTATTTGAAAAGCCAATTATAATATTTCATTGATTATGATTATACACATTTTGTAAATAGTGTCAAATAGATACAACGTACAGTATTTGCCAAAACATTTTGCTCCCATTTGTCTCGTTTGTAATACTTGTTTCCGGACAATTACTCGTTATTATCAATTACAAAATATGTACATGTATCTGGATATATTCAACAAACTACATGTATTCGCCCTTGAAGCAACCCACAGATCTCAGCCCGCCTGTTCAAGACCATATCAACCCGCTAACGACAGTTTGATGCCAACTACAGACCAATTCAAAACGACTTCACAGTTCCAAACCAGTTGGCAACAGCACATGTCATTTTGTGAACCAGTTGGAAACCAGTTGGAAACCATGTTCACCAGTTAAACCAGTTGGAAACCAGTTGAACCAGTTGGAAACTTCATACCAGTTAAACTAGTTCATACCAGTTAACCAGTTGAAAACCAGTTACACCAGTTGCCCAGTTCATCCCAGTTAAACCGGTTTGCCACCAGTTGAAACCAGTTGAAACCAGTTAGAAACCAGTTGCCCAGTTAGAAACCAGTTAAATCAGTTGCCCAGTTCATACCAGTTACACCAGTTCAAAACCAGTTCACACCAGTTGAACCAGTTAAAACCAGTTAAAACCAGTTAAAACCAGTTAAAACCAGTTAAAACCAGTCACCAATTCCCAGTTCAACTGGGACCAGTTGAAACCAGTTGAAACCAGTTCAACTGGTTTCAACTGGAATTTTCACCTGGGTATAGTATGCTAACTTTTATCTTTTGAAAGAAACAAGTGACTGCACTTTTATGTGAGGAGATCGATAGAAATTATCTGATAAAAAAAAACTTTGATGTTTTTCTGTTAAGAACATTATTGTGTAAAGAGGTTTGTGAGAGTCGATTCAAGCCATGGTTTGGTATAAACGAAATTCAAATTGTCTTCTGTTGCGAAACACATTGTTTCAAATATTCCCTTTTCATTTGATTTTCTGTTGCATTAGATCCAAACGGTGATCCTGAGACAACCAATGTCGTCGCCATCGCCGTTTCCGTGTCTTCAATCCTCGTTGTTCTTCTTGGGATTGTTCTTTTCCTGACCTGGAAGTGGCTTCTACGGTCTTCCCATTCTAGAGAAGACAAGGAGAGAGGTGATTACAAACGGTTGCATAAGCAAGGTAAGAAATAGATGAGGGAACAGCTAAAAAGGCATTGTCAAAAGAGAATGTCAGCAAATGTCATTGAATGCCTGTTTCATTTGGCATCCCTTCAAAATTATTTCGACGATCATGTTTCTTTTGTTTCATGGTTAGCCTATCAAGGATGGTGCCAAACGCTTTTTTAAAGTCTGTACAAACTGGATTGTACTTTCCGACATTGCTTACCAGATTAGATATACACCGCCCAGAGAACATGGGCATTGGGAAAGCATTAATTGCTTCAAGTTTGGATTACAAAGTGACGTAAAGCCTGTCTACCGTCAAATGTTTATAAATGGAACCTTTGACGAAATACGAGAACAGCTTTGAATACAATTGACTGTAGGATTGTATTAAAGAAATCAATGCAACCTGCAGGCCAAAAAGCACTCAATTGAAATTTAAACATTTTCCTTTAATTGTTTGACAGAATCCGTCCCGGAGTTGGATTTGAAGACGCTTGCCAAGAAAATCAAAACGTTTGTGATCAGCAAAATGGGCAGAATTCCTATCACACCGTGGGTTGACGGGGACGATGCTCGCTCTGCACCAATAGATACAGTCTACAAAGCTTTAGAGATGTTCATCAATGTATCATACGGAGGTATCACTGTAAAGTATCAATTAGACTCAGAGTCTGGTATCTTTGATGATGGTATTCCAGAATTGGCCAGTAAGCATGCTATAATACAAGGTAGACGGGGTTGTGGTAAGACTACGTTTCTGCACAGACTGATACACGACTGGGCCATGGGAAGGGAACGTGCACTATGGGGTAAAGATCAGATAGTTGTTCTTGTCCCAGCTTGGTTGCTTATTAAAGCTAAAACCATCGGTGAAGCAGTCGTTAAATGCATGCTTCCAAAAAACGCAAACATTTCGGCGGAATCCATTAATACACACTATGCACGAGACAAAAGCAACCTGACAATTTTGGTAGATGACTGTAATGACCAGCACGATATTGACGCTGTCATGAAGGTTATGACAGATAATGAAATTCTTGGCTGTCAGTTAGTTTTGAACACTAGAAACGCAGAGCTGGCAAAAATTGCGTCACGAGAACACAACATGCGCCATGTCATCAATACCGGTTTTACGCTCAGAAATGCCTTTGAATACATCAATGTTGTTTTGGATGCTGCTCAAGGGAGAGAGGAATCTACACCTGAGCACAAAGGGGTCAACAGTGAAGCTGAAACGAAATCAGGTTCGACTGTGGACACAGACATCGAACAACATCTGGTAGACACCGAACAGGCAACTCTTCAGGAAGCTAAGGATAACGCTGCCACTGACGAAAATCTTGAGAAGACAGAAGAGTCCAAAACAACTAAACGAAAGAAACTACGAAATCTTCATCGATATCTGGAAGAGGACATTCTTCAACCAGATATTTCATGTCTCCCAGCTGTCTTGGCGGCTCTCTGTCAGATGTCAATCTGGTCAAAAGGAGATGCCTTCAAACCTGACGTTACCATGGCAAATTTGTTCTTCAGATCGGTCAAGTGCATGTTCGATAGGATGAAAGGTCTGGAGGTAGGTGTTACTGAGGGAAACCAACTTAATCTGCTCACGGAAGAACAACTGAACGTACTGACAGAGCTTGGTAGAGTAGCTTATGCAAGACTGGTTGAAAATTGTCCAAATCATGCGGACTACTCTACCGAGCTCTTCTTAAGTTTGTCAGAGAAGGGAGAACACATCTTAGAAGTTGCAAAAGAAGTTGGACTTCTTTGTCCATTGCAGGTTGAGTCCCAGGTGAATTCTACGGAACGTAGCACTGAGACAGTTTCTTCTGAGGTACCAGATGTAGAGATACGGGCAGGGGTTCATTGTTGTAAGAGAAAGCAACTAAGTAGAACTGAACCAGATTCGAAATATCAGGATACAGAGCTCACTCCCCTGACAAGTCCTCAAGTTGAAAGGGTTTATTTTGTCTTGGAGATTCTTGAGCAGCTTTGCGTTGGTGTGTTTTTCGCTCAGGCCACAGGAAACGTGAGAAAATGGTTCGCAGACAACAAAAAGATTGGCAAAAGGGAGATTCTTCAGAGGTTTTCAAATGTATTCCAGTTTGCCTTCCAAGACAATCAGTTTGACAGAAAAGCTCTTGTTGATTATTGTGCAAAGATCATCCATTACATGGATGCTACAGAGATATTGAGATATAATCAGGTCAGGCCCCTCCATGTTGTGTTGCAATTGCAGAAGTTTGTGGAGTTGTGTCTCCAGCTGAATTTCGAGAGGCAGTGTGAGGGGGCCTTGAACAAGAACCTGATGTCAATCTTTCCTGGCGGGAGGGTCCGCTTAATTGGGACATCAAGTAACAAACTGCGTCTGTTGTCGTACCTACTTCAACATGCTCAGTCAGAAGATAAACTGAATATTACGTCGGTTGAATTGCTTCGGATTGGTAGATATGACTGGTCAGAGCTTCTACAATACATTGTATATTTTAGTTCAGGGAAAAGCGAACCTGAGGATAAGAAAACGAAGATGGAGAAACTGACGAAGAAGAAAGCTTTGAAAACAAAAACCGAAGCCACTCAGGCATCTTCAACTGGAACCAAACAGACAAGAGCTCCAGCAACACAGAAAGGCGTCAAGAAATTGACAACCAATGCCGGGAAGGTCAGTTCAAGCTTAAACGAGCCGCAGCCAAGCGCGGAAAAACAACAAAAAACCAAAACTGACCAAATAACAATCCCACATCCACGAACCGAAGGTGACAATAAACCGAAACTGGAAGTCCTCCAATATTCACCTCCAGTTGGGAGCGAATCATCAGACAAGGACGGTGGCAATGAGAATGAATCTATTGGCTTGTCATTAGATGAGGATACTGCATCTTGTGCTGTCATTGAGAGTAACAACGATCAGGCTATATTGAAACATTTGTGTGAGGTAATACATTCCAGAAACCAAGACATGCCTCAGTTTCCTCAAGGAATGTCATATATCAGTGTCCTCCAAACTGTGCAGACTTTTTGTCTACAGGAGCTCTTAGATTCACAGGCAGGAGAGTGCTTCTCATCGGTTGCAGCAAGAGACTTGGCTAGCTACCTTCCTCATCTTGAAATGCTGGAGAGTCTGGTTCTGGTTGGGACGATTCTTAGTTCAGACGCTATTTGCGACTTGGCAAAAAGTGCTCACCAACTCCCAAACTTAAGAAGGCTGGATCTACGTCTGAATAAACAGTTCGATGACAGAGCCTTCGTGGCAGTAACGAATTTACTGCTACGTCAGTGCAGAACGTTGACGGATCTCAGACTGTCTCTGTACAGAGTAAGAGGTAAAGGGTTTGATGAAGTTCAGAAAGAAATGGGGGCGGGCGGTGAGGACGGATGGGGACGCTTGAAGACACTGTATCTGCTGCATGGATCACCTGCTGATAGGTTTGTAGGATTCCTCAGCAACAGCTTAAAATACTTCAATTGTGTTGAATGTTTTCATCTTTCAGCCACTTATGCACATCAACAAGGAACAATACAGGACAGTACTGAGGAGAAGTTCGAACGAATTATGAAAAATCCGAAAATCATGACAAATCTCAAAGAGCTAGACATTGGTAACATGGAGACACTGAAGGTACGACTTGCATCCTTGGAACCCCCAAAGACGAAGACGGTACCTGGAATCTCCAGACCAGTAAATAAACTTCCATAGACCCCAATGGTAAATGATCCCACTTCAAAAATTCGGGAAAAATACTCACAACTCTCCAAGGTGTTCGAGATACACATCAAATTAAAACTTATTTCATCATCTTTCATTTTATTTCAATTTTCGGGGGATCAACTCATGACTTTTAGGAGAAATTTCCATCTGAAGACGATCACCCCTGAAAATAGTCCTGAAGCCCATCGCCATTTTGAAAAACGATGCCTACACTCCATTGCAAAATAGGGCGCTTAGGTCCAAATTACATCCAAATTACACAGAACTGCAAGCTCCCAGTCCTATGCACGGCTTCCACCCATATTTTTGTACAAACCCTCAAGTTCATGGCCCACAGCATGCTCAAATACTGAAGATTTTGAGGGCATGCAAATCGTGATTTGGCCGGCGTAGGCAATTTCCGACCGATTTACTGGTCTGCACCCTGAATACGGCTGGGACAGTCGTGACTGACCTTACGAAAAAGGCTGTAGGCGGCATTGCAGAACTGGTCTGGAAAATATGTATTAGGCGAGGATGCCAACTCGGTGGGTAAAAAGACAGCAAGCGAGAATGCAGAATCGGTGGGTAAAAATACAGCATGCGAGAATGCAGAATCGGTTTGTAAAGAGACAACAAGCGAGAATGCAGAGTCGATAGGTAAGAAGGCAGAAAGCGAGAATGCAAAATAGATGGGTAAAAAGATAGCAAACGAGAACGCAAAATCGGTGAATAAAATGACGGCAAACGAGAACGCAGAATCGGTGGGTAACAAGACAGAAAATGCAGAATCGGTGGGTAAAAAGACGGCAAGCGGGAATTTAAAATCGGTAGGGGAAAAAACAGCAAGCGAGAATGCAAAATAAGTGGGGGAAAAGACAGCGAGTGGGAATTTAAAATCGGTGGAAAAGAAGACTGCAAGCGGGAGTGTAAAATCGGTTTGGGAAAGCACAGCAGAATCGGTAGCAGACAAGATAAGTGGTCCGACGATTGCCGTTGCAGGTGCCGCTGCAGGAGCTACAGCTGATATGCTCGTTGATAATAGTTACGTAGTGCCAGAATGTTCCAGTGTATTCTTCGACGACGAAGAAGAAGTATGGTTTAAAAAGATTCTTTTCAAAATTGCTTCACCTTATCAACCAGTGTAATCAACTGTAATATTCACAGAAAACAATAAGTATTTTGGAGCATCCGCATAGGCCCTATTTTGAGCAGAAAGGTGATAAAAATGTTAATAGCTCTATAAGGTTTATATCTTAGTATACATGTACATTTCAGATTCATAACAGTCACTTCTAGCCTCGTTTAAGCACTGGTACAAATTTGCTGTCTCCAACATTTTGTTGTTTTATAGACTTTTTGTATGGACTTGCAGTGATCGAACTAAGAAATAAACAAACTTTGTCAATCCAGCATCCCATGTTCTTGGTGTGTAAGTTAAAGAAACCCTGCCTGTAGCCCGTGAAAGCAAATCGGTTTGTAACAAGCGTGAGTGTGTGTGCATTTGTTCGCGCTCATCCATTCTACTACTTACCTGATTTTAGTTGCGGTAGCAGCTGAACAAATCACCATGTCTCTCTGTTAGTCCGTACACGTTAGTTAGTGAGTTAGTGAGTTTCAAAGTAACAAATCTTGACATTGTCCATTGCTCCTACCTATTATTACAAATAAATTGCCATCCTCCATACAGAGAACCAGTGTTGAAATACGCGCTGTATTACACACACGGGTATAGGCAATACACCCTCTACTCACTGAAACCACAAATACTAAAAGAAACGGGTACTGAAAATGGTAACTGTACCCTATGTAAATTTAGTATGTCTGCTTGCTGTATAAACCAAATATTTCTGCTTGTGGAGACATTTTATGTAGGTACCCATCGAATTCAAAGGGATAAGCTTTGCACTTACTTTGGCACACAATCTGTCAGACATCCATTAACAATACATGCTTTTAAAGCGGCCGAGTCGCTCCACCAGATGGCCTCCAACGGCGGTCTTTTTGCCTGTCACTCACGAAGTTTATTTACAACTGCACAGCTAGTTGCTGTCAACTACATGTTGATTGAATATCCAGACCAAATTTGAATGAAGTTCACATAAATCTCTGTATGTACCTATGCAAAATTCATAAAACATTAATAAATCTGAAGGTGACTGACTGTATAATCGACCGATGACCCAATTTTGGCTTGTCACGCGTGCAGCTAGCTCATCACGGGTTTCGACCGAACCTTCAGTAGCCCAACCCAACATGTCACATGACGAAACTGGGATCAGAGGTCTTCATGGGGTCAAGGCCAAAATAATGTCAAATTTCAAATAACCTCAAATGTCAAATGTAGCATTGTCAACATGTTGGCCTTGGTCAAACATTACAAAATTGGCCATGGTGACCTCGTCATCTTACCTATAGGTGTGGGGTCAAATGTCAAAATAAGGTGAACACAAATTGTTGGCCCGCAGCTTCAGAGAGCAGATCGAGTTTGTTTTTATATATTTCACCTCCATCATCATCATCCTGTGCAGTGATGTACGTTGTCTTTGACAGCATTTATCGTGCTATTTCCCAGCATCCTGCTGCTCAAGACATGGGATGCGTGACTTCAATGTCCACCATAAGGAGTGGTTGATTAATTCCCGCAACATTGACGTTTCATATTCTTCCTCCCCAACTACATTTCAGCCATTTCCTCCGTACTCTTTTCTTATCGGACTACGCCCTCTTGGGCTTGACATCTACATTAATGCCTACTGGGAGAAGTATATCTCAGGTATCGGTATAAAGAGTGTTCCATGCGAGTTGGTTGTCTTTATCGAGCTCAAGTGTTTACATCCCGATGCTATTCTGTACTTCTGTACAACTATGCGTCCCCTGATGGAATGTTGTGCTACATATGGGCCGGAGCTTCTGCCTGTTATTTATCTCTTATTAGAACGGGTGCAGAATTTTGCTTTGCCCCCCCCCCCAGGAAAATATCCTGGCGACGCCCATGCTTGCCTAGTACGTGCTTCTCTCCATTCTATGATCTAGCCTATTTGAAGAGGAATATCAATTCCTACCTCCAGCTTTCGTGATTTGTTTCATCATATTTTTCTCTTTTCTAACCCTTTGCAAAGAGTGGCTTTTATAGCCTTGCTTGGGACGATTTTCCATAAGTGTCTTTTGACACATTTCCTTTTTGGTCGTTGATCCTTAGATCAAAAACTTTTAGTATTGCTTGTGGATGGAGGTTCGCTTATGATTTGTTTACAATCAAATAATTAATTTATGTTTTAAGTAATCGTTTAATTGCTAATGTTTTATGGAAACTGTTGAATAAAATAAATGTCATAATTATTCATATATCAACCTGAAATTCTTTTCACTTTGACTAATAAACAACGAACAATGATGATGAACAGAGCACACTGTTCGAAACATCGAATTCATAAAACTGGTGCATCTCAGAAACAGTACAAAACTCAAGAGAGATATTATAATACCTTCCATACACTACATATGGTACTCGTAATTATGCATGCGATAACAGAACTACACGTTCTATGATTATGGTCAGAAACAATCGAATGCATGTACATGTATATTGCAAAACAATAGTTATTAAAATAATGTGTATATAGGCATTAAGTATTGCTAGAAGATGTAGTTACCGTAGAAAGGACAACATTTTTATTTCAATAAGTATACAACTAGATAGTTTATCCTGATTTGCTGGCGTACTTGACAATTGCGACAATTGTTTATAATTATCCATATTTTTCCTTTTATGTATTTTAATATCACCGAACGCAGCCTAATGTATTTTGGAAAGCTGTTTCTTTTGATATAACTGAGATGCAAGTTTGTTTTTTGTTTTAAATTTTGCAGTACAACATGTTTTAAGGTTTTGGATTTTTGTTTCTCATTTTGTTAACTTTGACCTACATTCATTAGCTTAATTATCGTTTGACTACGCTTTTCTTTATTATGCGGTTGGTTTGTCATAATTATTGCCTGGTCAGTTTGGTTTTCTCAATACGGTAATCATTGCTGGCAAGTTATCAGTTCATTTGTTGGAACTGAAACAATGGCAGAAACAACCAATTCAAACTCTACGAGTTTATGCTACATTAACATTAATGTTGTATATAATATTGCTGATTGTTATGGTTGTTCTGAAGATAATAATAATTTAAAAGGTGTATCTCCCATATTCTTATTTCTTGAAATAATATCTTACTTTTAAGTTTAACTGTCGACATTTCCACTTTTTGCATCTAAATAATCAAAGTTCTCTGATTTTGAATGGTTCACAGTTTTATAACATTTATATTCAACATTGTTGTTATCACATGATATGGCAATTGGCTTAGCATACATTACTTTGTTGATGCAATATTCATTTCTTCTCATTTCCTATCTTCGTACAATAACTTTGTTTTTAAATGTCGAAAGAGTACATTATAAAAAGGTTTTCGATTTTAAGATTAGAAAGATCATAATATAACTTTGTTTTGAAAAGTCGATAGAGTACATTATAAACAGGTTTTCGATTTTAAGATTAGAAAGATAATATGGTTATCTAAAAATTTCTGCAATACAAATGTAAAATTCTCAAAATATAAGTTCAAAAATTCATCGATTAATTGATTTCACGTTTACGTTTTATGAACATTAACATAACCTATTAATGCTTCATGCTATCTCGCCAGACTTTTACTTTAAAGCAGCTTTACCTTGAGATTTTATATTTGAATGTTGTATTTTTACTAAATTTTAAATCAGCTTTACATTGAGACTTTAGAATTGAATATTTTGTCATTGCTTTTAAAAAGATCCACTTGTTATTAAACAAAATACATGGGTCCGTATACATTAATGAATCCCTCGCTGTTCGTTTGTGTGAGTCTGGTATTTTTTCAGTACCGATCTATCTCCGTTTTCATTTGAAAGAAAACATCAAAACTGTCTTTCTCTTTTAAAATCTGGATCCAAGTTGTATCTATATTAAGGGGGCTATGACATTAATCTTCACTCGAACACAATGTGCTCAAAAATCATGTCCACAATATCTTAGAACGCAAACAAGTACACTTCAGACGTATTAATATATCTCTATTTCACGCTTTATACTGAGCAAGAAACTAATAATAACATCCGGCAAATTTCTACCAGCGTTGCTAGTCCCAGTTATTAAGGTTTAACACTTTACTGTGACATTTGTCTTGTTTAATATTGATAACGTACAATCATACCTCAACGGAATTTTTGCCAAAGGCTTACGATCTCTATTTTTTTTTTTCGATTTAGGTAAACTTCATATTATTATGCTTTTGGATAAATGGATATTATTATAACATTACATTTACTCTCTTTTATCGAAACTATTGTACATTTAAACTTCAAACGAGGAGTGTATTAAAAATGACAAAGAAACCTGCTTAACAACAATACGAAGATGAAATAAAAAGCAATAAACCGACGAATGCACCAAAAAAGAAGCCAACTGACAGACCGAGCTGCTGTAAAAAAAGAAAGAAAGATGTTTCTATATACAGGGCGTATTACCTAAACAGGTAAGCCAAAAGTAATGGTTTGTATGTGAAAATTATGAAATACATCACTGTCAAAGAAGTCCCATCTTATAAAGGATGAATCATATTAGCTATCCATTAACACCTCACTTGCCTCTCTGATATATCGACTGGGAACCACTGATGTCAAAACAGATGTCTGAAAACCTTGTTTTCCAAGTTTGCCGAATATAAGTGGTTAGGTTTATACGCATTCCGAATAATGCGTTGTCACTGTGACTTTGCGACAAACGGGAGGTATGTCGGAGGTGTTGCTGCATAAAATGGTAGGCCCTTTTGCTGCTCGACGATTACTTTTTTTTTTACGACGGGGTTATAAGTTAACCAAAAACAAACAAACAAACAAACAAACGGAGAAATGATAAGAGACAAAATATATAAGTGACACAGTCAAAGTTCAATACCAGCATTCTCAATATTGATAGCATTCTCAAATCACAAACTAAAGTTCGTTACACCTGCATGTAGATCCGTTTATAATAAGGGAATAAATGTGTGCTCCGGAGGATTTTATCACTCTGTTTAAGACCGCTTAGAGTCTAGGTGCTGATAATTACCCGAGCCGTCCGCTGGGTAATTATCAGCACCCAGACTCTAAGCGGTCTTAAACAGAGTGATAAATACTGACCGAGCACATATTTATTCCCATTCATAAATTTCGGTAAAAAAATATCAAATTATTCGTTCAAAAAATCCCGATTTAGTTCAACAAGTTCACTTCATGCTTTTTGAAACATCCCTCTAGCAAAATAATGGAGTCTTCAGCTGGTGAATAAGATTTAAACAACCTTTTTATGGAGATTGACGCGCGCTGCATGTTCTGCGCGATGTCGCACAGAACGCACCTGGAACGTTGCGTTTTGAATTTAGAACTATAAAATTCTGACTTGCTGCTTGTGTTGCGCATGCCTACGTGAGGACTGTGAACGTTCAACCAATGAAACGGTAAGAGGCACTGGATTATTAGGAGTCCACATTATGTGACACTGGAAAAGTGTTTAAGACCAGCTAGCCATGTCTTTATCATCCGTTTAAGACCGGTCACGTGACGGGCTCTCGACAAATAAGAATATCTAAACTGTCTGAGGTATTTATGAATAATACATTAAAATGTCCCGTGGTAAGACCGAGTATATGTGCTTATTTTAAATACCATGCATTTTTACCGAATATCTTGCGAACGTTGTAACACGGTTATCGGGTGCTTAACAACGCTCCATTTTTCATATTACCCGTCTGTTTGTAAATGGCGCCACAATCGTTCTAAATTACGGTATACTGGGCCATGAAAAAGCGGCTGGACGCAGTTGAAAGAACACTGATGTTGATTGCTCAGTTGTCGTCAAACTCGGGCCGGATTGCACTCAAATTCTCGTAACGCACTCGGTCAAACGAAAAATAGGTCTGAAAAGCAAAGGAAATGGACGTATGCCTTCACAAGAGTGTGTACATATCCTCGTAGCTAGGGCTTCTTATTTGTACTATATATAAATCTGCAAAATTATAATTAAGCCGGATTTAAGCATTACTCTAGTAATTCAAGATTGCCCCCAAGAAAATTGTGATATTACGAGCAGTCTGCGTGTCTAAACAAAAGTAACATTTTGTGTTTATTTTTCTCAAGCTAAAATATTTGAGAGGATTCAGGGCGCCAGGATAAACCGTGTGTATACTTACATGTTGTATTTTTCTGTCATCCATGTTACTTATGGTAGAGACCAGTTCAGAGAAACTTGGTCTGTTGTTTGGATCCTCTTGCCAGCACTTACGCATCAGGGCGTAACTAAAACAAAAACAACAAGGAAACCGTGTGAGTGAAGAGTCGTCAAGTTGTTTAGTTCCTTCTGTTAGCACTAGCGTAGGCAGAAATCAAGCGAAGGATTGTTTTTGAACAATAACATATTTGTAGCATGAACTAGAAACACACACTGACATCTTACTTTTTGTCGTCACAGTTGCTGGGCTTGGGCATACGGTATCCTCCCTTCAGCTTCCTGGCCAGTGACTCGCTCTTGGTGGTCGGGTAGGGGGTTCCCCCTTCACAATGTACGTTAAATATAAATTAGATACAGCGGGAAAAGGGGAAAGGACCGATTGTTTGGTTTTAACACCACTTCCAAGAATCTTGATGGAAATAAAGTTGCCTTGAACGGTTTGATAACATTTGGACTGATTTCTTTCATTTGAGCTAAAAAGGGACAGTATAATTATTTTAAGCAGAATATTTCCTACCTATTGTGGCTATTTCCCACAGGAGAATGCCAAAAGACCACCGAAAGATGAGAAAAATTAAAGTCAAGAATTCTTTAATTTTGTGAAGATGAAATATTTCGCCCCCCAAAAATCTAGATTTAAGCCAGCATCAAGCATAAAAATACACACGATAAGAAAGGTTCTCTGTACTTACACGTCACTCTTTGCCGTGTACCTCTTATACCTGATTGACTCAATAGCCAACCAACGGACTGGAACTCGTCTCTATAATCAAGTACAAAGGAACAGGCATGGAAACTAAACTTTAACAAGTACCGGGTAAGATTTGACCCGGAATCCGGGCCATGTTTGATCCGATGCTTTTCCACCTCAAAATGAACCAATACAATGACCACGAGTACTGTCATTTTGACCGAGAAAATTGTCATTTTGACCCGGAAAAGTTTGTCACAATTGATTTGAAATTTGACTTGAACTCAAAGGACTTTTTCTGGACTTGTGCTTGCGAAATGATTACCTCCCCAAAGGAGGTAATGCTTTTATCTGTGTAGGTTTGTCAAATAACAAGATAACTCCAACAGATATTGTTGGATGTTCGGAAACTTTTTTCAGGGGTGGTCCTTGCATACAAGTACGAATCCATTAGATTTTGGAATGTATTGACATCTGGGACTGGTTACAGGAATTTTGAAAAGGAAACTTCACCAATTTGTATGTGCGAAAATGATATGTGTAGATACCGTGAAGACGGGACACGTGTTCGGGTCATCCAGAGTGCAGTCTATGAGCGCGGCGCATAGCGCACACACCATTAAAATCAACAGGTCAATGCACTCTACCATTTGATACCATGGGGGAGTGGGGAAGTGCAATAATATGCAAGTCCAGTGGATATGGGTGTACATGGATTTCTGTTGGGTGTACAGACAATAATGGCAAAGAATTGTCCAGCCTTTGTGGAGGTTTGCGCTCCCTGAGTGCTTTCTAGTCTGACTTGTTATCCACTAGTAACTGTCCTACTTGTGTTTGACTGACAATATAAGCTTTGTAAAATACTTTTATAGCATTGTTTAAAAATGAAATACGATCTTGGAATATAGCCTCTGGAGTGGATAGTTTAAAGAAATTACCTTTGACGTTTGAACATAAATATCCTCCCCTCTGGACAGTCCAAAGTCTGACACCTTAGCAGTCAGCCCTTCAGATAGTAAGATGTTCCTAGCAGCCAAATCTCGGTGGATCACCTTTTAAGATCAAAGAACGCAATAACAGTACTTCTGAATCAATTATGTAGCTGATCACTGCACGTAAAGTCCAAGGTCAAATTTTGATCTAATGTCGGGTCAGATTTGACCCAAAGCTGGGTAGAATTGAAACGTGCCATTTCTGTGTGTTACTCTTCGGGGTCATTTGATCCAGAACATTGTCATTGTGACTAAACAATTGTCGTTTGACCACATTTTGTATACGTAACATTTTCATTTTGAACAAGGAGAGTGTCAGGTGTAATCTGACCCCCAGATTCCAGGGATAAGTTCTCGAATCCACCGGGACTTTTAAGAGTGTCGGTTGGCATTTTGACCCGGAACATGATCGAGAGAAGTGTCATTTGGCCCGGAAAAGTTTCATTTTCAACCATGAATAGTATCAATCCAAATAAAACTCGGCCTTCGTGTCAAATCCAAACAGGGTTTCAGTAGAGTGTAAATATGAAAACTGAGCCTTTCATAATCACCAACTGAAACAATTGCAAATATGCGACGGCTCCTTACCCCCGCTTTGGCAAGGTGCTCCAATCCCTTGGCAACATCCAGAGCAAACTTGACCAGCTGATCGGAAGACAAGGCATCCTCGTCTGAGTCTGACTGTGAGCGAGCCGTCCGCAGGTAGCTGCGCAGATCACCGCGGGGAAGATACTCTAACGCGACGTACAGCACCTCTGATTAAGAAACAGTATGGTTTCCGAAGTCAAGGTCACACGCTATTTTCACATGTTTGTGTAAACGCGTGATAGAAAGCAACTCGTTCATCTTTGTTCGACTTGATCAAATTAAAGCACACTACCAAACTGAACTAAATATACATTGTCTCAATCTCAAATATAACTTTTGTCTTTTATTTACGGGTCTGTTATCGTTGTTATTCAGTCATTTACCATCATAAATGTTGACAATGAAACGAATACATACGTCGATGCTGACATGCGCCAAGCAGCGAGACGACATTAGGATGGTGGCCGAAAGAGGTCATCGTGCGAAGTTCACCGATGAAATCATCTCTCTTCCTCGTCGATGCATGGCCTGTTTTACATTTTGAAAGTAAATGGCAGTTAACCAAACAGCACGAGGTGTCCGTGTATATTCGAACTGTGTTTAGAACAGACCGACCCATTACGCCCCGCCTACTGAACAACAAGACGTGCGCCTCACTCAATTCCACATTAATAATGCAAATCAATGACTTGCCACTTTTTCCCAGCCGCTTGCATCCCACGCGCATGTACCCCTGCAGGCATAAATACACCATGGTGATATGTTGAATACCTTTGGGCGGGGCTTAGTTTCCTGCGTATTGCCATTATGCCGGTGTAAGGTAAATATTAACCTTGCACATTGTGTTACCTTTGAGCATTTTGATGGCAGCCCTTGTCAGTTCTCTATCTTTCATCACAGCATCTGATCGCACCTCACCAAAGTTCCCTCTCCCGAGGACTCGCTCATCCATGATGAGGTCGCAGCGAGGCACCTTCCACCTCTCAGCCCAAGGAGGTAGATTGTCCTCATCATTATCGGAGATCATCGGTGTTTCCTCCTGTGGTTGTATGGTGTCATCATACTCCACCTGCGGAGAACTTGTGTCTTCGTATTGGTGTGCAACCTGCTGTGAAATGTTGCACTCGTAGTTATGTGGGTCTTGTGGTGAAATCTTTATTTTGTATGTGTGTGGACCTTGTTGGGCAATTCTGTCCTCATACTTCACGTCCGGTGAGCTGCCGACCTCAGATGGACATGGTTGTTCTAAAGCATCCTGGTCCAAAGCAACGATCTTGAAAGAAAGAGACACAAAAAGACAAATTATGTATAATTTGGTGCAAAAAAATGTCTATGTACGGCCTGGACTTTCACATGTGCTACCAATTTCATTTGCAAAGTAGCCAAGTCTCACTCGCTGGATTTAAAGCCATCGGAAAAGGTTTCGAAATTCAAGAAAAAAACACAGGAAATACTGAACAATTTTCATTTTTTGGGGGGCAAGACTTGTTTTATGCTGTTTACACAAAAATTGTTTCATTCTAAAGTTCCTGGTTGTATTTAGAAATTCATTGTTTTGCTTTCAATTAATTATAATTGAATATAAGCATGTTTAAGATGTCATTATATATTTACCAAGGCCTTACCTTAATTCTTCTCAATGCAACTCTCATTTTCCTATTGTTATATAATAATAACCTGTTTAAAAGTCAAAAATCTGTCAAAAATATTTCCATTTCTATTTATTGTGAAAATCAGTCCAATAAACAAAGGCTCACCATTTCGACAGACGATCGCACGACACGTTTGATCTGAACATTTCGCTGTGCCCTGCGGTTCCTTCTAAACTTGACGAACATCACGATTGCCATGACAACCAATACGCTTAAAACACTGACCACAGTTACTATGGCGATGAGCACTCCATTTGCACCTTTTAATCGAATAACGAGCAGATTATTTGTTTACATGAGAATATTTCGCATATTTTCAAGACAAATTAAGGTATTTATTTGCTGATACACTCAAAGAAAATCCCGCAGCAGATTTGATTCGGAACCCGGATCAAAATTGACCCAATGTATTTCAAGATTGATTTTTTTTTCTTTTTGCTGATCAAAGTTAAACTTTTGCCAAATTGTTGGTTATTAGAAGGTGTCATTATTACTTTAACAAGTGCCATTCGATCCTGAAAAGTATCTAGTCAATATGACGCAGATTCTGGGTCAACTCTGACCCCGGTACGCCCGAACAAGACAAATGTATCACATGACTAGGTTGGACTGAGTCAGCAATCAGAATCATTAGCTTTCGAAATATATCAGGTATAGTTTTTTGTTCCTCCTAACTTTGCTATCAAGCACAGGGGCGTAGCACGGTTATTTTTTTATGGGGGGGGGGTAATTTTTTTTTGAAAAGTGCACTCGCACATCCGTTGTGAAATAAAGACAGGTTTTGTTTTTTTTCCGGACACTTGGCCTCCGTAAAATCAAATAGTGTGGGGGGGGGGGCGGTACCATCTGTCGATGGGGGCGCTGTTCAAAACCGACAATTATGCACACAAAGGGCCAATATATGATGCTTTTCAGGGCGATACATGTACGAAATTCTACCAAAAAAAAAAAGGCAGATGCCACAAAAAGGGCACCACTTCTTTTTTGAAAAGGGCACTTGTTCAGAAAAAAAAACACAAAGTAAAAAAAAAGGCACTCTTTACAAATTATTGGGGGGGGGGGGGGTTATTGAAAAAAAAAAGAAATTTAAATGGAACAAGGCAGTCTTTACAAAATATTGGGGGTATATCCCCTTATCCCCCCCCCCCCCTGGGAACGCCTGTGAAGCATCGTAAAGAAATCATCTTTGAGAATCAAAAGCCTCATTTTTTTTCCATCTTCAAAATTTCAGATTAGAATTGAGGTGAAAATGGACTCTTACAAAACATATATTATGAAATAGAAAACTTAAATGAAAATCTTAAAATTAATGTGGCCTGACGTTGCGAACTTAGCAAGTTCTTCTTCAGAGGCTAAAACAGAAATGACAGAGGTACATACATTAACGTGGGGGTGCACACAAACATGCAGGGCTGAAAGAAGAAACACAAAAGGAGGATTAGGTGTGAAAGGTGTGGAAAGATGCAGGGGAGGGTGGATGAGAGAACAAAGAAACAAAGGGAGATGGCAAACCACAAGGGGTAATGTGTAAACAGGGAGGGACCAGAAAGGGGGAAGGATCAAAGGTCACAGGGAGTGGGAACGGACAAAAGAGTGTGAGAGTGAAGGGATGATGTGGGGGGGGGGAAGTATTGAGGTGGAAAGGGATGAAAGATGGGGGAAGATGGGTAAACACAAACAAGGAAGACCAGATGGATTATCTGTAACAGAAGACAATGGAGGAAGAAAAGGATTAATCATTTCCAAGTTGGATGTTGAGACCATGTGATTGAATAGTTCGAAGACGATTCATCCACACTTTCTCTCTGCTGAGGCGAACTGAGTCCTTGCGATGGCCAAGAGATTCAATGCCCTGCAAAATCATATCAGAAATGGAGTGGTTAGGCAGGTTGAAGTGATGACCAACAGGGGTGTCTAGTTTCTTGGTGTTGACCGTTGACCGGTGGGCATAGAAACGCTTCTTGAGCGTATTCTTAGTCTCACCTACATACTGCACTCCACAGACCCTGCAAGAAAATGAGATATATGACATTAAAGGTGTAAGTGATGATACCAATGGTTCTGTGGGTAGTGACAGAAGAGTGGCCAGAAAAGGAGTCAGACTCCTGGATATGAATCTGGCAGACAACACATCTGGAACTGCACTTGAAAGTACCATGCTGGGTGGGAGGGGATGCATCTAAGGAAGGGACTTCGGCTCGAACAATCAAGTCCCGTAGATTTCGAGGACGCATGTAAGCCAATGTGGGGCCGTTGGGGATGGCGCGGGCAAGGCGATCTGAAGTATGGAGGATATGATGATTGTCATTAGTGATTTTGCGAAGGGGAGGGAGATTGGGGTGAAACGTGGTAACCAAGGGAAAAATGGGTTTGGCCATGGCATCACGGGCCTTTCCCGTGAGAGCTAGATTTCTGGGGATAGCTTTAGCTCTGGCAATGGCACGATTAACTTGGCGAGAGCTGTGACCCCTGGCCACCAAGTTGTTCCTCAGTATCTGTGTAAGGCGGGAGAAATCGGAATCATTAGAACAAATTCTTCTGAGTCTGAGTGCCTGGCTAAACGCTATGCCAGTTTTGCATTGCCTTGTGTGACAGCTGGAGGAGTGGAGGTACTGGTGGGTGTCTGTGGGTTTGGAATACAGGTCAGTGGTTAGTCTCACCGATTGGAAGAGACATATCATCGGCTTGCCCTCTGCGCTATGTGCGTCGAACAGTCCGAGTGGCGCATCAACAATAGCTGAAATATAATCTTGTGATTTTAAGGAGTTGTGAGAACACGGCAGAGCATCGTTGGAGTCTTCCCGCCTAAATTATCTAAATTTCTTTCAATTCACAACATGAATTATTCCAACCAGTGATTATTCTTACCTGCCTTTACTTTAATGTTTGTGAATTGAAAAATAACGGGCTCACCTTTGGAAACATGCAGACAAGTCAATGCGAATATCGTCAAGAGTAATAAAACCGCAATGTCGCACGAAGGAATGTGGAAAATGTGAAGTCGTGGCTCTGAAAATGAAATACCGACAGTGTGGATTTCTAAAAATAAACAGAGCAACATGTGTTGCGAGTAAAATTCCCCTATGAGCACAGTTTTACTTTCATTGTAAACAAGCGAATACAAACATATTTTTCATATTATATATTTTGGGACAAGTTATAATTTTAACAGAGCGTCAATGCGGCATCATATTTTTTTTATTGTATATATTTCATACACATTGTGTTTATGAAAATGAAATACAGTGATATCAGTAAATATTCATGCCTGTAGATATGAACACAAAAACAAACAGGAAACCCCAAGTGTTACGAGTTAAGCTCCCATGTGTGAGTGCAGTTCTGCGTTAACTTTAAGGATATAGACACCATTTGCAAAAGAAATGTTACTTTTGGCGATGCAAAACACGACAAGACATTCAAGCCGAAGCAGGTTATTAACAAACCATTGAACGGTTGGAATGTAAGCTTAAAACATATCACAATTTGGAAAAAAAAAACGCGTCTTAATTTTGCTCCACGCAAAACAGTGTTTCCGTTTAAATCACTCGTTTCCCATATGTTCATTGATCGACCTTAGTAGAGACTAATATTCATTCATTCATAAATACCTGAGACAGTTTACGCATTCCTATTGGCCGAGAGCCGGTCTTAAACGGATGATAAAGCTCCAGCCAAAAGTGGTTAAGACCGGCATTCAACAAAGGTGGCCCCTGAATAGGGACAATACAATTCTGTTTTTTAATGTATTCTTCAGAATTTGTTGGTTTTAAGGTTCGAAAAAACTACTAGGCCCTAACGTTTGTATTAAAGGACATTGTTTTACATCATTTGCAATTAAATTCGTCTGAGAGGAAAGAAAATATGGCTGAAAAAAAAGAGGGAAAAAAAGACAATTTGCAGGGGAATGTTGTCTGCCCGATCGCACCCCGGCCGCTACTCATACACACGAACGTGATGCATGTAGCTACCAAGTTCCAGCTACATCTAAATACACACGATTCACAGACTAGTACAGCGCGCATAAACCATCGAAAGGCACATAATGTGTGTGTACAGTTATATACACGCATTTTACCTGTTTTTTTTTTTTTTTTTTTTTTTGCTTCAAGTGTCGGCTGATGACTGCAAATGGTGCCCGACTAAACTTAGTGTAAATATATGGGAGTCCAGAGAGGCCACATAAATCTTATTCTCGATCATAACCCCTTCTAAAAACACGTTAAAATTGTGCAGCAGCAGAATTCCAGTCAAACCAGTGAGTTTGGCGGTTTTGAAACATCATCTTGTATTGAAAAAAAAACTTTTTCATTTTGCCGGCGCACATGGCTACGGCGACGCGCGCGCATACCAGAAACCGGAGACTTTTTTGGGGGGCCTTGTGTGCGTATCGAACCTTTCTCAAAAACAACACAATCTATGGACGAACTTTTCAGCGCCGCCATTAAAAGTATGGTACAAGGCCGCCCCCACAAGCCCCCCGCTCCCCGCCCGCTTATTGATTTTCGGAAGCCAAGTGTCCGGAGAAAACATTTCAGATTGTTTTGCTGAATAATCCCCCAACGAAAATTCACGGATCTGCCCCTGTTTTTTATTCTCTGTAGGTGCAGCGCTAGCTTCTCATTGTGTTGTTGACAGACTCTGTCTGGCATCGTGAACAATACACAGTGAACTTTGTTCAGCCCGTCAATGCTTTGTGACAGCAATGTCTAGCATAGAATATATATCGGGGGCCTGAGGTTGTAGGTCAAGTTTTATTAGTGTACATACATTTGTAATGACAATACTCATCTCACGTGACTAAACTGGAAAGTCCCTGCAGTGTGATGAGCACGAAATACCGTGGCATTAGAGGCCAAAAACAACACCTCGGTTTCTTCGTTGGTCTTTCACCTTACCTGAAATAGTGTGGGATATTGACTAGGAATAATAAGTGAAACACGTACTGAGCCGACCACAAACATGGTGAGTTCCAGTACTTTAACGTAAAACATGAATTATGATAAGCATGTGCTATTGGAATTAACATTTCAGGAAATATAATTATAAATATGTGACCTATTGAGACAATTTGACAAATGTTATCAAAACCTTGTTTTTAGTAATCAATACCTGAAATAAGTCTATGGAATAGCCGCTTTGCACACAAGCGTCTATGATATATGCGCTGATTCGTCGATAATTTATTTAAAAGAAGACTGCGTCTTGACGTCTAGATTTTGACCATTTGGCGGGCGCCTTCTATCGGGAATTTCGTAACCCGTTGTTGTATTACAAAGAAAGTGACATCAAAATTGATCAATCAAGAACTTGGTGAAATGACGTCACTGTTTCAAATGTAGATCCATATTGGCTTGCGTGCAGGGTCACTTAAAATTTGCACTAATCGATATACCAGACTTTTCTTAAGCAGAAATACCCCAAAATGTGGGGAAATTGAAGAACATTTTTTTTTTCACTGCAGTAGGCGGCGCAATGGGAAGCTTTTTTCAAAACTGTTTTGTTTTTCTCGAAAGTAGGTTGGCAGGACAGAACACTGTGACCATTCCTGCTGCAAATACTTGAATAAATCAAGCTACCGAACGTTTGTATCATTGGAAAGCCAATGATTATTACTTTAAAATCATGTGTATCACTTGAACAATGGGTGGGGGTTATTCTTAATTATGCCAAGGCATGTTACATATCAATTTCTGTAAGCTGGGCCTGCATTACAAAGCAGGCATCGTCAAAAATGAATCTGCTTCCTTTGAGAACCGTGGACACTCTACTATCCGTTTAATGCATATACCATTAGGCATACAAAGTGAGATTACGAAAAAACCGCGTTTTTTAAGACTTTATACCTAGTTTTTTTTCGGTATTATTTTTGGAGGAGACCAAACATTTACCATCTCTCAATCCTTACCATATTTGCACTTATCGTCATTGTACAAAGAGAATAATACGTCAAGGCAAGATCATTTCTTCTTAAGTGGTAAAAGGCTTTAGCCAAAATTTGTATTTCAACAAACTGACAAGAATCTAAACAACCCAACAAATATACTGACACATATAACTCAACACTCGCCACATAAGCCATCTAACCTTTGTTTTTATTGCCCAAGACATATGTCCCAATACATTTGTCATGGCTCATCCATATAGACAACATGATCCAGCTTTTTGAACTGTATATGAACTTTGCCCACTCTACTTTCATTTCAGTCCCGCACTGTTGTTGCGAAGGATCAGTTGGAAAAAGTTTCGGAATTTCCCTGGAATTGCACTATTATGCTTTTTTGCAATGTGGCCAGGCTTGCAAGTGCGGATCTAGCTTCCATGAAACGGGGGAGAGGGGGGGGGGGTGTAAGGCAAGCCTTTCTGCTGGGCGTGGTTCGGGGCATGCTCCCCGAACAACCTTTAGAAATGTACGACTGCATTTTTAGGCAATTTGAGGATACATTTAGGAACAATAGCTTTCCATGTAGTATCCTTGGTTCAATTTTACTAGTACATTTATCGTCACAAATGTGAGTGGGCTGAACGAGAGTGGATGTAAGAGAGTTCGAGGGTATGAAGGAAACTGTACGGTTTGGGGAATGTAAAAAAAAAATGGGAAATTGGTTTATTGAAATAAAACAAAATAACAAGATAGCGTTCTGTACAACACCGACTCACCATTTATAACGAGCTGCACGGTGGTCGCCGCTAAATCGAGGGAGAGTTCACTCCACTCGTAGAGACCTCCTGATGACTCTGTTACGGGATCGATGGTCAAACTGCAAGCCTTGTAGGTATCATTCCCGATGATGTCTGTCAAGTTTTGGTTGTCACCGCAGCTAGTCACCGTTTGGTTGTTGTATACCATCTGACTAATGTGTCTCCTGTTAAATGACCGTACAGGACGCACGTGAAGGTGATGTTGGATCCAACGGTAGCATTCTGTGGGTTTCCTCCCTGGATCTTGAGTTCCGCCGCTCCAGCTTCAAAGAAGGTTGAAAGATTTGCATGAAACTGTAAACCCACCTATTTAAGGTGAAAAGGCCTGGCCCTGCGTGCCATGTAAGTCGGTGGTTGGTCACTAGAGTAACGCATCAACAATAATTCAGTGATTTTTAACAATAAGTCGAGATTTTTAGGATTAAAACAAATATTTGTGCGAACACGGCAGAGCACAAGCGGGGTCTCCGATCCGCCGCCGAAATTAGCTCAAGTTCATTTCAATTCACAACATGTATTATTTTCGCCGGTGATTGCTCTTACCTGCATTTATTTACATATCGTTTTTACATGAAGAATACAGACTTACCCACGGAAGTATTCAAGCAAATCAGCGCGTATGTCGTTAAGAATAAAGAAACCGCCATGTTGCACCCAAGGCTGTAGGAATTTAGAAAATGATATTCTTGATATAGTGATCAGTAAATGTTGATTTATGCCTGTGGATTTGTAAACGCCTCAACCTGTGTTGCTAGTGAAATACCCCATCAGTGCAGTTTTGCTTTCATTTTGAAGAGGCAAATGCACCTAAATTATTCATCATATGATAATCTTTCTGATGAAGTGATATTTTTAACCAAGCGGCAATGAAGCATCAATATTGTATTTTGTTTTTGTTTTTATTCCTTCTGTGTACACATAGTGACTCTGAAAATGAAATACAGTGATATCAATAGATGATTATGCTTACAATTATGAAAACAAACAGAATTTGTTTAAAGTTTAGTTCCCTTAACCCAGTGCAGTTCAGCGTTCATTGAAAGGGCATGAGTAAAATTCGCAAAGAAATGTATTTTTTTTTTCCAAGAGGAGGGAGTGTCTCGTATCACACTTTCAATGGGGCGCTGTTCAAATCCGACGATTATTTACACTTATTTAAAAGAATAGGTTTAGATGTTAAGATACTTTCATTCACGGCTACCGCTGCATGTGACATTTGTAATCAAACAGCAAAAATAATGTATGCAGGCCTTAAGGTAAAATAAACAAAGGATTTGTATTCGTGATAAAGACATCTTTATCCCACAAAATATGTTCTGTTTTTACCAAATTCGGTTGTATCATCCAACAAAACATATGCTATTGTGATAAAGACAACGAGGACAAAATACATCCATGTCAAGTTTTGGAATATAACTACTGTTAACTGGTATTAACTAATAATAGGCTATACTTATAATGATTAGGTTCCAGCAGGGTGAACCTTTCTGCGCTCAAAACAACCCAGAACTAAATGCTTGGTTTGAATTAAGGCAGACACTGGCAGTGCTGACGGTGTTGCTAGAGTTAGAATGGGTGTTAACAATTTACCAAAGTAATGATTTCGACTCGACTTTAGGCCTACTATTTCCTGCAGGGGAATTAGACTGACACTGTCTGGCATGCAAAGTGCATTGAACTTTATTCAGCCATTGAAGTTCATGGCAGCAATTGTGTATAATTTATAGTCGAGGTTATATAGTTCAAGTTGGAGTGCTCGTGTGCAAATAAAATGTTATGATAATAGTCAACAAAGGCCTATTTCGGGACTAAGTGGAAAGTCCCCCAAGTGTGAGACGCACGGAGTACCACGGCAGCAATAACTCAACTATATCACAGCGATTTCTTGGTTGGAGGTTTATCTTACCTAACTAAAATGTGCGACAATGGACTTGGAGTGATATATTATACACCGAGCCGGCCATAACGAACCAAAGGTGGTTTTTACAAGAAACATGGTGAGTTTCATGGCGGGCGGGACGCGATTTTGTTTATACTTACGCAGGTGTATAATTGCCATGAAGTTCCAAGATTTACCGAGCAGCTCGATAGCTCGGTCGGTAGAGTCGTGGTTTTGCACTGCGATATAAGGGGTCCCCGCTATGTTGGTTCGAAACACCATTTTACCGGTTTTTTTTTTATCTGAGGCTTTGGAGGATTTTTTGTAGAAAAGAAAATGAAGTCCAAATTTTATTACGTTCGAATTCATTTGTTTTAAATGTATCCCCCCCATATTTTGAATAGTAGTAAAATTCAAAACGTCATGGCGTTCACTAAAGGCGGATGTCGTTTTGAAAAAAAAAATCGCGGGCGGGGTGGGGCGGCACAGGTGGGGGCGATTTGCGTGGGGGATATATTATGATGCATGGTAGGCCTATGTACATACATTGAACAGCTTCAGACTTCAACTCTACTCTTGTCCTTTCGCCTCGCTGGAAAACGTTATAGATTGTGAATAAACAAATTTCTTGACAAAAACAAAATCGGAAGAAATTAATATATATTTCCACCCTTAAAAAAAAAAAAAACAATATTCGACCACATGCCAATTGCAGCATCAGCAAGAAATTAGAATGGAAATCATTATTCAAAATGACCTTATTACCCATTAAACTTACTGATATTTTACCCAACCAGCACCTAGCCTGTCTTGTTGGATAAAATACACTCGCTTAGACATTGGGACTAAATGTTTTTTTTTTTTTTTCTGTAGTGAGCATGATAACGTCATTGACAGCATGGCGGTTAAGTACACAATATTTCTTCTGTTAACGCTTGGACTTTGTGAAGCAACCTACATGATATGCCCAGCTAACTCAGGTGAGAATCATGTCATGAAGGTATTTTCCGTCAAATTTCAGACCTTTGGCATTATAACTTGGCAGGTGTTTTCACACTCGTTGTACACCGTAACAAATTCCTCGTAAATTTTACGTTGGAAAGTCCTGCAGCGAGGTGCCAGCCTTCTACCGTATTTATTTTGTTTTTGATAAACAATTTTTTTTCTGTGAAAAGTCTGCAAAGACTGCCACTTTTTCTTTACGTGCACTGCATTTTCAGAAAAACGGAAAATCAAAGGTCATTGCAACAGTTTTGACTGCCCGTATTTTTAACAGCTTTCCAAAATGTATCCGCTTCTAATGTTAAGCCTGTTAACATAGCCTCATTCCTTATGACGTTGCATCTATCTAGGCCTTCATAGGCCTACACCAATGATGTGTGACGTCATCAATAAACGCTCATATATACATTCACTGTTGACATTCGTTGTATCGAACAATTGTTTTGTATATTTGTTATAACAAAGCCAGATCACAAATAAGATCAAAAATTGAAACATGTCTGAACTGAGCCCTTTTATCAGTAAACACTCTTCTGTCTCGTAAATTGGGGGAATTAGCCCATAATACACTGCAAGCGGCCTTGTACGGGTCTGCCCGTAAAATGTAACACGTATTTCATTTAAAGTTACTCCCTGTGAACATTTATATACCTTTCCCCGTCATTTAATACGGAAATGTTTCACAGTATAGTCTATAGGGAAAGTGCATAATATCGACCACTCGTTTAGTTGAAATCAGTTACACGAAATCAAACGCTCTAAGCGAATTAGACACCATACTCACAGCTCCACCCAGGTACTTTTGTAGGTAGTGGAGTCGCTCTGAGCGTGGGATGCCCCTCTGTTCGATGAGTATTTCGAAGGCACGCTTCCATCTCGGATACTTAAGGGGGTCGCCAGTAAATACACCAGGCTCTGGCGTCGGTAGACGACTCAGGTTTATCTGCTCTGCAAACGTATTTGTGAGATCTTGCAGCGTAGTCTGTGGACTGGGCGTTGTCAACTCGTTCTTGATCTGCTGCTGTGATGTACTAGAGTCTTGGTCTGGCTGTTCCTACTGGTGATACTGACTTAACTGCAGACTCATCCACTCCATGAGTAGCGTTCGGGGTAGGCAGGGATTTGATGTATTCTTGTACTAGTGAAGTTTTGCTGTCTGTTTCCTTTACAGCATCAATGACAATTTCAGGATATTCTTCTCGCTCTGCCTGCTCGATGGCCTTTAACCTTGCTTCGGTTTCATGCAGGTCTATCAAAGTTTGGATTTTCTTGAGTTCAGCTTGTTGCCGTTTGACCTCTTGAACGTCCGCTGAGGCGTTCTTCTTTGCTCAAGATATGATCTCTTATTTGCTGAAGAAGCTGTGGGTTGCAGAGTATTGATGTCAGTTCACTGAAGGGGGGTTGCGCATCGGGTGTTTCCGGAATTTCTGGTGTATGAACGAGGAAGGGTGTAGGCGAAGACTGCTGTCGTTCTTCTGTTGAGTCAGCCATGACGTACATAACACATGTAGACTTAAAACATGTATAATATGTTTCAAAACTTAACCAACAATAGCTAATACTATGTAGTATGTAACTCTTTGCTCAAATTCAATGTGTTTAAAATTTAGAAAGGGTACAATTAAAAACACAAATAAATTTGTGCCATCTACTTGTATCACCAAATCCAACTTATTACATGTAAAAGAATTGCATATTCACCATGTATGTTCAATGGTACACACCTATGTACATGTACACGTGACTATAGCAATACATGTATGTACATGTAGTAAAATACACTTCGCATGTGAACGGAAAATGGCAAACAATGTGATTGATCTCAATACCACTTTAATTCAGTGTACATGTACATGTATCGCATACAGTATATTCATATTCTGGAACAAATTCTGAATTGATATCAACAAAGCTCAAATCAAATGACAATTTTGTTGAATGACAATTTGCATCAAATCACAAATGCAAATTACAATTATGCAAATCAAAATGCACAAATAGACGCCAACTCAGTTTTTACTGTCCAGTTTAAAGATCCACGATGAAGTCTTGATGATCAAGAAATCCCATGTCCATGATGTCCGGTAGAACAGTCACGGTCGCAACGGACGACAGGTCGCAGGGTCATAGGGTCGCAGGGTCGTTGGTTGATGGCACCTGAACGGGCACTCGTGTCGCAGCTACAAGTGTGAAGCCATCTCATCAGTACTCAACGCAGCTACAACCTCGTCTCCAGATGTGAGGATGTGTCGCACAATCACTGATCACGCAGGGGGAGGTTCTTGTAGCAAAGACTGCTTAAGTTACGCAGGAGTTTTCTCTGTAGCGGCAGCACTAAATCAATTTCGAGGTGCAGCCTTTTAGGTGTACGTAGTGCTACTACTAGGGGTTTCGCTGGGGGTCACAGGTCACATCTAGGTCAAAGGTCTGTGACTAAGGAGTAAACAAGGGTCTCTACAGAAGCAGTTGATTATAACAACAAAGTTCTTTCTCGCATTTATTCCATGAAAATGATGAGATGATTCGCAAGTCTTGATTCCATGAAATGATTCGCAGTGGCTTGTGAAATAATCCGCAGTGGCTTCGTGAAAACTGTTACTATATAAACAAAGTAAATGTCCTGAAGTTCACAGAGTATTACATGAATTATAAAAGCATCGCACATAAATCATCACTTAATAATCGAAATTCCTAAATTCAATGGTCAAACATATACGAAAATCACACTCAGTTTTGCGCTACAGAATGTCAAAACTAATCGCAGAAATATATATAAAATGAATCAAAAATATGGTTTACACTTCTTTCTTATGAAACAAAAGGATCTCTAAATTACATCCTTGCATCCTTTCCCTCTTATTTGAGTTTGTTGGGTCTCAAAAGAGACAAAACCTCAAGCGATTCTCCGAAAATATCGTCCAAAGATGTCTGACATAAAGGGATTTTACATGTGCTAATGTGTGTTTGTTCGTGGCTCAGTTGTGTTCTCCAAAGTCATCTGACAGAGGGCGCTATACACAAATGCAAACTAGTGAATACATTAACAATCATTTTACGATTGTTTCTGCTCATGGCGATGTAATTCATTTTCACTGACAAACCGACTGACATACTGAAACTAAAGTCATCTTACCTGCTAAGCACTGCTGGAAAATCACAACAAACGCTAGCATGGAGGCAAGGGCCATACTTTTTTTTGATGTACTACATGTATATAATGTATGTTAGAACCAAAGGTTATAATATATCTGGTGTTATCACTTTGAATATAAATAGGGCTATACCTTACTCACGTCGAGCTGTGATTACGAATATCTCATCACTGCATGAGCCGATATGGACTTGTGGTTTTGAGCTTCGTAAATGGACGTGTTCACAAACAGAATGATACAGATTTTTTTTTTCAATCACACTTCGTTGTTTTGTTTTTAGTCCTCCGATTGATAATCATATAAACGGCATCGTGTTTTAGTAAGAAATAACTTGTGAAAAATGAAAGTGTAAATAATTGAAACGGTCATGCTTACAGAAGTAATATTGCTTGATGTTTCGGGAGTGGTAACCTACCCCAAAAGAAAAAAAAACAAACTATGCATATTGAGATCCAAAAAGGTCTTCGGTTTCTGGTTTGCGCGTGCCTCGCCGTAGCCATGCGTGTCGGCAAAATTAAAAAGTTTGTTTTTTCAATGTAAGATGACATCTCAAAACCGCCAGTTGGGGTTACGGTCCAGTATAAGCCTTAAGTGTCTCTCTGCCGGTGGGCTCCCACATGTTTTGCACTAAATTTAGCCGGGCACAACCTCGTCCCCAGTGCTTACTTTATTTCCAACCCTGGACAGTAAACTGCGTCGTCGCAACACTTTTGGGACAAGCTCCAAAACAGAAACGAAGTAACACCCAATTCCACTGCAGTGTTACTTTGTGAAAACCTCAAAATGACAAATGTTGGTTACACGAAGTAACACCCAAGTGTTCTTGTGCATATCGGACACTGGCGGGAACAAGTTTTGCACAACTCTGCAACACTGTTACAGAAAACAATTGGATAAAAACGGTTAAAAGTTTGACAGGATTGTAATTAATATGTACTTTTGTGGGGTTACAGAAAAAATAAACTAAAGTGGCATGCATACGCGCAGTTTCTGCAGACTTCCAACTTTGCTAAACTCCGGAAAACGTTTCAACTAAAGTTCATCGCAACTGCTATTTTCCTCTCATCATGCTTGTATGCAGAAAACCTGAAAGCAATACTTGATTACTTGCAAATCCCATGAAGTTTGTATACTGATAGCTTCTATGTTTAAAAAGACCCCCGTCTGTGCAGCTGTGTGTTAAACCTGTAGTAGTTTTTTTTTTCGTTTGTTAATATTGAGTGGCATTTCATTACATAGTATGGACTGCTACAATTAATTTAAGATGGAGTTGGCAATTGATACATTGTAAATACAACTCTCCTCATTATGTATGAATGAAGCTTATTTTTAGTCCTTCCTTAGTTGCATTCGTTGGTTATTTTGCATCGTCAACACTCCAATAATATGTTTGGAAACATTGTAATTCATCCTTATATTTACGTACATTAATTAGTACGGCATGAACAAAAAATTCCTTTGCAACCCCTCCCAACCCCCCCCCCCCCCCGAAAAAAAATGTTTTAGCCTCCCTGGGGAAATTGTTGATGTTGCCGGTTAGAAAACAAAAAACGAAAATTCTATATTTAGCATAAACTTCCAAGATAGAGGCCATGCACAAGATTAAACACTGCGTGTTAAAGTCTATGTTAGAAAGTAATGAGCCGATTTTGATGATCTTTGGTGTTCAAGCTACGGGTTTTTGAGGGGCTGATTCAGTGTTTGTGGTCTATTTAATGATTGTATTATAAGGTCGCGTGAATCAGGCCAAGATCAAGGTAATTTTGATTTTACGTTAAAGTCAGTTTTCATTGCACTTCCGGTAACGACGGAAGTGGAGGTCAAGCGGTTTTGTGCAGGGAATAAGAAATATTGCCCAAAACCACCACCATCAACCACCTCACGTAAAATGAAGGCAATACTCTATTTATAGTTCAAAAGTTTAAGTTCAAACTATTTCGTCAAAATCTGTCCTTCAAAGGCTTGTAATTTGATACATATTGACTTCATGATGACGTCCCAACATTTATAACAGTTTCGGATGGAGGTCCAAGATTATACAGGTCAATTAACCGTTTGGAAGAAATCGTGGTTTGATGTGATTTTGAGGCTCATTTCTAAATTCACCCACTTTTGACATTCCTGTAGACCCGGAAGTAAAGGTCGAACAACTTGACGTACACAAATTAAATTTGATGCTAAAACAGCTGTGTAACACTTAAAGTTTCTGCCTAGAATCATAACAAATTGTGCCTCATCGCCAGTTAGTTACATGTATAGCGCCCTCTTGTAACCTGTTAATGTATCCCATGGACGCCGCCATGGTATTTTCATGTTGTGTGTCACTATCCATTTGAGTTGTTCGATAAGTGTTTTGTTTGTTCTTCATTTATTCGTGTGTTGCCCTTCATTATCGATCCAGTGGCGCATGAATAACGAAAAGCTTTCAGCAAGATAAGCCGCATCATTGAATAGAAAAGCAAACATTTTCTGATTGGCAATAAAACCAGATGCACTAATCACTGAAATGCATCTCCATTTTCAACTTGAAATGTAAAATGACACACTGATGGAAATATCAGACATTTGGGTGTACATCTGGAACTGCCTTTCTTCAACTATTATTCTGGGCATCTTAGGCACACTGACAAATGCATGCAGCTCTTTAACAGTTCACTTCACAGTCCTATCCGTTAAAAAAATGATTTCAGTGTGATGGTAATGACCATATTTCGTGTCATTTTTAACGGGAAAGTCATGGACCTAAATTATGTCACTAATATCTCGGAGTAAGTGCTGAAAAGTCATTTTTAAAATTGCCTATGCAAACTCAAACTGAATAGCCTTCAGTTACAATATTGTTTTAATATGAAAAAAACATAATATGAACGAACCTATGAATACAAAAAACAGAGATTAAAACATGCAATCAGAAATCCAATACAGTATTGTAAAGCAACGGTTTATGCGTTTCATTTTACATTGTGGCCTACGATAGTATATACACTTATTTTTTCTTCTTCTAAATTATGTTGAATTTAGTTTACAACTCATAAAAACATTTCACATTTGTAAAGCTTGTATTAAAAAGAATGAAATCATATCACTGCACATTGTTTTTGCTTTCTAGTGTTAACAATAGGGAGTTTTACATTCAGGAGATAAATATGAGTGGATGGAGGGGTGTTGCACTACGCGACCACACGAGGGCGGTCTTGTGGAAAACGCCCGTGACTTGCAATGTGTCTAACTCTAAGACACAGTTTTGTTTCACAAGTACGGCGCATCCCCTGTTGAATTGTGGATCTTAATATTTCTGAAAATGGGTGATTAATGATTGTTCTCAGATATAAATTTAACTTTCCTTCGAGAAAAAAATAATAACCCTGCTTGCTCACATGTACTTTCTATCTATATTTTTATTGTTTTGAAATTTAGCTGTATGTTTTATTGTTCTGTCAAGATTAACTTTAAATTGGAAACGCTACAGACTTTTGAGTTGGAAGGTGCCATTCCCATTGTTTGATTCATTCAAATTGGTGATAAGAAAACCAATGGAGCTAATAAGCCAAACATGATAAACTTTGTGTCTTTGTGGTGCTTCATTCTTTTTTCCCCAATCTGTAATGTGCATGTACTTTGATTATCTGATATTTCGTTCAGCACGGAGAGTCCTGAACGTTTTTGGCCAGCCAAGGAACGTACAACGTGGAGTCTGGCACCTAATGTCTTGCCCAGAACTCCGTCGCAACGAAGACATTAAGGGTGTGATTTGGTACAAAGGGGAAAGCATGGATGACCCAGCGATAAAACGTCTCGTTACCCTCTATTCTGGCAAAGTCATCCCCGGCAGAGAGCGATTCGGCATAATGTCAGACTTCAGCCTCGTTATACAAGGTGTTGATGACATGGATGAAGGTAGATATCTGTGCGAGGTCGTGACAGCTTCAACGGGGGACAGAAATGGAGAAGTTGACATTAGGGTTATTGGTAAGCAGAAGCAGCTTTACTGGTAGAAGTTATTATTGAAATAAGATTGGAATCAGCAAAGTCTGCAGCCAAATTGAGAAGTCTTAAGTTGAAACTGAGATATGCTTTGAATATCCCAACTCCCATTCTGGTTCTTTTGGGGTTTTAAGAAGAGTGAGGAGAGAAGTTGACAAGATCACTCACACATCTTAATATGGGTTTACCCTTTGCTTTGCAATCCTTCCAAAAAATATGTTAATCTCTGATGTGATCGAGGTATTCATTCTAATCTTGATTCATATCTCTGTAAGCCTGTGTTTTTTGTAAGAATGGTTGTTCGGTAAATCATTAAGAAATTCTTGAAAATTGAACGAGTCAAATAGAAACAAATTATGTGCACACAAAAAACCATGAGGGTGAACATGAGTACAGTTGGCATAATAGAAGTTAAACATTTAATTATATGCTCTATGGATCGATAAATATCAACTGATCATGTGTATTTATTTTTAAATATATTTCAGGAAACTTCTTTCCAGCCAGCACAAGTGAGGCATCATCCACAGCTAGTTTCCAGCGAGGACGCAGACAGACGCCTGAAGTAGTGTATTGGTCAACGGGAGAGGGCGTCACTACAGATACACAGATCACTGGTGCACGTTTCTCTGATGGTGTTACCCTGCAGATCCAATATGGCGCCGATTACAGCATTGGAAGCGATGCTTCACTTACAGTCAACTCCCTGAATGACGTACAAGATACACAGAGATTCTGGTGTCACGTGTTCCAGTCAGATGGTACTCTCGGAAATTGCGACACCAATGTCCAGATATCAGGTAATGCAAAAGGTATGTTAATCGAATAGAAGACGTAGTGCTTTTTTTCGTTGACGAAGTTAATTTTGCAACAAACATAAACAATAATAAGCAATAACACAAAACAAGAAACATTTTCCATACTAAATTTTCTTTACCGATTTGAAACCGTTGCTCTACATTTCACCCTTTCTTTGAAGTAGATGATGTGGAATCAGCTAGTGATGCACTGAAGGCATCGGAAAGATCTTTCTACCTCCGAAGCGACAAACAGCAGATGCTCCCTTGCCTGAGCTGGACACCTGGCGACACAGCTTGTGAGGTGGAGTGGAGTAAGCTCGACAACCCAGATCGACAAATCATCAGTTACAACCTGTTGACTGGTGTCGTCGATTCTAGTCCTGAATTCGATCTCGCCAGTGACTTTGGTTTGGTGATTCAGTCAGTTGATGATGATCATGCTGGAGTGTATCGATGTGCTGTGGGAGATGAAATCCAGATAGATGTTGAAGTCCGAGTGATTGGTAGGTGCAGGGATTGAGCTTTTAGCTGAGACATCAGATTTCTAGTTTTAGGAAACTTACCATTTTGTCTGTTATATCTGCAAGGTTTTATATACAGGCATCATTCCAACCTATTTTTTCTCTCTCATTGTGCTTTCTTACTATAGGGGATCGCTTTCCATTGGACGGAGGTAGCGCTAAAAAAGGTGACAACGTGACCATTAAACCTGAAACTAGATTTTCTCTTCAATGTCCGGCTCTCTCAGACATCTCCTTGACAACGAAGGCAACTTTGTTCTGGTCCTTTGGCG
Organism: Patiria pectinifera; assembly: GCA_029964075.1. Lineage (NCBI taxonomy): Eukaryota > Metazoa > Echinodermata > Asteroidea > Valvatida > Asterinidae > Patiria > Patiria pectinifera. The sequence goes on along the minus strand of CM057148.1, from coordinate 11,071,487 downwards.
CCAATGATGCAGAGTCTACCACTGTGATCGGCACACTGAATCTACCAGATGGTCCCATAAAGATGTCTGATCTGGGAAAGGACTGCCTCGGCATATCAATGGAGGGCACTCTGCTCCTTAACAACTGTTACCAAAATGATGACGTCAGATACTGGTGTCATGTCTTCCCTGTGAATGGCGATCTGATGATATCACATGTGGATGTGTTGTTAAAAGGTAAGTTTTTGCCTTTCATGACGTCACATCTTGCTACCATGTTAGTCAGTTGCTGGTCTTATCATAATTATCATACGTTGACGTATCTATCAATACAGTATAGTATGCTAACTTTTATCTTTTGAAAGAAACAAGTGACTGCACTTTTATGTGAGGAGATCGATAAAAATTATCTGCTAAAAAGAACTTTGATGAAAAATGGAATGATGTGCCATGGCAAAAGATCATCAAAATTACGCCATTAAATCCTTTGTGGGGATGCCAAACCATTCTCCTGTTTTTCTGTTAAGGACATTATTGTGTAAAGAGGTTTGTGAGAGTCGATTCAAGCCATGGTTTGGTATAGACGAAATTCAAATTGTCTTCCGTTGTGAAACACATTGTTTCAAATATTCCTTTTTTCATTTGATTATCTGTATGCATTAGATTCAAACGGTGATCCTGAAACAATCAATGTCGTCGCCATCGCCGTTTCCGTGTCTTCAATCGTCGTTGTTCTTCTCTGGATTGTTCTTTTCCTGATCTGGAAGTGGCTTCTACGGTCTTCCCATTCTAGAGATGACAAGGAGAGAGGTGATTACAAACGGCTGCATAAGCAAGGTAAGAAATAGAAGAGGGAACAACTAAAAAGGCAATGTCAAAAGAGAATGTCAGCAAATGTCATTGAATGCCTATTGTATTTGGCATCCCTGCAAAATCATTTCGACGATCATGTTTCTTTTCTTTCATGGTTAGCCTATCAAGGAGGGTGCCATTCGCTGTTTTAAAGTCTGTACAAACTGGATTGTACTTTCCGACATTGCTAACCAGATTAGATATACACAGACCAGAGAACATGGGAAAGCATTAATTGCTTCAAGTTTGGATTACAAAGTGACGTAAAGCCTGTCTACCCTCAAATGTTTATAAATGGAACCTGTGACGAAATACCAGAACAGCTTTGAATACAATTGGCTGTAGGATTGTATTAAAGAAATCAATGCATCCTGCAGGCCAAAAAAGCACTCAATTGATATGTAAACATTTTCCTTTAATTGTTTGACAGAATCCGTCCCGGCGTTGGATTTGAAGACGCTTGCCAAGATGATCAAAGCGTTTGTGATCTGCAAAATGGGCAAAATTCCTATCACACCGTGGCTTGACGGAGACGATGCTCGCTCTGCACCAATAGATACAGTCTACAAAGCCTTGGAGATGTTCGTCAATGTCTCCCACGAAGGTAACACTGTAAAGTATCGATTAGACTCAGAGTTTGGTATCTTTGATGATGGTATTCCAGAATTGGCCAGTAAGCATGCTATACTACAAGGTAGACGGGGTTGTGGTAAGACTACTTTTTTGCACAGACTGATATACGACTGGGCCATTGGAAGGGAACGTGCACTATGGGGTAGAGATCAGATAGTTGTTCTTGTCCCAGCTTGGTTGCTTATTAAAGCTAAAGCTGCAACCATCGGTGAAGCAGTCGTTCAATGCATGCTTCCAAAAGACGCAAACATTTCGGCGGAATCCATTAGTACACACTATGCACGAGACAAAAGCAACCTGACAATTTTGGTAGATGACTGTAATGACCAGCACGTTATTGACGCTGTCATGAAGGTTATGACAGATAATGAAGTTCTTGGCTGTCAGTTAGTTTTGACCACTAGAAACGCAGAGCTGGCAAAAATTGCGTCACGAAAACACAACATGCGCCATGTCACCAATACCGGTTTTACGCTCAAAAATGCCATTGAATACATCAATGTAGTTTTGGATGCTGCTCAAGGGAGAGAGAAATCTACACCTGAGCACAAAGTGGTCAAAAGTGAAGCTGAAACGAAATCAGGTTCGACAGTGGACACAAACATCGAACAACATCTGGTAGACACCGAACAGGCAACTCTTCAGGAAGCTAAGGATAACACTGCCACTGACGAAAATCTTGAGAAGACAGAAGAATCCAAAACAACTAAACCAAAGAAACTACGAAATCTTCATCGATATCTTGAAGAGGACATTCTTCAACCAGATATTTCATGTCTCCCATCTGTCTTGGCGGCTCTCTGTCAGATGTCAATCTGGTCAAAAGGAGATGCCTTCAAACCTGAAGTTACCATGGCAAATTTGTTCTTTAGATTGGTCAAGTGCATGTTCGACAGGAGGAAAGGTCTGGAGGTAGGTGTCACTGAGGGAAACCAACTCTGTCTGCTCTCGGCAGACCAACGGAACGTACTGGCGGAGCTTGGTAGAGTGGCTTATTCAAGACTGGTTGACAGTTGTTCAAATCACGCGGACTACTCTACCGAGGACTTCTTAAGTTCGTCAGAGAAGGGAAAACACGCCTTAGAAGTTGCAAAAGAAGTTGGACTTCTTTGTCCATTGCAGGTTGAGTCCCAGGTGAAATCTACGCAACATAGTACTGCGACAGTTTCTTCTGAGGTACCAGAAGTACAGATACGGTCAGGGTTTCATTGTTGTAAGAGAAAGCAACTAGGTAGAACTGAACCAGATTCGAAATATCAGGATACAGAGCTCACTCCCCTGACAAGTCCTCAAGTTGAAAGGGTTTATTTTGTCTTGGAGATTCTTGAGCAGCTTTGCGTTGGTGTGTTTTTCGCTCAGACCAAAGGAAACGTGAGAAAATTGTACGCACACATTAAAAAGATTGGCAAAAGGGAGATTCTTCAGAGGTTTTCAAATGTATTCCAGTTTGCCTTCCAAGATAATCAGTTTGACGGATTAGCTCATGTTGATAATTGTGCACAGATCATCAACTTTAGATATAATCAGGTTAGGCCCCTCCGTGTTGTGTTGCAATTGCAAACGTTCATGGAGTTGTGTCTCCAGATGAATTTCGAAAGGCAGTGTAAGGGGGCCTTGAACAAGAAGCTGAAATCGATCTTTCCTGACTGGAGGGTCCGCTTAATTGGGACATCAAGTAACACACTGCGTCTGTTGTCGTACCTACTCGAACATGCTCAGCCGGTAGATAAGAGCAAGCTGAATATTAAGTCGGTTGAACTGCTTCGGATTGGTAGATATGACTGGTCAGAGCTTCTACAATACATTGTATATTTTAGTTCCTGGAAAAGGGAACCTGAGGATAAGGAAACGAAGATGGAGAAACCGACGAAGAAGACAGCTTTGAAAACAAACACCGAAGACACTCAGGCATCTTCAACTGGAACCAAACAGGCAAGAGCTCCAGCAACACAGAAAAGCGTCAAGAAACTGACAACCAATGCTGGGAAGGTTAGTTCAAGCTTAAACGAGCCGCAGCCAAGCGAAGAAAAACAACCAAAAACCAAAGCTGACCAAACAACAATGCCAGATCCACGAACCGAAGGTGACAATAAACCGAAACTGGAAGTCCTCCAATATTCACCTCCAGTTGGAAGCGAATCATCAAACAAGGATGGTGGCAATGAGAATGAATCTATTGACTTGTCATTAGATGAAGATATTGCATCGGGTGATGTTATCGACAGTAACAACGATCAGGCTATATTGAAACAGTTGTGTGAGGTAATACATTCCAGACACCAAGACATGCCTCAGTTTCCTCCAGGAATGTTAGATATCAGTGTCCTCCAAACTATGCAGACTTTTTGTCTACAGGAAGTCTTAGATTCACAGGCAGGGGAGTGCTACTCATCGGGTGCAGCAAGAGACTTGGCTCGCTACCTTCCTCGTCTGGAAATGCTGGAGAGTCTGGTTCTGGTTGGGACGATTCTGAGTTCAGACGCTATTTGTGAATTAGCGAAAAGTGCTCACCAACTCCCAAACTTGAAAAAGGTAGATCTCCGTCTGAATAAGGAGTTTGATGACAGAGCCTTTGTGGCGGTAACAAATTTACTTCTTCGTCACTGCAGAAATTTGACGGATCTCAGACTGTCTCTGTACAGAGTAACTGGTGAAGGATTTGATCATGTTCAAAAGAAAATGGATGCTGATGCGTACGCGTGGGCAAGATTGAAGACACTGTATCTGCTGCATGGATCGCCTGCTGAGACGTTTGTCGGATTCCTCGGCAACAGCTTACAATACTTCCCTTTAGTTGAATGTTTTCATCTTTCAGCATATACACATAAAAAAGGAAGAATACAGGACAGTACTAAGGAGGAGTTCGAACGAAATATGAAAAATCCGATAATCATGACAAATCTCAAAGACCTAGACATTGGCAACATGGAGACACTAAATGTAAGCATTGCATCCTTGGAACTCCCAAAGAAGAAGACAGGAATCTTGAAAACGGCAGGGACAGTCGTGTCTGATCTTTCGAAAAGGGCAGCAAGCGACATTGCAGAAAAGGTTGAGTTCATACGGTATTAAGCGAGAACACAAAATCGGTGGGTATAAAGACGACAAGCGAGAACGCAGAATCGATGTGTAAAAAGACAGCAAGCAAGAATGCAGAATCGATGGGTAAAAAGACATCAAGCGAAAATGCAGAATCGGTGGGTAAAAAGACAGCAAGCGAGAATGCAGAATCGATGGGGAACAAGACAGCAAGCGAGAATGCAAAATCGCTCAGAAAAAGAGACGGCAAGTGAGAATGCAGAATCGGTGGGAAAAAAAGGTAGCGAGTATGCAGAAATGGTGGGAAAAAAAGCTAGCGAGTATGCAAAATCGGTGGGGGAAAAGACAGCAAGCGAGAAAGCAGAATCGATGGGGAAAACAACAGCAAGCGGAAATGAAAATCGGTGGGAAAAAAGACAGCCAGCGAGAATGCAGAATCGCTAAGAAAAAAGACAGCAAGCGAGAATGCAGAATCGGTGGGTAAAAAAATAGCAAGCGAGAATGCAGAATCGGTTGGGGAAAACACAGCAGAATCGGAAGCAGACAAGATTAGTGGCCCGTCGGTTACCGTTGCAGGTGCCGCTGCAGGAGCTAACGCTGTTATGCCCGTTGATAATAATCACCATAGTGCATGAATGTTCGAGTGGATTCTTCGACGATGAAGAAGTATGTTTCAAAAGATTGTTTTCAAAATGGCTTTACCTTATTAATCAGTGTCATCAACTGTAATATTCACAGAAAACAATAAGTATTTGGGAGCATCCGCATAGGCCCTATTTTGAGCAGAAGTGTGATGAAAATGTATATAGCTCTATAAGGTTTATATATTAATTAGTATACATGTTATATCTTAGTATATACATGTACATTTCAGTTCATAACAGTCACGTCTAGCCTCGTTTAAGCACTGGTACACATTTGCTGTCTCCAACATTTCGTTGTTTTATAGACTTTTTGTATGGACTTGCAGTGATCGAACTAAAAAAAAAAAAAAACTTTGTCAATCCAGCATCCCATGTTCTTGGTGTGTAAGTTAAAGAAACCCTGACTGTAGGCCGTGAAAGCACCTTGGTTTGTAACAATCATGAGTGCACGTGCATTTGTTCTCGCTCATCCATTCTACCACTTACCTGTTTTTAGTTGCGGTAGCAGCTCAACAAATCACCATGTCTCTCTGTTAGTCCGTATACGTTAGTTAGTGAGTTAGTGAGTTTCAAAGTAACAAATCTTGACATTGTCCATTGCTCCTACCTATTATTACAAGTAAATTGCCATCCTCCATACAGAGAACCAGTGTTGAGATACGCGCTGTGTAACACACACATATGGGTATAGGCATTATACCCTCTACTCACTGAAACCACAAATACTAAAAGAAACGGGTACTGGAAATGGTAACTGTACCCCATGTAAATTTAGTATGTCTGCTTGCTGTAGAAACCAAACATTTCTGCTTGTGGAAACATTTTATGTAGGTACCCATCGAATTCAAAGGGATAACCTTTGCACTTAATTTGGCACACTAAATCTGTCAGACATCCATTAACAAAACATGCTTTTAAAGCGGCCGAGTCGCTCTACCAGATGGCCTCCATTGGCGGTATATTTGCCTGTCACTCACGAAGTGTATTTACAACTGCGCATGCACAGCTGCTATTTGCTGTCAACTACATGTATATTGAATATTCAGACCGAATTTAATGAAGTTCACATGAATTACTGTGTGTACCTGTTGCCAAGGTCTTATCCACAGTTGTTTCTGTTTCCGTTTCATATTCTTCCTCCCCAACTACATTTCAGCCATTTTCTCCGTACTCTTTTCTTATCGGACTACGCCCTCTTGGGCTTGACATCTCAGATATCTTAGGTATCGCTAAGAGTGTTCTATGCGAGTTGGTTGTCGTTATCGAGCTCAAGTGTTTACATCCTGATGCTATTCTGTACTTCTGTACAACTATGCATCCCCCGATGGAATATTGTGCTACATATGGGCCGGAGCTTTTGCCTGTTATTTCTCTTCATTAGAACGGGTGCAAAATTTAGCTTTGCCCCCTCCCCGAGGAAAATATCCTGGCGACTCTCGTCCTTGCCTAGTACGTGCTTCTCTCCATTCTATGATCTAGCCTACTTGGAGAAGAATATATCAATTCCTACCTCCAGCTTTCCTGATTTTTTCCTGATTGAGTGGCTTTTATAGCCTTGCTTGGGACGATTTTCCACAAGTGTCTTCTGACACATGCAACTAGTATTTTCTTTGTGGTCGTTCATCCTTAGATTGTAAGTTTTTAGTATTGCTTGTGGATGGAGGTTCGCTTATGATTTTTTACAATCAAATGATTAGTTTATGTCTTAACTAATCGTTTAAATGCTAATATTTTATGGAAACTATTGAATAAAATAAATGTCATAATTATTCATATATCAACCTAAAGTTCTTGTCACTTTGACATAAAAGATACTTACCTTCTTTTTTGAGTTAAATATCCATTACCTTTTAACAGGAGACGTGTCAGTCTATGAAGAGTACTCATATAGTACCAATGAACAACAAACAATGATGACGAACAGAGCACACTGTTCGAAACTTCGATCGAGTTCATAAAACTGGTTCTTCTCGGAACCAGTACAAAACTCAAGAGAAATATTATATAACGTACCATATAAACATATGGTACTCATAATATACATGGTACTCAGTGATTATTCATGCGATAACAGAACTACTCGTTCTGTGATTATGGTAAGAAACAATCATATGCATGTTTATCACAAAACAAGAGTTATTAAAAATAATGTGTATATAGGCATAAAATATTGCTAGAAGATGTAGTTACCGTAGAAAGGACAACATTTTTATTTCAATAAGTATACAACTAGATAGATAAGCCTGATTTGCTGGCGTACTTGACAATTGCGACACTGCTGCTCCCTATGGCAAAGAATAAGTTTGAATACATGCGTCTGAAGGTTTATAATTATCCATATCTCCTTTTTGTTTAATGTACGTTTAATCTTAATATCACTGAACGCAGCCTAGCTGTTACTTTCGATATAACTGAAATGCAAGTTTGTATTTTAAGTAAGATTCACTGAACGCAGCCTAGCTGTTACTTTCGATATAACTGAAATGCAAGTTTGTATTTTAAGTAAGATTTTAGGCTTTGCATGGTGGAGATACTAAATAATGAAAGGTTTGCGGAAACACCATGTGCGAATTATTTCTCAACTAAGAGAATGGTTCTGAAAAGAACCACAGGTATAAACTCGACGTTCCGGTCAGTATGCTCTGACCGTCTTCAGGAGACGGTCAGAGCATACTGAAGACGGTCAGAACATACTTACCGGAACGTCAAGTTTATACCTCTGGTTCTTTTCACAAACATTATCTTAGTTAAGTTTGTATTTTCTTTAAAATTTTGGTGTACGACATGTATTTAGGTTTTGGATTTTTATTTCTCATTTTGTAAACTTTGACCTACATTCATTAAGTTAATTATCGTTTGACTACGCCTCTCTATATTTTGCGGTTTGTCATAATTATTGCCTGGGGAGTATGGTTTATCTCAATACGGTAATCATTGCTGGCAAGTTATCAGTTCATTTGTTTGAACTGAAAAATTCATTAATAGTGTATATGATATTGCTGATTGTTATGGTTGTTCTAAAGATAATAATCATAATTTAAAAGGTGTATCTCCCATATTCTCATTTTTTGAAATAATATCTTACTTTGTTTTACTGTCGAAATTTCCACTTTTTGCATCTAAATAATCAAAGTTCTCTGATTTTGAATGGTTCACAGTTTTATAACATTCATATTCAACATTATTGTTTTCACATGATGTGGCAATTGGCTTAACATCCATTACTTTGTTGATGCAATATTCATTTCTTCTCATTTCCTATCTCCGTACAATAACTTTGTTTTGGATTGTCGATACAGTTAATTATCAAAAGGTTTTCGGTTTTAAGATTAAAAAGATAATACGATTATCTAAAAATGTCTGCTATAAATATGCAAAACCCTAAAAATATAATTTTAATTTCAAAATGCATCGATAAATTGATTTCACGTTTATGTACATTAACATAGCCTATTAATGCTCCATGCTTTCTCGCTAGACTTTAATTTTAAAGCAGCTTTACCTTGAGATTTTATATTTGAATGTTGTATTTTTACTCAATTTTAAATCAGCTTTACCTTGAAACTTTAGATTTGAATATTGTGTCTTTGCTTTAAACTATCTCTTGCTATTAAACAAAATACATGGGTCCGTATACATCAATGAATCCCTCGCTGTTCATTTGTGTGAGTCTGGTATTTTTTTCAGTACCGATCTATCCCCGTCTGCATTTGAAAGAAAACAACAATTAAAACTGTCTTTCTCTTTTAAAATCTGGATCCAAGTCGTATCTATATTAAAGGGGCTATGACATCAATCTTCACTCGAACATAATGTGCTCAAAGTCTATTCCTCTAAAATGTTTAAAAACTATGAGAAATGCCTGTATTGATGACAACGTTTATGAAATGCACGTTTAACTTTGTGATGTACGATGGTACTTGTAACGTTACAGGAACATTTTATATAATTTCTAATTATTTCGTCATTTTTTCCGTCAACAAAATTCATACCCCACTACTGCCCCTTTAACCCTAGGCTAATTAAAGGGAAGACACAACATTTTCAAACATCAAAACAACGAAATGATCAAACTATCACAAAATGCCTTACTGGATTGTTAGGAAATGACTATATACATTATCCTGTAACATTGTGGCGCCTGGTGTGCTGAAATTTTAAGCATTGGAGAAAACTGGCATTTCTTCAAACACTACGGCTGTTTTTTTCATATTCCGCACTTCCTTTGCATTTGATTACACACCTGTGAATGGGTATAAACCTGCTAGACAGATTTTTTGACCTTACATTTCCTCAAAGTCTACAAGTTGATCCGTTTTATCTTAAGTGGGGTCAGAGAACCAGACTACAAGAACATATTTGGTTTTCTTGGATTTTCAAGCATCTCGGAACCCAAAACGTGAAGCAAGTCAATTTAACAGTATTTTCTGTATAACACTAATCCTCCGAAGCCATTTATTTCTGAAAGTTGCAGCAAAAGCAAATGTTGTACATTCCCTTTAAACTTTAGACCCAGAATTTCCGAGGACAAGATCAGACACAGGCCAACTCCCATATGATTTGTATTGCACGTTCCAACAACAAAGATTTTGAAGTTTAGCTGCTGTTATCACAAGGCCATTAATCACCATGTCTCTATGCCCTCTCTTGTAGCCTGGGAACAGGGCCTAATTTCACAGCGCAGTTAGCAGAAAAGTTGTGCTTAGCATAGTAGAAAAACAGTTTGCTATTCTTAATTTGCACTAGTTCACGGCGTGGATGTCCTAGCGGTCGTGCGTTCATAGAGATTTCCATTAAATCAAATGAGATATGTTGCCCTTCACCGACATATATACACTTTGAAAGTTGGGGGAAAAAATCACTTGGGTGGGACTCGAATCCACGACGTGCTGCTTTCTAGTGCAGATGTCTTACCACTCGACAATGCAGTAAGACATCTGCACTAGAAAGCAGGAGATCATTGGGTCGAGTCCCACCCAAGTGATTTTTTTTCCAACTTTCACTCGGGAGGTAACACACTGAGTATACAGTGTTTATATGTTGGTGAAAGGTAACAAAAACGAATTTAATTTCATTTACATCACCCCGACGCAAAATTTCATCTGATGAGGAGATTTATATTGTTACGTCACTAAGTTAAGCAAATTCTACCTCTAAAGTAAGATTGCCTTTTGCTGTGCTTATACTGCTTACGGTCTCCATGAAATAGACAAAGGCTCTGTTAGCAGAATACGTGTGCTTAGCAGCGCCATGAAATTGGGCCCAGGTGGTTATCATCCTTTTCAGCTATATACATGTAGCCTCAGGTACTGTGTATACACACCGTACTTAAACATCCGGCATTGAACTCTGTGTATTTACATGTATAACCCTGCGACACACTCCTAGCCTCTTTGTAGCAGACACGTCGTTCGCCAAACTTGTTTTTGCTTTGCTAAAATTCAACACTCGACACCAGCTTTAGGCGCATTATGCTTGTGCAGCAACCTATGGCAAGCTTGTGATGTTGATCTTTTCTTATGGTCATTTGCATAATAAGTGCGTTGGAATTTCATAAAGGTGCGTTATCAAAGCCTCAAATCCAAGGCCACAGGCAGAGCTCTAGTTCATAGCTATACAGCAGTGGCTTGCAAGGACCCGTTTAAACCCTATGAACCAATATTTTGTGTTTTTCTTGATCAATTTCGTTACTTCCCTGTCATAAAGTCTGAATCAAAGTCTGAGTATACCAAGTGCGAGTCTGTGTGCCCTATATCTGAGTCTCAGTCTGAGTAGGAGGTTGAGTTTTGATGGAGAGAAAAATATAAATAGATGTCATGTGATTTGGCTTGTATTATGAACTCATGTACAGACCCGAATGTTGTATCCTGATGTTATCATCTCAAAATCCATTAATTTACATCGTTAGCCCAAGAGAAAATGTTGCAGCCTGTTTTGACTAAATGTTCCATACAATTTGGGAAATCGGTTATATTTTGGTATGTCAATAGTAAACCAGGCAATTTGTGCACAAACCTTTAGGACTGTGAACAAGTCAAACTTTTCATGTGATTCCTCCTCATTGCATAAAGAATTGATCGAGCGATCATCTTGTCTTCATGTTCGTAGATTATTGCATGTGTATAAATAGCCGTTAATGTTACACCCAAACTTGACCATGCATGCTCCCAACATTGTCTGGGACCGTCCAAACCATGTGTTCCAGTCCAGTTGAGACACTTGTTGGGCCCATATGGCCGTGAGTGCCGAAAACATAAAAAAAACTAAAGTTAGCCCAGCTTGACTCACTCTTAATAGCTGACAAAATTCTCCAAACATTTCACGAGGCAAATGCAAGGTCCTCAGTGTTTCACCATTCAAGTTTGAGGTCTCAATTTAATGTATTAAATGACACTTTTCTTCAAAAGTTTGCACCTGAAAAGCAAAATGATTAGATTTGAAACTTAAGACTAGACTGGTACACGTCCTACTGTTTGAAGAGACTGACAATATCAGTGGTCGGGTGGCATGACTGATGAAGGAAATGTGCCACAGAGATTAGGAACTACACGTTCATGTTTATTTTGACACAGTTTATTGATGCCAAATTAAAACCTGTCCGAAGTAAGAAGAATTGAAAAATCTAGAACATTTACGGCAAAAGACGATCTTTTATTTTCTCTCGGAAAGTATGCTTTATTTATTTAACAGTATTTTTCAAGTTTAACAACAGAACACAATACTTTTTCCATGCCAGATTAAAACTCACAACGGTAGCCACAGCTTTTTAAACAATTATTGTGTTGTTGATGCAGTAATTAGTGCTACCATAGAAAGAATTCCATACAAGGCCACCACAAATCTGGTAAAGACACACTATTTTAGGAGTGCAAAATTTCTTTAATAATACTCTAACCTTTTCTCTCATGGCCCATAGACTTTGTGCAGGAGGTCTGAGTGCCGGCCTTGTATGGAATTCTTTCCGCTACCATAAGCTAGCTGCTGATTGGAAATCCTCACTTTTCGCACTATTTTGCAACACATTTAGAGATATTAACATGGGGATGTGACATTCAGTGTACACGCACAAGGCGTCAAAACTCACAAGTTTAGTGCACTCTTTCAAAAAAATGTAGACGCCACAATTAATGACTAAAACGTCTGCCCCAATCCGATTTGTAGCTCCACCCCTGCTGTAGCACATTGTAACTAAAAAGTAATTAACAGCGTCATTGCAATGTATCAAAATGTATTTTATTTTACAAAATGGCGTCCATGCAGTGAATGGAACGGACGCAGGTATCACAGGTACTGTGTATACCACCGTACTTAAACATCCGCCATTGAACTCCATGTATTTACATGTTTAACCCTGCTACCCACTCCTAGTGCCTTTGTTGCAGACACGTCGTTCGCCAAACTTGTTTTGCTTTGCTAAAATACAATATCCGACACCGGCTATAGGCGCATGCTTGTGCAGCAACCTATGGCAAGCTTGTGACGTTGATCTTTTCTTAAGGCAATTAGCATAATAACTGCGTTTGTATTCCATAAAGGTGCTTTATCAAAGCCCCAAACCGAAGGCCACAGGCAGATTTCCTGTTCATAGCTATACAGCAGCTAGGTGGCTTGCTTATATGCAAGGATCCCATTTAAACCGTATGAACTAATATTTCCTTCTGTTTTCTTGATTAATTAAAATCAACTTCGTTGAGTCCCAGTCCTAATGTCTTTGTCGAAGTCCAAGTATACCAAGGACGAGTCTGTGTGTCCTATATCCGAGTCTCAATCTAAATAGGAGGTTGAATTTTGATTGAGAAAAAAAGGTATATTGATGTGATGTGATTTGCCATGCGCATGCCTGTATCGAACCCTTATATACAGACCCGAATGTTGTATCCAGAATCCAGATGCTATCATCTCAGACTCCATTGACTAATATCGTGAGCCCCATGGAAAATGTGGAGCCATGTTTATCGAGAAATTGCTCCATTTAGTGGGAAATCTTTTTTCTTCTTTTTTAGGTGTTGGGCCTTGAGCGCAACACCTATTGTTATTGTAAGAATTTACTATTTTTGTTCTCCTCAGCAAATTCTCAGCAAATTCTTCTCCAGAACTGTTTTTCAAAATGAAAACATATATGCACTTCAATTGTCAATACATGAATTCACAACCAACTGAAGATGTGCTTTTTTGCAATTACGTCATCAGGACGTCATCATGGGTCACGTGACGTCACTTCAAAAATTAATAAATTTAATCTTTGAAATTCAATATAAAATCAACCGTGAGAGACCGGAACTTGAATTTTACGGGAAATGACATGATAATATATGATCTTCATTTTATCTTGTGCGCGTCAAATCACGTGACCCTTCCTTCCGGTCGAAACCGGAAGTGCCTTATAATTTGAAAGTGAAAAAAGATGTGAACTTGCTTTCAACGATGTTAGTCTGTGGGTGGGTTGACCTTTCAAAAAATATGATCGGTGACGCCATGAAGTTTTCGAGCGCCCTCTAGCGGCAGGTTAAAAAACGTCAAAAACGCATTTTCACCTGATGTATGTGGATAGGTTTGCGGTAATCGCTTCAAAATTAATGTACATGATGACCTTAATGCAGACAAGACATATGCGCGAAAAAATTGATAACGTCATCGGATCCGAAGTTACAATAAAAAGACCTTCAAACTTTCAAAAACTGCTAAAAAATCAACCTTGATAGATATAACCAAGATTTGGCTATATATAGCACAGTTGAAATAGCTCTTGAACTTTCTGGTAATAACGTCACAATGACGTGATCAAGTATCATATTACAAGCAATCAAAGATTTCTAGATTTAATCTTTGAAAATCAATATAAAATCAACTGCTACAGATATAATTTTGTTTTTTTTATGGCAATCGATACAATATTGCAGGGTCTTCATTTTTGGTATTAAGTGCAAAATCACTTGACCCTTCCTTCCGGTCGAAACCGGAAGTGCCTTATTATTTGAAATTGGCAGAAGATGCTAACTTGCTTTCAACGATGTGAGTGTCTGCCTATAGGCAGTACTGTAAAATAAAACAAAGTGACGTCATCAAATGTTAGAGCACCCTCTGGCGGCATGTTGAAAAATCAAACATGGATTTAAACATGCATATACATGTATTGAGTTGATGTGTGTGGCATGACGTGAACACTCCTCCGAGTAAGACCAACCCGACCAACTAATGTAAGCAACTCGGGTAGGGAGACATCATTTTGGGGAGCCTGCCCTAGGGGATTAAGATATTTATAAGCGCTTATTCTATAATTGGTTCCTAAAAGGAGCGAAGGTCACTCTGCCTGAGAGATTTCAAGCATAATATTTGGTTGCTAAATTTAATCTGTCGGCCAACAAATTGCATTTTCATAATGACGTACCTAAAATGTTAACTTGTTTTATATGTTGAAATGTGAAAATCCGTTATGCTAGCATAAAACCGCAATTCACCAAATAGTATAGTTCCAGAAATCAGTGTGGCTAACAGGTGGTATTTCATTTAACCACAAGTCATTATCTCGCTGGGACTGTGGAGCAGGGAGGGGAGTTTGGTTTACTTAACGGCTCCCCAGGGGCTTTCAACAGTGTGAAACTAGCCACTTTCTTAAGAGAGCCGGTTTCGTCATGCAAGGTTTGCGGTAATCCATGACCCAACACCGTGTGGTTGTTCCTACAACCTCTAGTTATATTTAGAATTGTTAGATCTGCATGAAATTGTAAACCACCGATTGGAAGGGACAAATCATCGGCTTGCCCAGTGCGCTATTATGTGAGTCGAAAAGTCGGTCACTGGACTGACGCATCAACTGGAGTGACGCATCAACAATAGCCGTACTAAAATCTTGTGTTTTTAGGATCTGTGCGAACGCGGCAGAGCATCATTGGAGTCTTCCCGCCGAAATTATCTAAATTTCCTGCAATTCACAACTCACCAGTGATTATTCTCACCAGCCTTTTCTTTGATATTGTTTAATTGAAACAAATAACAGGCTTACCTTTGGAAACATGCAGACAAGTCAGCGCGAATATCGTTAAGAGGAATAAAACCGCCATGTTGCACACAAAGCTGGGGAAAATGTTAAGTTGTGGCTTTGATAATGAAATACTGACAGTGTGGATTTCTAAACATAAACAGAGCAGCCTGTGTTGCAAGTAGAATTCCAATATGAGCACGGTTTTACTTTCATTGTGAACAAGCGAAAAAAAAGTATATATTTTTTCATAATAGGATTTTTGGGACATGTAATAATTTTAACAGAGCGTCATTGCGGCATCAATTTTTTTTATTGTTTATATTTTATTCATGTACACATTGTGTTTCTGAAATTGAAATACAGTGATATTCGTAAATATTCATGCCCGTTGATATGAAAACAAAACAAACAGAAAATCCCAAGTGTTATGAGTTGAGCTCCCTTGTGTGTGTGCAGTTCTGCGTTCACTTAAAGGAAATAGATACTATTTGCAAAACAATGTATACTTTTGGCGATGCAAGACACCACAAGACATTCAAGCCGAATATTAACAAACCATTGAAAGGTTGAAATGTAAGCTTACCACATATCACAATTTTCAATTAAACTCGTCTTCAGTTTGCTCGACGCAACACAATGTTTCCGTTTCAATCAATCGTTTTCCAAAAAAAATATGTTCCTTGATAAGCCTATACCAAACAATCGCGAGGAAGTGAGAGAAATTCTTACATAAATACTGGGAAGTAGGCGCATTAATTCAGCAGCATGCTCGAGACTATTATTCATTGATCAAAACAGTTTACGCATTCTTATTGGCCGAGAGCCCGTCACGTGGCCGGTCTTAAACGGATGATAAAGCACCAGCCAAAAAAATTAAGACTGGCAAGCAACAAAGTCTGTAATCTTCAGAATTTGTTAGTTTTGAGAGATTCGTGGAAAAAACACAATAATAACTTACGATAAAGAAAATTGTCTTACATCCTTTTAAATTTGTCTGATATGAAAGGAAACATGGCTGAATAAAGACAATATAAATTTGCAGAGGAATTTTGTCTGCCCGATCGCAAACAAAATTTAAAACCAAAAATTACTTCGACTCTATTTTATCAGGCGCTTATCGGGGAGGGGGGGGGGTAAAAAAACAGCTTTGTCAATTTTTTTTTTCATAGAAATTCATTACAATTCAATGCGACCCCCCCCCCCCCCCGCTCTGACCCCCAAAAAGATTATACTGGTAATAATGCCCGCCTGTGCATACAAATACGTGCAGAGCCAGCAGTTAGTGGGTATTTACGATTAGGCTTATGTAATTTAGCGCTAATAATCATTGGATTTGAACATCGCATCCGTTAACAGTATATGCCCCCCCCGCCCACCCACCTATTGATTTTCGGAGGCCAAGTGTTCGGAGATAAAAACCTGTTGACATTTTAGAATTGTCTGCTGATGAAACCCACTCCTCCTGCAAACATTAATGGATCCGCCCATGTCTATTATTCTCTGCAGGTGCAGCGCACGCTCATTGTGCATGTGTGTTGTCGAATGACTCTGTCTGGCACAATACACAGTGAACTTTGTTCAACCCATCAATGCGTTGTGGCAGCAATGTCTAGCATAAAATATATATACGGGAAGCCTGAGGTTGTAGGACAAGTTTTATCAGTGTACATATATTTGTAATGATAATACTCATATCACGGGACTAAACTGGAAAGTCCCTGCAGTGTGATGAGCACGCAATACCGTGGCATTGAAGGCCAAAAAACTACACCTCTATTTCTTCGTTGGTCTTTCACCTTACCCGAAATAGTGTGGGATATTGACTTGGAATAATAAGTGAAACACTGAGCCGACCATAGCGAACAGCAGGTGTTGACGGTTGTGACGGGTAACATGGTGAGTTCCAGTACTTTAACGTAAGACGTAAATTATGATAAGTATGTGTTATTGGGATTAACATTTAAGGAAATATTGACTGAGACAAATTGACAAATGTTATCAAAACCTTGTTTTTAGTAATACCTGAAATCAGTCTACAGAATGGCCGCTTGTACACAAGCGTCTATGATATTCGCGCAGATCCGGCGATTAATTATTCAAAAGAAGCTTAAGTGCGCCGACTTCTAGATTCTGATGATTCAGCGGACGCCTTCTACCGGGAATTTCGTTACCCGTTGTTGTATTAAAAAGAAAGTGACATCAAAATTGATCAATCAAGAACTTAATTAGTCTACATTTCTGTTTGAAATGACGTCACAGTTTTTAATGTAGATTACGATTGGCTTGCGTGCGGAATCACTAACAATTTGCACTAATCAATATACCAGACTTTTCTTACCATGGCTCTGTCCACGTAAATGTCCGATCCTCAGACTAGCCTGATATGAAGTCGGATATGCTAGACAGATCAGGTCCAAATCGATATTGTTTATTTTTTTGTTTAGTAGCATATCTTGGCTACTCAAAAATACAAACAAAACTGCATAGTGAGAATACCTTACCAAGATTCCCACTATGCATTTCTGTAAAACAGAATTGCCCCAAAATATGGGGAAAATGAAGACTTATTTTCACTGCAGTAGGTGGCCCAATGGGAATCTTTTTTTCAAAATTGTTTTGTTTTTCTCAAAAGTAGGTCAGGGCAGGACAGGACACTGTGACCATTCCTGCGGCAAATAAGTAGATAAATCAAGCTACAGAAAGTTGGTATCATTGGAAAGCCAATGATTGTTGCTTTAAAATCATGTGTATCACTTGAAAAGTCAAAGGTGGGGGTTATTCTTAATTATGCCAAGGCATGTCACATATCCATTTCTGTAAGCTGGGCCCGCATCACCAAGCATGCATCGTCGAAAATGCACACTCTACTATCTGTTGAATGCATATACCATTAGGCATACAAAATGAGATTACGAAAAAACGCGTTTTTTTGACTTTATACCTCGGTTTCTTTTTCGGTATTATTTTTTTTGGAGGAGACCAAACATTTACCATCTCTCAATCCTTACCATATATCCACTGATCGTCATTGTACAAAGAGAATTAAACGTCAAGGCAATATCATTGTTTTCTTAAGTGGTAAAAGGCTCTAGCCCAAATTTGTATTTCAACAAACTGACAAGAATCTAAACAACCCGACAAATATACTGACACATATAACTCAACACTCGCCACATAAGCCATCTTACCTTTGTTTTTATTGCCCAATACATATGTCCCAATACATTTGTCATGGCTCATCCATATAGACAACAGGAGCCAGCTTTTTGAACTGTATATGAACTTAGTCCACTCTACTTTCATTTCAGTCCCGCACCGTTGTTGCGAAGGATCAGTTGGAAAATGTTTCGGAATTTCCCTGGAATGCAAATGCTTTTGCATTCCCGAACAACTTTAGAAATGTACGACTCTATTTTAAGGCAATTTGAGGATAAATTTAGGAACTTTAGCTTTCCATGTAGTATCCTTGGTTCCATTTTACTAGTACATTTATCATCACAAATGTGAGCAGGCTGAACGAGAGGGGATGTAAGAGAGTTTGAGGGTACGAAGGAAACTGTACGGTTTGGGGAATGTAAAAAAAAATGGGAAATTGGTTTATTGAAATAAAACAAAATAACAAGATAGCGTTCTGGACAACACCGACTCACCATTTATAACGAGCTGCACGGTGGTCGCCGCTAAATCGAGGGAGAGTTCACTGCACTCGTAAAGACTTCCTGATGACTCTGTTACGGGATCGATGGTCAAACTGCAAGCCTTGTAGGTATCATTCCCGATGATGTCGGTCAAGTTTTGATTGTCACCGCAGCTAGTTACCGTTTGCTTGTTGTAATACCATCTGACTAATGTGTCTCCTGTTAAATGACCGAACAGGACGCACGTGAAGGTGATGTTGGATCCAACGGTAGCATATCGTGGGTTTCCTCCCTGGATCTTGGTTTCTACCGCTCCAGCTTCAAAGAAGGTTGAAAGATTTGCATGAAACTGTAAACCCACCTATTTAAGGTGAAAAGGCCTGGCCCTGCGTGCCATGTAAGTCGGTGGTTGGTCACTAGAGTAACGCATCAACAATAATTCAGTGATTTTTAACAATAAGTCGTGATTTTTAGGATTAAAACAAATATTTGTGCGAACACGGCAGAGCACCAGCGGGGTCTCCGATCCGCCGCCGAAATTAGCTCAAGTTCATTTCAATTCACAACATGTATTATTTTCGCCAGTGATTGCTCTTACCTGCATTTATTTACATATCGTTTTTACATGAAGAACACAGACTTACCCACGGAAGTATTCAAGCAAATCAGCGCGTATGTCGTTAAGAATAAAGAAACCGCCATGTTGCACACAAGGCTGTAGGAATTTAGAAAATGATATTCTTGATATAGTGATCAGTAAATGTTGATTTATGTCTGTGGATTTGTAAACGCCTCAACCTCGTTGCTAGTGAAATCCCCCATCAGTGCAGTTTTGCTTTCATTTTGAAGAGGCGAATGCACCTAAATTATTCATCATATGATAATCTTTCTGATGAAGTGATATTTTTAACCAAGCGGCAATGAAGCATCAATATTGTATTTTGTTTTTGTTTTTATTCCTTCTGTGTACACATAGTGACTCTGAAAATGAAATACAGTGATATCAATAGATGATTATGCTTACAATTATGAAAACAAACAGAATTTGTTTAAAGTTTAATTCCCTTAACCCAGTGCAGTTCAGCGTTCAGTGAAAGGGCATGAGTAAAATTCGCAAAGAAATGTATTTTTTTTTCCAAGGGGAGGGAGTGTCTCGTATCAAACTTTCAATGGGGCGCTGTTTAAATCCGACGATTATTTACACTTATTTAAAAGAATAGGTTTAGATGTTAAGATACTTTCATTCACGGCTACCGCTGCATGTGACATTTGTAATCAAACAGCACAAATAATGTATGCAGGCCTTAAGGTAAAATAAACAAAGGATTTGTATTCGTGATAAAGACATCTTTATCCCACAAAATATGTTCTGTTTTTACCAAATTCGGTTGTATCATCTAACAAAACATATGCTATTGTGATAAAGACAACGAGGACAAAATACATCCATGTCAAGTTTTGGAATAAATCTACTGTTAATTAGTATTAACTAATAATAGGCTATACTTATAATGATTAGGTTCCAGCAGGGTGAACCTTTCTGCGCTCAAAACAACCCAGAACTAAATGCTTGGTTTGAATTAAGGCAGACACTGGCAGTGCTGACGGTGTTGCTAGAGTTAGAATGGGAGTTGACATTTTCCCATATTCATGATTTCGACTCGACTTTAGTCCTATTATTTCCTGCAGGGGAATATTAGACTGACACTGTCTGGCATGCACTGTGCATTGACTTTGAACTTTTTTCAGCCTTTGAAGTTTATGGCAGCAATTGTGTCTAATTTATAGACGAGGTTGTAGTTCAAGTTGGAGTAGGGGGTGTGCAAATAATGTTATGATAACAGTCATGCATAGGCCTATTTCGGGACTACGTGAAAAGTCCCCGTGTGAGGAACAGCAAATCCACGGCAACAAGAACTCCACAATATCACAACGATTTCTTCGTTGGAGGTCTATCCTACCCGACTAAATGTGCGATAATCGACTGGGAGTAATATATGAAACACTGGGCCGAACATAGCGAACAGCAGGTGGTGTTGGTTTTCACAAATCACATGGTGAGTTCCAGTAATCTAGGTGTTACATATTATCATAATTATGCGCTGTTGGAATTAGCATTCTAGCATGAGGCCTAATCATTATGTGACCTACTGAGGCAAAATGACAAATATGTCCCCAAAACGTTCATTTAAGTAGGCCTAATCGACGCCTGAAAATATCCTATTATACAAAACAAGTCTTGCTATCCAGATTCTGGTCATTCAGTGGGGGTCTTCTGTTATATTACTGGCAAGGCTGACAATGGCAGATCCGGGGGAAGGGGGGGGGGGGGGCAACGGGGGCCATGCCCCCCCCCCCAAAAAAAAAGACCCCATTTTTTGTTTTACGTGACGTCGCAATAAAAGCAGGCACTGCGTACACCACAATATTTTTTTCAAAAAGATTTGGTTAAAGTGGTCAGAAATCGCCTCAGATCGCATCACAGAGCATCCACAATCCAACAATTTTTCTTGGGCCCTTAAGCTGGCCCCTAACCCAACGCCGTAGTTTTTGGGACCCACGTTGTGAGTGACCAAATTTGTTTTTGTTCCCCCCCCCCCCCCCCCAGAAAACAAATATAAGCTTAAACACGGTGTTATTAATTGACATCATCAGACCGTATTGCTGGGAGGTTAAACCGGATGGAACACAGTACATACGTTGCATACGTATCAAAGGATAGTGCCCATTTATTAGTAGATTTGTACCAGTCATGCGTTTTATCACAACATTTTCTATCGGGTATTCCGTAACTCGTTGTAATGCATCCAAATTTGGCATCCGAATTGACCAATTTAATAACAACGTAGTCTCCATTTCTGATCGAAAATACGTTTCAGTTTCTAAAGTCGACTCCGATTGGCTGGTGCGCGTGGTCGCATGCAAATTGCACCGTAACAAAAGTTCATACCGTGGCCCTGTTTACGTGAATGTCTGATCCTCATTATGTTACACAAATATTATGTTAAAGCAAAAATAATTGGCTTCTCAATGATACCAAGTTTCTTTCTGTAGCTTCATGCATTAATTTTTTTGCCGCAGGAACTTCCACATTACGACCCGCTGAATTTTGTCGACCGCATCTTGCCGGGGGGACGGTTTTGAAAAAAAAAGAATGGCATTCCGCCGATAAGGGAAGTAAAAACGCTCCTCAGTTTGTCAATTTGTGCTGTTATTTATTCTCAACAAAAACATGGATACCTTGGCTACTCAAATAAACAACAAGAGCGATTATGACATGATTTCCCCAATATATCTGACTTCAGGCTAGTCTGCATCAGACATTCATGTGGACAGAGCCACGGTATGGACTTCTGCTGTGGAAGCGTGTACATTTAAGCCTATATATCATTATCTCTCCATTATTCAAGGGCGGATCCAGAACTCATTATGCTGGTGCGGGTGGTGTATTTGTGTAAACTGGGTCAGGCCCTGCATCAAAAAAGCATACATGGTGACCGGAATCATATGGCGGGGCGGGGCGGGGATAAACAGGGGCACTTTGAACTCTGAAACACACCATATTTAGACCCGTGCTTCCCGTGCAATGTCTGTAGCTAGACATTTGATAAAGAATGACAACGTCCACATTGAATCATTTTGCATTAATGCCAAAAGCAACCTGAGAAATCACTGTGAAAATACAATCAAATGTTCTGTTTGACTTGCTTTTACGACAACGATTAGTCAATTGAGTACATTTTAAAGACACAAAACAGATACACACATAATTCCAGTGGCAGTAGGCCTAATAAGGATTGATATATAATGCATAAATACCTAAGAAAGTTTACCCATTTCCATTGGTAGAGAGACCGTCACGTGGCCGGTCTTAAACGTATGATAAAAAACATGGCTGGCTGGTCTGAAAGGGAACATGAAATAAAATTTGTATTGCATTTTTTTGCTTAAATCAATAAAGGATGATGTTCTTAACAATATTTTGTGTATGGCGGTGTTTATTTTTTGGGAAAAATGGGGGAAACAATTTTGTGAACATGTTTGGTCAAACTACTCCGCCCCACAAAGGGAAGCTTCATTAACTTAAAACTTCGCGAGGGGTATGACGCAAATCAAGGGAGAGACTTGCCGCGCTGCGGGTGGCACCGGCATTGCGGCGTGCATCATAATACATGTACATATACATTGCGGCACTGAAAGTTTTTCTGGTGTTTCGTTCGGAATCGAGAAGAAATAACACCCAATTTTCGGCCATGCCGACAAGGTGTGTGGCTGCTGGGTGTAGCAAAACTACCAAGGATGGAGTAAGCCTTCATTTGTTTCCAGTAAAACCGAAATATCGGAGCATTTGAAGAGCCAAAGTGAAGGTAAATACCAGAGTAAAGTGGTCCGGACCCAGTGAGTTCGCGGCCCTCTGCGCTGCACTTTGAGACGTCGTGCTTTGATGCTGGTCAGTACAGCAACTTGGGCATGCCCCTAAAAAAACATCGAGTCAGTGTCTGAATCATTAGAACTCTGATTCGAATCGGACGAATCTGTATCATTTTCATCGGATTCGCTAAAGAAAGAAGAGGAAGAGTCTTCGGAACTTTCACGGTCATGACGGTCGTCGTTGTTTTCATTCGACAACGGTGGCACCGTGGCACGTCCACGTGTGCATGTACATGTACATGTAGACACATTCGTACGTGTGCATACAATGCCACGTACGGGTACGCAGTGGCTGCACATACACACAGCAAAGTAGCTTTGCTAATCCGTCTCGTACCCAGACGTCACGGGCCCTAGATTTCTCTGCCTTTGTTTACGTCATGAACAGCGCCCTCATTTGGAGTTGCCGCGAAAATCAAAAAGGGGGGGGGGTTCAATTTTGCACGGCAAATCACCACACTAATCGTACACCAGAACCAGTTCTGCTTTTAATTCACATTTAATACACATAAATGAATGTATATATAAAATAAAATACGTTATAAAAATTTTGGACTGCATGTTTCCTTTAAACACTTTTCCAGTGTGACGTGGAATTTGGACTCCTATAAAATCCAGTATCTTTTACCGTTTTATTGTTAAATGCTCACTTAGACGTGCTCAATCCTACCAGTGAGTCAGTATTTCATATTACTACACCTCATAAATATTCACGATCAAATTGAAACACGTCATTGGCAGATTCCGCCGCGCGTTGGGGAAGTAAAAATGATACGCCCCCAGGTGACGTCATCCCGATGAGTATTAAGCTCGCTGCCGTGTGGTATTATTTTTCTGAAAGCACCAACAATTCCATCTGGAACCAGCCTCGTAGACATGTAGTCTGTGGCATGTAATCTTTACGGAACCAGTCTGTTATTGTAATATTTGTAACCAATGCAGTAAAGACGCATTAACAATTGTTGGCACCAGACTATTTCATTGACTGACGAAGAACTTCTTGTGTTAAATAAAGATGCAAAATCTACTAAAGCCGTTATCGAAAAGGCCGTGGAGCTACTACATTTTTATGAGGTTTAGTAACACAAATACAGCATGGTTTTTTTTCTCTGGAAATTAGTTGGAATTTCTGGTCCCTCGGTGTAGGTCAGCTTGACTACCTTCCGACGCGAACCTACGAATGGGAACCCAGTAATGGACCGGTCCAGTAAGCACCGCCCCATGGTATTTTGACCAATTACAGCCGTGATTTATGTCCGACATGCGTGCACAAAAGACCGACATGCGTGCACGCGCGCATGAAGCGCGCGGCAGGAAAATGCAGTGGCATTGGAGAGGAGCACGTGTAAATTTGCGCAGTGGGAGGGGCTTACTGGATCGGTCCATTCCCACTACTGCCCCTTAAACCATGCTGTATTTGTACAGTCCTAAATTCACGAAGCACTCACTACAGCTGCATCTGCGCGTCATCATTATTTTCTGTCAAATGTCAGCCCTTGTTCACTGTCTTTCAAAAGAGAAATTCGTTTAGAAGGGAAATCCAGTACCTTGTGTACTTTTTTAAATGCAAAGCTGGTCATTATGATACAACTCTGGATAATTTTGTTCAGTTCAGCTCTAACCAGGGCCGTCCTACCGAAAAACTATCTGCTGATCCTTTCAAATTATCCGTTCCCCACTGCAATTCTGAATCTCTTAATCTCTCTTTGTACCTGGCTTTTTCCCTGTCGTTGTGCTGGCTGCAAATTTTTTAACAAATTCCCATTTCTTCTATTCAGCTTTTCAGTTTTCCGCTTGACACAATTTTATTCACTTGCGGCTTGCGCAATACAACCAAGGAGTCTAAATTTCTTATAGAGTCCAAATTCGGTTCAGTGCTTAGGAAGTCGCTCAGCACAATTCCCGCTGCAGTCAATTTCTGTGTTTAATGTTATCATTACTATACTTTTGATGTTGAAACAGCTGGCACTGAAGTTTCTTCCATGAATTACATCACATAATGTTTACCTCATCGTCAAATGGTTACAGCGCCCTCTTGTGATTTAACACTGTATTCCATGGGCGCAGCCATGTTGTCTTCACCTCGCGTAGGCCCTATAAGGTTCCAGACCAGTAAATAGACTGCCATAGACCTCAGTGATAATTACGCGCACTTCCTACAATTATTAAAAATAATCACAAAATCTCCAATGTGTTTGAGACACACATCGAACTGAAGCTTGTACATTGTACATTTAAACTTTACAAGAGGAGTGTATTAAACAAAGAAAACCTGCTTAAAAGAAATACAAAGACGAAATCAAAAGCCAATAAACCGACAAATACAACAAAAAGAAGCCAAGTGACAGACAGACAGATCTGTAAAAAATTACATTAACAATGTGTCTAATAATAATCATAAAAGAATCTAGAAATAATCATAAAAGAATCTTAAAGAATTAATCGTTATAGTTGTCCATTGATACCTCATGTGGCTCTCTGAAATATCGACTGAGTACCAATGATCTTAAAATAAAGGCCAATAAACCTCGTTTTCCAATATAAGTGGTGAGTTATACGCAGTCTGAAGAAATGTGTTATCGCTGTGACAATGCGACAAACGGGAGGCATGTTGTGGGTGTTGCTGCATAAAATGGTGGGCCATAATGTTGCTCACCTTCTACCTTTTTTTACGACGGGGTTATACATTAACCAACAAACAAGCAAACAGAGAAATGATAAGAGACAAAATATATAAGTGACAAAGTCCAAGTTCAATACAAGGATCCTCAATAATAATAGCATTCTTAAATCACAAACTAAGGTTCGTTAACGTGCATGTAGATCCGTTTATAATAATACAGTAAAATGCCCCGTGGTAAGACCGGGTATACTGTGCTTATTTAAAATACCATGCATTAAACCGATTATCTTAATTGCGCACGCTGTAATACGGTTATCGGTTACATAACAACACTCCATTACTCGCCTGTTTGTACCCACGGGCAAACGGTTGACGCAGTTGAAAAAAACGCTGATGTATATTGCTCAGTTGTCATCAAGCTCGGGCCGGATGGCACTCGAATTCTCGTAATGCACTCGGCCAAACAAAAAATAGGTCTGAAAAGTAAATGAAATGCACATGTTCCTTATAAGAGTGTGTAACTATCCTCGTAGGTTAGACTTACAATTTGAATTATTATAAATCTGCAAATTTATAATTTAAGTCGGATTTAACCATTACTCTATAGTAATTCAAGATTGCTTCCAAGAAATGTGTGATATTACGAGCAATGTGCGTGTCTAAGCAAAAGTAACAAACGCTAAAATATCTGAGAGGATGCCGGGTGCAAAGACAATTTGTTTTTATACTTACATGTTTAATTTTACTGTCATCCATGTCACTTAGGGTAGAGACCACTTCAGAGAAACTTGGTCTGTTGTTCGGATCCTCTTCCCAGCACTTACGCATCAGGACGTAACTTAAAAGAGTTATAAAGAAAACAGTGTGAAGATTGGTCTGTTGTTCGGATCCTTCTATTAACACTCGCGAAGGCAGAAATCAACTGGATGAATAGTTTTGAATAATAACATATTTGAAACATAAACTATAAACACATGCAGTGATAATTATAGAGGCTTGGCCATTGTTTAATACGGCTGCATCTCTCATTAACAAGACCATACCTTTTGAAAAGACTCACAGACTATTTAAGTAGGCCTAGGCCCACATCATTTACATGCATGCTTCTACTCATCAATAAAGGCATGCCACATACATGACATTGTTTGACCTCTGTCAAGAGTGCCGTACGAGTCAGCTTGATTATTGAAACGCAGAAGTGCTTATATTCTCGCTATCAAATGTTCCGCTAAGAGGACGTTTCAGCAGGCAGTTTTCAAGCCATTATTGTACATTTTGGACGCCAAACTACCAGCTGATAAAACTGTGCAACTATTAAGTTGACATCTTACCTTTTTTCGTCACAGTTGCTGGGCTTGGGCATACGGTATCCTCCCTTCAGCTTCCTGGCAAGTGACTCGCTCTTGGTGGTCGGGTAGGGGGTTCCCCCTTCACAATGCACGTTAAATATAAATTAAATAGAGCAGGAAAAGAGGAAAGGACAAATTGTTTAGTTTTTACACCACTTCCAAAAATCTTGATGGAAATAAACGGTATGAAAATATCTGACTAGATTTCTTTCATTGGAGCTAAACAAAGGCAATATATTTTTTAGCAGAATATGTCTTACCAACTGTGGCTATTTCCCACAAGAGAATGCCAAAAGACCACCTGACGATGAGAAAAATAAAATCAAGAATTCTTTAATGTAGTAAGGTGCCCAATATTTCGAGATTTTGGCCTGGCATCACGCATTAAATACTCCAAACGATAAACAAGGTCATTTGTACTTACACATCACTCTTTGTCGTGTACCTCTTATACCTGATTGACTCAATAGCCAACCAGCGAACTGGAACTCGTCTCTATAATCAAATCCAAAGGAACAGAGATTAAAAACTAAACTCTAAAAAGTCCCGGGTAAGTTTTACCCGGAATCAGTGTCATATTTGACCTGATATGTCTCCGGGTCAGAATGACACCTTTCCGGGTCACAGTTACAAACCGTTACAAAGAAGTGTCAGTTTGACCCCAAAAGTGTTATTTTGATCCGGTTTTTTTTTCGCTAATGCCAATATCCATATTCATAAGCAAACGTGTTATAACATTTCAGGCAAAAAACCTCGATGTTACAGTTATTTCAGCACCTCAAGTTGACAGAATTAGGGGTATTTTGGTGTTGTAAAATGTTCTTCTCTTTGGTGATTCACTAACAGCACATGGCGATCATCGGATGATGGTGGTAAGCCAACGAGCAAACTTTCCTCACAATTAATGTTTTCAATGAGGAAATGTTTGGGTTCACACCCTCTCAAACCCACACCCAAGTGTGTATTTGCCTGCAATCGAGGAGCCCCTATGTTCCCTCTTTTGTTTGTACTCTTTTAAGGAAGACATCCCACATGTTTTGTACACGATTGTAAATTGGGGACCTTCGGAAATTGGGGACCCTATTGTCCTCTATTGTTCAACGTCCCCCATTGAATGCAGAAACAAACTCTAAATTAAACACAGTGTCTTCCTGAAATAAAATCACAGCAACA
The DNA here is from genome assembly GCA_029964075.1 of Patiria pectinifera. Classification (NCBI taxonomy): domain Eukaryota; kingdom Metazoa; phylum Echinodermata; class Asteroidea; order Valvatida; family Asterinidae; genus Patiria; species Patiria pectinifera. Next base: position 11,043,144 of record CM057148.1, on the reverse strand, counting down.
GCGCACTCAGTGTTGTCCGTAAAAGCACGGCAAATGTTTAATGTTTAAAGAAGTGCACTTTTGCCTATTCAATTTACCAAAAAGGGACGTCACACATTTTCATGCATATAAGAGGAGGAGAAAGATGTTCCTTACAAAATTTCAATCCATGGACCCTTCAGAATATTGAAATACGATCTTGGATGGACTATGGGAGTTAAGAGGAGTCTTGAGTCTAGTTAAACATTATCTCGTAAGCGCTTTGAAACCTGAGGTATAAAGCGCTATAAGCATCACGTTACACAACCTTTGATGTTTGGACGTAGATATCCTCCCCTCTGGACAGTCCGAAGTCTGAAACCTTAGCTGTCAGCCCTTCAGATAGTAGGATGTTCCTGGCAGCCAAATCTCGGTGAATCACCTTTTGTGATAAAAAAAACACAATAATAATACCTTAGAATCCACTATGGAGCTGCTCATTGAGGACAGAGCCATTGACATTTCTTTTAAGTCCAAAGTCAAATTTTGACCTAATTTCGCGTGAGATTCGACCCACTGATGCGTTCAATTGCACTGACTGTTTTCTGGGTCAAAACGACACTTTTTTGTGTTACTCTTTGGTTTATTTGACCGAGAACAGTGTCAATGTGACCAAACAACTGTTACTTTGACCACAAAAAGTGTTGAAACCAAGAGAGCGTCAGGTTAAATCTGACCCCTGATTTCAGGGATGGATTCCCGAATCTACACAGGGATATTTGAGAGTGCAGGTGGCCCATTTTGACCTGAAATGTGATCAAAAGAAGTGGCATTTTTGCAAGGAAATGTTTCCTTTTTTTCAACCATGAATAGTGTTAATCCAAACAGTACTCAGATTTCAGGTCGAATCCGAACGGGGACTCCTACAATGTAAATATGAAAACAATGCCTTTCTTAATCAACATCTACAAAAAATGCAATGATGCGACTGCTCCTTACCCCCACTTTAGAAAGATGCTCCATTCCCTTGGCAACATCCAGAGCAAACTTGACCAGCTGATCGGAAGACAAGGCATCCTCGTCTGAGTCTGACTGTGAGCGAGCCGTCCGTAGGAAGCTGCGCAGATCACCGCGGGGAAGATACTCCAACGCGACGCACAACACCTCTGAGTTAAAGAAAAGTTCCCAATGCAGTCTGTGTTCCTCAGTCAATGTGAGTAACGATACCTTTGACTATTTAGTGTTAAACTGCTGAAAATGGCCAGAGACTGATTCATTATGAACTATGCCCATAATGTTTGACCAATCACATGCTGATGTTCAGAACCTATATACATGTATGCAAAGTGAGTACAACGGGCGTCTGAAATCTGGTTCGTAAGTGATTGCTCATACACGCGCATGCAACACCAATCACTAGCGCCCATTGGCTAAACACTCCAGCTGCACTTACTTCCGGTTCCGTTGGTTCAAATGCTAAACCGTGTGCAGTACACATGGTTAAGTTGAAATAACAATGTTTGCATTTGAGAGGCCAACGTGTTGATGACCACGATTGAAGTGGGCGGATGTTACTGGTGCCAAAACACCATGTGTTGTATTTTTGTATGACCCCAGCAGATTCAGATTGAGCTCGGAAAAGTTGGAATTGCTTGAATGATCGAAATGTTCGTGACATTTCTTTTGGAAAACGTGACTGAATTACCACTTTCAACTTTGTTCGACTCGATCACATTGCAGACTATAAACCGCTGACTTTTAGTTTCAAAAGTATTTTTGTCTGTTCCATCAATACCTCGATACCGACAAAAACCCAGCAGCGAGACAACATTAGGATGATGGCCAATGGAGGTCATTGTGTGGAGTTCATCCATGAAATCATCTCTTTCACTCGTCGATGCATGGCCTGTTGGAGAAACAAGAAACACATTAAGAGCAGCATTCCATGCCACTACTTCCAAGCCGTGCGCATTATACGCGCATGTACCCAAATTGGATTAATACACGATTGTGATGGGTTAAAACACCATTGGGCGGGGCTTAAAGGTTCGGTCTGTTGCCATTAGGTCTGTGTAATGTATATCCTAACCTCACATGATGAGTAGTTAGGTTACCTTTGAGCATCTTGATGGCAGCCCTTGTCAGTTCTCCATCTTTCATCACAGCGCCTGATCGAACCTCACCGAAGCTCCCACTGCCGAGCACTCGCTCATCGACGATGAGGTCGCAACGAGGCACCTTCCACCCCTCGGCCCAAGGAGGTAGATTGTCCTCATCACCATCATCACTATCAGGTAGCATTGGTGTTTCCTTTTGTGGTGGTGCGGTGTCATCATACTTGTATTCATCTACTTGCGGTGAAATTGTGTCTTTATATTTGCATGCAACCAGCTGTGGAAGTTTGTACTCGTATTTGTGTGGACCTTGCGGTGAAATCCTCTCCTCGTATTTGTGTTTTACCTGCTGTGAAATGTTACACTCATTCTGTTGTGGAGCTTGTGACGAAATTCTTTCTTCGTATTGGTGTGCAACCTGTGGTGCAATTCTATCCTCGTATTTGTGACGATCTTGTGGTGTAATTCTGTCCTCATATTTGTGTGGACCGTGTAGTGCAATTCTGTCCTCGTCTTTGTGTGGACCTTGTGGTGCAATTCTGTCCTTGTATTTGTGTGGATCTTGTGGTGTAATTCTGTCCTCGTGTTTGTGTGGATCTTGTGGTGTAATTCTGTCCTCGTCTTTGTGTGGACCTTGTGGTGCAATTCTGTCCTTGTATTTGTGTGGACCTTGTGGTGTAATTCTGTCCTCGTGTTTGTGTGGATCTTGTGGTGTAATTCTGTCCTTGTATTTGTTTGGACCTTGTGGTGCAATTCTGTCCTCGTATTTGTGTGGATCTTGTGGTGCAATTCTGTCCTCGTCTTTGTGTGGATCTTGTGGTGTAATTCTGTCCTCATATTTGTGTGGATCTTGTGGTGTAATTCTGTCCTTGTATTTGTGTGGATCTTGTGGTGCAATTCTGTCCTCGTATTTTACTTCCGTTGACTTGGTGACCTCAGACTGATCCGGTTGTACTGAAACATCCAGGTCCAAGGCTTCATCCTTAAAAAAACCCACAAAAAAACACAATAGTATATTGTGTGCGATGCAAACACTTACTGCACATGACTGTATACGTTATGTATACGTTATGTTTAACACTTGGCTTTCACCATCAATTTCATGTCCAAACTAGCAAGGCTCTGCACGTTTTGACTGGATATAAAGCCATTCTGAATAGTTGTTGGAAATAAGTAGAGCAGATATTTACAATCAAGTCAAGTCGTAGTTTTTGAGCAATTTACATGCTTTTTTGGCAAGACTATTTTAAATCCTTAAACAATAATTGCTTCTTTCCAGAATTTCTGAAGAATTTAGAAAATAGGTCATGCGGTTTTTTTTCTAAATTGAATTTCAATATGCCCTCTTTGAGTTTTTGGCATTACCTTTCCGATTTTCTCCATGCAACTTTCATTTTCTATTATCATATAAATATTGGAATATTTATATTCACGCAAATATATGTTATTGCGTGACCTTTATGATGAAATTTCAACAGAGATGGATTTTCGGTTCGTTTTTCATTTTGTTTCCTTCTTTCCATTTATATCTCCGATTTTTTATTGTAATGAATCAGTCAAATAAACAAAGGCTCACCATTTCGACAGATGATCGTACGTCACGTTTGATCTGCACACTACGCTGTGCCCTGCGGTTTCTTCTAAACTTGACGATCATCACGATTACCAAAACAACCAATGTGCTTAGCACACTGACCACAGCTACTACGGCGATAAGCACTCCATCTGCACCTTTGACGACAGCTTCTTCTTTGTCTAATAACAAGCAGGTTATTTGTTTACATGATAATTTAAATATTTTAAGGACAGTCAAGGTATCTCTTTGCCGACATAATTAAACTGTCCCGTATCCGATTTAATTCGGAATCCGGGTAAAACTTGATATGATACTTTTCAGGGTCATAATTTTGACTGGAAAATACCAGGCCATGACCCGGATTCTGGGTCAACTCTGACCCCGGTATCTTCAAAAGTGGGTATTACACTTGACAATAAAAAAGAAATAACAGTCAAGACTGTTTGACTGGTTTAGATATCAGAACCATAAGCATTTCGTGAATGTAAAGTATCGTGTCCTTTTTCTGTTTATCTTAAATAAAGCATCGAAATGACACCATTTTCCGAGACAGAAACGACCCAATTTTGCAACTCTTCAAAAATTCAGATTTGATGTGATGATTGATATCACAAGAGAATTGGTAAATTGAGTGGAGTAAATTGTGTCCCTGCTACGTAAACAGAACTTGTTATGAAAAGTAGTTGTGATTTATTCGGTTGGGTCTATGTTTTGCTTTCTCTTTAGTGTCATGTCGATGATTCATGCAATGTCCAGAAAAGAAAAACAGAAAAGAAAAGAAAACATTAAAATCAACATGAGGCAAGATCGAACGATATACCCTCTTTTACAAAAATAGAGTTATTATCTCACCCCGTGATAGTTATTGTTGATGCTAGTTATATTTGAAGACAATTAGCTGGTGTCTAAAAAGCACCATCGCCCTGAACTATGTGTTTTAGGAGGTCCACATTGAGTACCCAAATTTAATCGACCATTTTGACACTAAATAAGATGGATTGCTATTGAAAACCATACATTGAGGTTATACATTGAATGATACATTGAATTTCTGAAGAATTTAGAAAATAGGTCATGCGGTTTTTTTTCTAAATTGAATTTCAATATGCCCTCTTTGAGTTTTTGGCATTACCTTTCCGATTTTCTCCATGCAACTTTCATTTTCTATTATCATATAAATATTGGAATATTTATATTCACGCAAATATATGTTATTGCGTGACCTTTATGATGAAATTTCAACAGAGATGGATTTTCGGTTCGTTTTTCATTTTGTTTCCTTCTTTCCATTTATATCTCCGATTTTTTATTGTAATGAATCAGTCAAATAAACAAAGGCTCACCATTTCGACAGATGATCGTACGTCACGTTTGATCTGCACACTACGCTGTGCCCTGCGGTTTCTTCTAAACTTGACGATCATCACGATTACCAAAACAACCAATGTGCTTAGCACACTGACCACAGCTACTACGGCGATAAGCACTCCATCTGCACCTTTGACGACAGCTTCTTCTTTGTCTAATAACAAGCAGGTTATTTGTTTACATGATAATTTAAATATTTTAAGGACAGTCAAGGTATCTCTTTGCCGACATAATTAAACTGTCCCGTATCCGATTTAATTCGGAATCCGGGTAAAACTTGATATGATACTTTTCAGGGTCATAATTTTGACTGGAAAATACCAGGCCATGACCCGGATTCTGGGTCAACTCTGACCCCGGTATCTTCAAAAGTGGGTATTACACTTGACAATAAAAAAGAAATAACAGTCAAGACTGTTTGACTGGTTTAGATATCAGAACCATAAGCATTTCGTGAATGTAAAGTATCGTGTCCTTTTTCTGTTTATCTTAAATAAAGCATCGAAATGACACCATTTTCCGAGACAGAAACGACCCAATTTTGCAACTCTTCAAAAATTCAGATTTGATGTGATGATTGATATCACAAGAGAATTGGTAAATTGAGTGGAGTAAATTGTGTCCCTGCTACGTAAACAGAACTTGTTATGAAAAGTAGTTGTGATTTATTCGGTTGGGTCTATGTTTTGCTTTCTCTTTAGTGTCATGTCGATGATTCATGCAATGTCCAGAAAAGAAAAACAGAAAAGAAAAGAAAACATTAAAATCAACATGAGGCAAGATCGAACGATATACCCTCTTTTACAAAAATAGAGTTATTATCTCACCCCGTGATAGTTATTGTTGATGCTAGTTATATTTGAAGACAATTAGCTGGTGTCTAAAAAGCACCATCGCCCTGAACTATGTGTTTTAGGAGGTCCACATTGAGTACCCAAATTTAATCGACCATTTTGACACTAAATAAGATGGATTGCTATTGAAAACCATACATTGAGGTTGTATTAATTTATTGAAACAAATTGAAACCCATATTGAACACAAACTTTTGTTTGAAGGTGAAATAAAGTTACAAAAAATTGATAGCAGGAAAGACAAAAGAATTCAACAATCACTGGCGGGTACAAATCACTGGCGGGTACAACGAGGATACTAGGCTGGCCATCTGGAATCAGCAGACACGTTCAATGCTCAGGCACGGATCCAGAGGAATACTCACCTGCACAAGACGATATCAGCAAGCTGATGCTCAGTGACTGATCACTGCTAGTTGCAAGGCACGTTAGGTTACGTTCTCGAGTCTCGTTGCCAGGGTTTGTCACGAAGTGCCAGCTACTCACATTGACCAGCCCAGCTCCCGTCCGTGCCTCGCTTTTAGTAGCGATCGTCTGATTACCAAGCATCCACATGAAGTTCCAGACCCCAGGTCTGGCGTCTTGAATCCTGCACACGAATCGCCGGGTGCTGCTGGACTGGACGCAGACGGGGGCATACTCGGGGTCGTCAAGCACAGCTCCGGTGGAGGGATCCAGCAGATGTAGCGTGGCATCTCGTCGTTCAACCGAAGAGTTTTCAAATCGGGGTGGGATCATCGACGGGGGATCAATTGAAAACAAAGAAACACACAAACAACACACCTAAAAATCTATTCAACTTGTCTTTTATGTGGTTTGCCAAAGTTATGAGGAGTCTTAATAAGGGGTCACGGGTTGGTGCAGTGGTTTCCTCGCCTTCATCACGACAAGGGCTCAATTCACGCCCGGACCACATGTTGATTGGGTTTTCAGTCCCTACCTGATTCCGTGGGTTTTACCCAAAATATTCTTCTGTGTTTTGCAATTTCTTCATTGTCTTCTTTCTACAGGATGCTCGAGTTACAGTGCGTTGGGCACTTTTTATATATCCTTAGTTTCATAACCAGAAAGAAAAACAAAATAACTAAAGAAGCTACAACAATCTTCTGTTGACATATATCGTTATGAATTTTTATATACTTTTTGAAATTGGTATTTGGCGGAAAGAAAGAATAGTCAGGGGGTAAAGAGGAACCCAAAGGTTTGGAGAATGTATAAAAAAAAAGAAGAAGATGGGAATTAGTTTATTGAAATGAAGCAATATCCAAGGATGGCGTTATGTATATGCGACTCACCGATAACATCAAGTCGCACGGCTGCTTTATATTCACCTAGGCCGGATATCGCCTTGCACTCGTAGAGACCTCCTGATGACTCCGTAACGGGGTCGATGGTCAAACTGCAAGCCTTGTGGGTATCATTCCCGATGATGAGGTCGGTCAAGTTTTTATCCTCACCGCAGCTAGTCACCTTTAGGTTGTTGAAAAACCATCTGACTATAGGGTCGTCTGCGTAACCACCGGACAGGACGCACGTGAATGTGATGTTAGATCCACTAGCTGTATTTCGAAGGTTTCCTCCCTGGATTTTCAATTCTACGTCTCCAGCTTCAAAAAAAGTTGAAAGTAAGATACGCATGACATTTTAAACAAACCAATAGGTTTTTTTTTGGGGGGGGGGGGGGGAATCACCAGCTTGCCTTGTGCAATATGCATCGACGGTTGGTCACACAGTCACAAATCAATATACCACTCACTAAAACGTACTTTTACACTTTCGCTCCAAAGGTAACACACTGGGTATACAGTGTTTTTATACGTCGGTGAACTTGGGCAAGACCTAATATTGATTTACATCACCCCGACGCAAAATTCCATCTTACGAATAGTTTAATTGCGGTATCCGCTGCTATAATATATGTACATCGGATTGTATTGGTCATGAGCGTCGCCAGGACTTTTTTCTAGAGGGGAGCAAAACATAATTTTCCAAACAAATTCTTGTATTTCTCAACATATTCTTGATTTATCAATTTTAGAGGGGGCAGGGACATTTTGCCCCCCCCCCCAACTCATTACATTTACACCACTATGACTTTTGCGCCTCTTTTTCTTTTCTTTTTTCTCTTTTTTTCTCTTCTTCTTTTTGTTGCTTTGCCGGGGGGGGGGGGGGCAAGCGTGTTACAACTGATAATGTAGTAACCAACCGATAACGTATCACCAACCGATAATGTATCACAAATTGACCGATATTGTATCACTAACCGATAATGTACCAAAAATTGACTGATAGTGTAGTAATATTTGTATCCGATAATGTATCACGTGTCGACGGCTAATGTAACTACAAAATAAGTGTATCCGATAATGTATCACCACGGAACGGATACTGTATCAACCGATAATGTATCAAAAATCAACCGATAATGTATCAATATTGGGAAAAGGTGGAAATATTGCAAATTAATTAAAGTCTAATAAGTGCCTTTACTATGATAAGTCCCCACTCGAGAAAGTTTATTATTAAGATTTTTTTTTTTTTAATTTGGGAGGTAGGGAGTTGCTCTGGTTTGGAGACGCTCTACTTCCAAGTGGGCCTAGAATAGTGGCGTATACAGCTTTTGATGTCAAAGGGGGGGGGGGGGGGGGGTAACCGCACTCGCACATCCGCGCCGAAATGTGGACAAGTTCTTTTCTCCGGACACTTGGCCTCCATATGGGCTCCGTGCTGCGACACAGGAGGGCGCGTTTTACCACTACGGGACCATTGATCTCCGTATGGAGATCAATGGACGGGACACAGCATGCGCGTACTGTACTGTACTGGTTCGCGCGCAAAGTTCCACACCACTTCCAGAATGTGCCAGAATGTGGTTATTAGCAGCAGCGTCTTCGCATGAGCGTCAGGCAACTTCGGCGCGCGCATACGTTCAATTTAACTTGCGATGGTCTCCCAGACTATTCCCTCCCCCAATAACTTTGCATCATTCAAAATACGCGCTGTGCATGAACCAGGAACACATACGAGTGGCGAGTCATGTGTATAGCAAAACTCCCATCTGAAAATGATCATGTAACTTGAGCTGTCACAAAAGATACAATGTAACAAGTATACCGGATTTAGGCGGCAATCGTTAAAGATAGTCTAGATGCGATCAAGCTTCATGGGTCCCTTGTCGACCCCAGTCGATTTTTTTCTTACAAATTTGAAAAGGGCACAATCACAGCATTACTGCTCATTTAGTGAGGGGTATGGGGGTGAGGGGGTGAGGGGGGAAGGGGATGAGGGGGAGGGGGTCGATGAGGGGGAGGGGGGCGTGCCATATTTTCAACGGGGAGCGCTGATAAAATCTTACAATCGTGTACACAATATTACTGTACCGTACAAAATAATGCCCCGGCTATTTTTAGGGGGGGGGGGCACCTTTCGCATGTGACGTCATTTGTTATTTGTCTACCCACTGACTTCAGTTTGTTCAACCCACACAGTTTGGAGTCCATACGTCACGAGCCTGCCGCTTCCTTGAGGCCAACACAGGCGCGGATCCGGGGGGGGGGTCCCCCAGCTGTGTCCCAAAACAAATTGCATACAACTTTCTAAAAAAAAATAATGCACCCCCCCCCAACCCTCTGCTGTGACACCCCCCAAAAAATTACTGGTATTATGTCCGCCTGTTCAAAATACGGACGGAGGCAGCTTAGATATAGGGGGTATTCTTACACCATTCTGTAATCCAGTGTTAATAATTGTCAAATTTGAACAGCGTCCCCTATTGAAATATGATACCCCCTTCCCCAAGTTTTTGATTTTTTTTTTGTTTTTGAAAGTTTGAAAAATACCTCAAAATCTGCCCTTTTTCACTAAATACAAAATACTGGGGGTGGTGGTGATCAACTAGCCCAGACCCCCCTCCCCCCTCCCTGGTCAAAACGTGGGGCGGGATAATCGGACATAAAACAAACATTTGTGTACACCTTTTCCCCATACTGATACATTATCGGTTGATACAGTATCCGTTCCGTGGTGAACTCTCATTTTACAAGCGCCCGGAATCGAGCCAGACAGCCCACACATACCAGGCTAGCAATAATCAACTACTGGGTATGTTCATATTAATTTTTTATGTCATGTCATTCTTATTATTGACACAAATGGTCTGATGGTCTTGTCCGTGGACACATTCTGAATACTTTCTCCACGTGATACGTTTCTCTGTGCACTGCACAGGTAGCGCAACAGGGCATGTAAGTTGCATACATACTGCATTGCACTGTTTCGATTTGCATGACCCTTGACCCCAGCGGTGGCGCGCGTACATATGATTCTCACGCTACATGTATATCTTAGGGGCTCACAAAACAATAACAATAATCATTTACGTATTTTTTTCAAATGTAATTTGTGGGTTATTTAATATCATATCATCCCCTTATATCATCCATTTATATTGTATAGTTTTAACATTGTATTACAAAAGCTCTGTAGCCTCCCGGTACAAGTACTGAGATTTACATTTCTAAAACTGCACATAGACGACGTGCTGGGTAAGTTTTATAGCTCCGTGCCTTATGGCAGAGTGAGACTACATGTAACTGTATACACATTCATGTTGCTTTAATAAGTTTATTGTCAAGTGAATTCAAAACATGGGGTTTATTGTAATCACATGTATTTACAATTGTAAACACTATCATTTTCATTTAGGTTTGAATTTGCTGGGATTAATTTGCTGGAACTAATTCGCCAGGATTATCTTGCTGGGATTATTTGCTGGAGATTTGGGAATAAAAGCTCAGTGAACATCAACTTTTTGTACAGTCTTCCTTACCGAGGCATCAAACCTTAAACCACGTGGGCTGATTGCTCACGTAAAAGCCGAACCGACGCACACGCGTCGCTTCACTTCATTAATATCTGCAATAATGATAGAATGTCATACATGTTCTGAATCCTACAGCATAAATAAACTATATTGATATAACACTGAAAATAAGAATGTTCTTTAGCTACTTTTTAAAACAATGCATACTTCCAAAGCAAGGACTAGATTGATTTTATTCCAGAGCAGTGGGCCTTGATGTCGAACTGTTTTAATAAATAAAGTAGTTTTTGCCTTCCCAATGTGAAGCTTAGCTGCTGATCTGGTATTAAGTTAGTGGACCTTGGTATTCCTCTGAAACAATGATTTAATTTCCCAGGGCAGAAGATTATTTTCAAATTTAAACATAAGGATACCCAGGTGATATTTGTATAAATTATAAATTGTGAGCGTGTTGATCTTCTTGAAGTGAGGTCCGGTGTGATCTGTAGGACTGGACTTCGTGATAACTCGTAGCGATTTCTTTTGTAATATTAGTAGTTTATTCATTAGAGTTATCTCAGCATTACCCCAGACTAACAATTCATACTGAAGATGGGGCAGAGCTAGGGTGTTATAAATGGAAAATAGAACATGTGTTGGCAATGTGCATTTTAGCTTGCGCAAAATCCCTAGAAGTACACGTGAGACTTACGTATGGACCTGCTGGTAGGGTAGTGTTCAGGTAGACCTTTATCAATAATAACACCAAGAAATTTAAAGGACTTTACTTGACTTCGTTTCGAATTATTTATGTACACGCAATATTACTATTCCTATCCGTGTTTGAGAAAAGCATAAAACATGTCTTTTTTCATTAATGGAAAGCCAATTACATTGGAACCAAGACGATATGTGACGTGTAGTTCTTAATTTGTTAATGGTATCGACTATATCTTTTAAATTGTCATGACTGTATAAGATATTGGTATCATCCGCAAATAAAATTAAGGACAGTAAACTTGAAGCGTTACAAATACAGTTATTATAAATAAGAAAACGTATGAGGCCTAAAATGGAGCCTTGTGGAGCACCACATTTGATAGGTTTAATAGTTGATGAGTAATGTTTCCATTGGACGAACTGTTTTCTATCAGAAAGACAGTTTCTGAACCAAACCAAGGCCACTCCTCTAACGCCATACCTGTTCAGTTTTGAAAGCAAAATGTTATGGTCAATTGTATCGAATGCCTTGGAAAGGTCTAGGAACAATGCAACAGCGTGTGAAGATGTATGTAGAGATGAACTAATTTTACCAACAAGGTCAACTAGAGCCATTTGGGTTGAGTAATTCTCTCGGAATCCATACTGTGAATAGGCTAAGATATCATACTTGGTTAAAAACGAATCAAGGCGATTTGCTACCAATCGTTCTAGGACTTTAGAAAGACATGGTAGTATAGACATAGGACAGTAATTACACGTTAGTTGTGGATCACCATTTTTAACTACTGGAACTACTTTAGCGATCTTAAAGTCATTTGGCGCAATTCCACAAGGATAGGTTGAAAATGTTTAACAGGGGATCGATCATTACAGGTCAAATTTTCTTAACTAGATAGGCACCTAATTGGTCATGTCCTGGGCTTTTTTTCTAGTTTTCTAGACGTTAATTTATCAATGCTTTTCAGAAGTTCATTTTCAGATACTGGATTCATAAAAAATGAATGATTGAAGTCACCAACTATATAATTGTTGGGTTGGAGTGGACTTGTGGGATCTTAGATGCAAGATCCGGACATATATTTTAAAACAAGTCGTTAAAGTTTTCAGCAATGAGTTGTGGATTATTTTCGATTGTGTTATTTACTTTGAATGAATCTGGACCAAGTGATTTTTTATTTTTTTTAATTTAAGACATCATTGATTATTTTCCATGTATTTTTTATGTTGCATTTTTTCTTCTCAAAGACAGCAGAGAAGTAATTTTGCTTTGCATTTCGAATAAGACTTGTTAACCTTCTTCTTCTCTCGTATGCTACCATCGTCTCTTCATCACACCTGCAACTTGGTGGAAAAAACCATGTCTTTGTGTCATCGTCCAGGGTGATAATGCCATGTTCGCCATGGGGTGGCCGGTGCTGTGGAAAGGACTCGATTATATGGTCAACTGACTGCTCTGGGTGGCCACAATCGCATGCGGCGGAGTCCCTGAGCCCCCAGCCTTTCATAGTCGCGGCGAAGCGGCCTACGCCAGTTCTGTTTTGATACTTACCATATTTGCTTTTGTTAAAGTCGTTCGGATTATTGAAATAACATTTATACAACTTGTTTTTCCGTCTGAATGATTTAAGAAAGCCTTTCGTAAGCCAGGGATTGCGTATCGTCCTTTTACATTTGAACCTTTTGTACGGAGCAAAATTCATCAAAAGCATAACTTGGTGTTAATTTAAACTGCGTGTAACATGCATTTACATTTTGCGCATTATGTCATTCCAGTTAACACTCTCTGATTCATGTTTTGTAACAAACTCGGTCCAAACAAAACAATAGGTAGATGATCACTTATTCCCGAGACAACGATGTCTGTCCGGAGTTGCTCAATAGTATGAGTAAAAATATTATCAATTGAAGTTGCTGTATTTTGTGTTATTCTCGTCGGTTTGTCGATAGTGGGACGGAAGGAATGAGAATATAATATATTTAGAAACTCCTGTGTTGGGTTTATGGCTGTCACATTTTAACAAATTGATGTTCGAACAAGTCAACCGATCCCGCAAGCTCAGTGGTCGAGTGGTTAGACGTCTGCACTAGAAAGCAGGAAGTCGTGGGCTCGAGCCCCACCCGACTGATTTTATTTTCCATCTTTCACTCGGGAAGTAACACGTACACTATGAGTAAACGTCGGTGAAGGGTAAAACCATAATATTGATTTACATCACTCGATGCAAACTTCGCAATAGTACTTGCATAATTGTTCAGGTTTTCCAGTGAATTATTGTCGTCTGTGATTATTCTTATACCTGAATTTACTTTGATTTGTTGAATGATGAATAATGGACTTACCTTTGAAAGCATGCAAGCAAGGCACTGCGAATATCGTTAAGAGGAATAAAACCGCCATGTTGCACAAAAGGCTGTGGAAATCATTGTTCCGCCTATAACCGATTGTGTTTCCGAAAATGAAATGCTGAGAGTGATCAATCAGTGCTGATCTATGCCTATGTATTTGAAAACGAAACAAAGAGTGTGAGTTTAGTTTATCGTATGAGCGCAGTTCTGCGCTTTCACTTTAATACTTTAAAGGAAATTTACACCATATTAGCAAAATATACTTTTGCCGAATCAAGAAGAAACGAGACAATAAGTCCTAAGCAGGTTATTAACAAACTATTAACCTGTCAAAACTTCAGTTCATTAACCATTACAAATTGTAGAAATGCATCTCACACTTCTCGATGTCAAACAAAGATTCCGTCGGAAAGCCCACCATTCCACAGATTTTAGCCTTATGTTTTGACATGCACCTAGTACGGAGCTAGCGATGGGGACCCATAAAGATACTGAGATAACCTTTCACGGGAAGATTGACGACATGTCTTACGCGTAATATGTTAAAATCCTAAGATAATTTGTATATCACGGGATGATGAAGTGGTAAAATAGAATCTAGACATCATCAGATAATTATAGCAAGAGGGTAATGACATCCCAGGAGTAGGGTGTTGACATAACGACATTCCGAGGAGAAGGGTGTTGACAACCTGAGAAACTTCATCACCGTATCAAATGACGACATCCTGAAAGGAAGATTTTTAAATACATAAACAGCATTCAGAGTTATTATATGGATGTCGACACTCGACTTTTAGGATGTCGTCATATTGGGATACATTACCCTATAGGATGCCAACATATCTCACTTCTAAGATGAGATATCCTCTTGATCCGACATCCTTCTTTCAGAATTGTGCCACCCGTGATGATGTCCTTAGTATTCGAGGAAGGTAGTATTTTTGAAAGTTGAACGTGGGGATCGAAGCGTCATCTGCAATTTCAGCCGTTCGACATTTGAAGAAAACAAAAGTAGGGGGGAAAACCTGCGTCGCCGCACCACTTTTAGACTTGACAACAAGTCGTTAGATTTTGATTTTGTCCGTGAACTTCAGTCGAACTCCATCGGCGCGGATGGTTTATAAGACGTAATCGGTCGGATTGCGACATTATCTTACATCAATAATCAGCATCATTTGGTCTGGGAACCAGTCTACGCGCATTGCAGCGATATAGGTCGTGCGTATGGAGCCAGTAACCGGTACCGTATCGTACGCAAAACAATTACCGATTTGGCACTGAGTCTACAGCAAATTTGGCGCAGGCTCGATCCATATATCAGAAACCGGATACTTTTTTTCATTTGTCTAACCTAGCTAACCCTAATCCTGAGAACGCACACTGG
The DNA here is from genome assembly GCA_029964075.1 of Patiria pectinifera. Lineage (NCBI taxonomy): Eukaryota > Metazoa > Echinodermata > Asteroidea > Valvatida > Asterinidae > Patiria > Patiria pectinifera. The sequence goes on along the minus strand of CM057148.1, from coordinate 11,028,017 downwards.
GAAACATAGGGAATCGGGACTGGGGAATATTGGGATGACCCCCGTCCAACTGGTCGAAAAGTTCGAAAATGTTATGTTCTTCAATTATTGGTATAGCTATAGTTTAGTGTCCGTAGGATTAAAACGGTCACAGGTTTATTTATTTTTGTATTCATTCCATTTCTTTACCCAGGGTATGCCCAAACAGTTTAAAACTGGTTTCCATTGGGGCCCTGCATACAATAAATAATGACTACAAACATGTATAATTATACAATACATTGCAAGTACAATAAAATTCAATACAGTGTGATAAAACATTATTTGAATAATGCATAGGTGTTAAGCAAATATTATAAATACAATATATTTTAAAACTATTAAAACTACATGTACAGTGTGAATGCTTTACTATAAAGTTGATTCAGTGAACACGAACAATTTGGATCTATCTTGTTACATTAAGAAAAAGCAAACAATTGCTGTAGCTATATTCGCTGATCACGGGAGGGGCGAAAACCCCGCGAAAACCCTTTTGGGAGAAAACACGGGGAAATTCCCATCCGGCTCCTTATTATCTTCTTATTATAGTGGCAACCAAGTTTGTTAACTCCGTAGATCAGCACATATCTAGATTTGTATTATCAGAGTAGACAGTGGCAAATACACAAATAATTATTTGCAGAAATATTATTACTGACTGAACGTTTTACGTAGTTCAGATTTGAATGAGGTTGATAGAAGGTCTCCACTTTTATTTCCCGCTTACTGCACACGTAACCAAGAATACATGCGCGGTATCAGGAATATGCTGATTTAAAAGAGGAGTTAATTTAGCTGTTGCTCATTAGAAACTGAAACAAAACGGGTTGAAAATGTCCAAAATAAACTTGGTATAATAACCTCATCGGGAGAGAATGAATTATAGGTTGAGTAAAAACCATTAACTGAAATATTGGAGTCGAGGCTGCCAGTAATTACAATGGAACAGCGACCCCACACTGTTGGCTTGGATGTCATGACCTCTGTCCTGTTTATAATTCAGGTCATGACATCCGGGGTCTTGTGTTCTATCGCGCATTCACGCCGCATGATTCGGCTTTTCAACACAACTGATGACTTTGCATAACGATATTCAGAAGAGATTATCGGCACTAGAAACGAGGATTGCCACGGCTGCAAAGCCGATGCCCGTAGATAACAATCACTTTAGTACATGAATGTGAAAGTGAATTCTTGGACGGTGATGACGATTTTGAGAATTGCATGGCACTCTTGCCTTAATAATCGGTGTCACGAACGGGAATATACACAGGAACAAAATATCCGTATTTGAGAGCACATATACATCCACATGAGATTTCGGTAAAGTGTGATGACATAATGGCAGGAATTAATGTTATAATTTCACACTAAAAAAGAGAACATATAAAACAGATAATTTCAAAGATATTTCATAACAATACGTTAGAAAATTGATGTACCATTAATATAATCTATGAGCACTGATTTATTTATTTCTCTATTTTTTTTACGAAAACGGGGTTTGATATTTGGATGCCTTTTCGTATTTAATATAGCTGGTAGGTTTTCAATGTCGAAAATACAATACAAGGACTAAATAATAATGGTAATAAAAACATGAAAACATGACTAGCCTCGTCCATGTACTTTTAAATATTTTGTGTCTCAAACATTTCGCTCTTATGGAAGCTTAATGGACCTTTAGATTTGTTTAATGGGGCTTGCAGTGCTCGAACTAAAACTAGAATTCTCTTCTGACTCGTGCAACTAATATTTTCTTGGGTCCTTAATCCTTACATTGAAATTTTCACCTTTAATATTTTTAAATTTGTTTTTAAAGTCAAATAATAAATTATTGAATGTATATTTTAAGTAATCGTTTAATTGCTAATATATACAGTCGTCATTATATGGAAATTGTTGATTATTATAGCGAAATAGTATATAACAATGTTTACGAAACGTTTGTAAATGTTTAAAGATAAAATCAAATTGTCAATTTTCAAAATCAAAGTTCATTTACAAGCAGCTGCCAAACTTAATGAGTCCGACTCAAAGTTGATGCCCTTCAACGCGTTACAGTGTTTATAAAATCCTGCCAAAAAACCCATCAAAACACGTTTACAGTGTGCTATAAATAGTTCATAATAACTTGTGTTAGAGTGTACTCATACCAACAAATAACACTCGGCAACTCTTTGATTACGAAACTAAAGTTTCATTGATTGCTGAAAGAAACACTAAATTGCGATGATGTAGCATGTATTTATCAGTGAACATTTTAACAGTAGACAAAATTGCTATGTGAATAAGCAAATCAAATGAAAGTTTATCCATAATTTACTGGTCGGTGTGAATTTGTGAATGCCAAACGGTGTACTGCTGCGTAAGACGAGTTTGGCAAATATGTCCAAATGTCCAAATGTTGGACATGTATTGCTTGCTCGCGATTATGCGTGATTATCGTGATAAAATAATACAACATCTTATTTCGGTTGTATCGAAAGTAACTGCTCCCATAACACCTTAAAGTGTATTCATACTATTGTCATAGAGTATTACGTAATTGTAAACGACTGCTTTTTTAAGATGCAGTGGTAAAATTTTAGTTTTCTAATTTTGATTACAGGATTTTGGACTTTTATTTTTCAACTGGTTTTGACCTATGTTTCGTTGCTTAATTATTTTTTAACTACGCCTCTTTGTGCGGTCGGTTCGTCGTAACATGAGAACAATGCTTCCACATTTCAGGAAATCATTTCCTGCTTTTAATATAAACATTCGTAATTGTAACTTTTTGTAACTAATTGTAACGTTATAATCAAAGTTCTCTGATTTTAAATGGTTCAGAGTTTCATAGGTTTCATTTTCTGGATGTGTTTCGACATAAAGAGCAATAGGCCTGAAAGACATCAGTTTGTTGATGTCATATTCAATTGTTTTCATTTTCTTATTTCCGTACAAAGCTTTGTTTTAAAGACATTTTACATTTTGGGTTTTAAGTTTAGATAATGTGATTGTCTGGAATTAGCTGACTGGCGCCTCTTGAACAAAGACAATGACTAAATGTGGAGTCTCTAACAAAGTGAATAGCTCAATTAGTTGGGTACAGGAACAGTAATCCGGAGGTTGGAGGTGCAAACCCCGGCCAGTCATTTTCTTTGTTCAACCTTAAAATAGTTTTAGTGCACAATTAGTTTCCCAATGTGGTTTCCTTAAAAATGTTATTTTCCCTGTGCAAAATTTACAAAGCCATTCCCAGGATGAAACAAAGCTTATGTGGTCATTTCAAAAATTTGGCGTCCATTTTTTTGCCGCGTCCCCGTTATATCAGATATCAGATGTTTGTTAATTCAAGATACATTTTTTTTTTACATTTTTAATGCCTTTTGTCTCCCAGAGTGATTATGTAAAACACAGGACCTGCCAAACAAATAAAACAAAATTTGAATTCAATTTTAATGGTACATGTATGGTACATTACACAGGTCTGGTGTAACAGGGACACAATAAATGTCACATTTTTGGACTCCACACTATTTTATGGAATGACTCAGATGCTTCATGGTATATCGCTAGACGTCTATTTTAAAACGCTTTTACTTTAGTAGTTTACTCGCTTATCTTGATTCAAGGATTCCTTGTTTTATTATTGAATGCTGTAATTTTATCATTGCTCTTAACATATGCATGCGCCACAAATAAAAAAGGACATGGGTCCCTGTATAATTGAATTTCCCGATATTTATTTCTGTGAGTTTATCTATAAACATTTATCATGTTTATAGGACCATTTTGCCCCTGTGCGTTTGGAAAACTGTCTTCCTCTTTTAAAATGCTATTGTAAGTTCTACAGTCTGGTACTTTTCACTGGAACATATTGCGTTGAAAATCCATAAATGTATGAAAACTATGATAAATCCCTTATTGGTGAAAATATTTTCAAAGGGCACTTTTTAAAACTTTAAATGTTTCATACTTTCCCCGACATACTAACATGAACTGGATGTCGCAGGTTCATACCCCGCTCCAATCAATTTATTTGTCCAACTATATTTATATATCCAGCCAATTTCCCTTCGTAGTTTATTTGACGATTTGTAATCAAACCCAATTTCCTCACTTTTAAGGCGTGATCCCTGGCTGCATGTCATATTTAAAGCTTCCGCCTAGCAGCCCTTGAACACAGACAATTGACTAAAACAGCCTATAAAGGGCTGGATTGTAGTACAGCAGTATACAGCACTGGTGTCATATGAAATTAAGACTCCTATGAAATCTGGTCTCTTTCAACTTAAATATGGACGATAAGCCTCACACATGACCTGTCAGTGTCCTGGTTTTATTCATTTCGTGGCATGCGCAATAAAACAAAGAAGTGTGAATTTCACAGAGTCCAAACTCGGTTGGGTGCTTCGGAGGTAGCTAGACTCAAACCCCCCACAGCCAATCTCTCTGTTCAATTTTATCATTAATATACTGACTTAGATGATGAAGCAGCTGACACTGAAGTTTCTTCATTGAAGCACATCGCATTTTTTTTTTGTCTCATCGTCATACAGTTGGTTATGGCGCCCTCTTGTGACCAATTACTTTATCCCATGGGCGCAGCCATGTTTTTGTACGTTGAGTGCGTTCGATTACTTTTCCCAGTTCACTTGCAATTGGCCCCTCGCGTGATGGCAGACATGCGCAGTGGAGTTAACTAAACGAACGGTTTTGGTATAACGTACGGTCTCACTTCTCCGGCGTGCTGGATTCTCCGGGTGAATACGGCGGATAATTGAGCACGTTACAGTGCAGGTAACATAAGCACGTTACGTGCTCATGTTTCCGCTGTGCATACTTTTCCTCGGGCTGTTAATATGGAGTCTACCAAGTCCATAACACAGTGAGGGACACTCAAGAATGTGTTATGTAACGCTTCCTGTGGGTCAAGCTTATAGAGAGGCGTATTTCCTTGGGTCATTCCATGGTCTTGCAATACGGGCGATTCCCAATAGTGCGCCTCCAAGAGTTTGCAACGCGTTGGCCAATCACAATGCGCGAAATCAGTCGACCTTCTCCAAACGCGCATTGGGTCGACAGATTTTGCGCATTGTGATTGGCCAACGCGTTGCAAACTCTTGGAGGCGCACTATTGGGAATCGCCCGTATTACTCTGATTTGTGTTCCCAGCGTCGTGTGTGCATGTGGGTGTGTTCATGGAGGAACAATTAAGAACGAACTCTTTGGTCTGTGCAAGATCTGTGTTCCTTATTATTCTTTATTTTTTTGCAACCATGGTTTAAAATAAATGTGTATCCTTCACGTTTTTAAATGCATTGGGAGTTGCAAGGGCGGATCCAGAACACAATTTTGTTGGGGGGGGGGGGCAAACAAAAAAATGTTCCCACAAAAAGTGGGTCAAACCAATTACGGCGTGGGGTTCGGGGCCCGCTTCAGGGCCCCCGAAATTTGTTTGGATTCTAGATGCTCTGTGGTGCGATCTGAGGCAATTTCTGACCACTTTAACCAATGTTTTTTAACGGAAAATATGGTGGTGCACTCATTGCCTGCCTTTATTGCGATGTCACATAAAAAAAAAATGGTTTCGGTTTTTTTTTTTCGGGGGGGGGGGCCTTTGCCCCCAACCCCCCGTGGATCCGCTCTTGGGGAGTTGCACGCGCCACGAAAATTCTGGTTTTGACTGGTACCTTGTAACGTATACATTTCTTCATACAAATGTCCTAAGATCTCACGTGCACCAACCCCAAAGAACTCAGCACACAAATAAAGTTAGCAAAATATACACTACTGCGCAATTTGCGCATGCGTGTTGAGGCGAAATTTCCCTCTATGGAGAAGCTAGCACGTCGGAGAAGTGAGACCGTGACACCTGGTAAAGTTTCGTGTAAGAGCTGGAAACATGGGCGTCGCCATGATTTTTTTCAAGAGGGGGGCAAAAACATATTTTCCGAAAACATGCTCAACATATTCCCTGTTAATCATTTTTAGAGAGGGGCAGGGACATTTTGCCCCCAACGCATTACCTTTACACCAATATGACTTCTCGCCACTTTTTCTTTTCTTTTTTTGCTTTTGTTTCCCTTCTGTTATATTTAACTTGGTTTTTTTTGCTTTTCGGGGGGGGGGGGCGTGCCGCCCTTGCCCTGACCCCACTCGCGACGGCCATGGCTGGAAAGTTGAATTGCGACATGACTCAGGCTGCACGCTCCACGGGGAAGCGCTGACAATAATTCGTAGACATAGTTCCGTGCATAGAGCTAGCTACATTTGGTTTGTAGCTCTATGCTCCGTGGAAACCCGTTTTGAACACGGCCTAAGGGCCCTGTCACACTTCTGCGCATCCTTATTCCTTATCAGTTGCGCATTGACCTTTTTTTTCATACGCAGTCGTACGCACAATACGCACCTCATATGCATCTCTATCGTTTTGTGTAAGTTTTATGTACGCAGGCATACGCATGGTACGGCCCAGTACGCTGGATAGTTTTGGGCATGCACAGAATTACGCTGCGTACGCTGTTACGCAGGTTAAAAGTTATAAATACGCAGCGCATCGGTCCCGCTTCGGTCGAGCGCGGTATGAGTACGCTATGTGTTCGTGTGAGATAGGGCCCTGTCACACTTCTGCGTATCCTTATTCCTTATGAGTTGCACATTGACCTTTTTTTCATACGCAGTCGTACGCACAATACGCACCTCATATGCATCTCTATGGTTTTGTCTAGGTTTTATGTACAGAACTACGCTGCGTACGCTGTTACGCAGATTAAAAGTTATAAATACGCAGCGCATCGGTCCCGCTTCGGTCGAGCGCGGTATGAGTACGCTATGTGTTCGTGTGAGATAGGGCCCTGTCACACTTCTGCGTATCCTTATTCCTTATGAGTTGCACATTGACCTTTTTTTTCATACGCAGTCGTACGCACAATACGCACCTCATATGCATCTCTATCGTTTTGTCTAGGTTTTATGTACGCAAATATACGCATGGTACGGCCCAGTACGCAGGATAGTTTTGGGCATGCACAAAACTACGCTGTGTACGCTGTTACGCAGGTCATAAGTTATAAATACGCAGCGCATCGGTCCCGCATCGGTCGAGTACGTTACGAGTACGCTATGTGTTCGTGACGCACCCCGTCAGCATATGAGCCACCTGTATTGGACGTATACATAGCGTACTTGCAGCGCAGATTCAACGCACGCTGAACGGTGAGCGGTGGAAATGCGGCGGGAATACGCTCACAAGACAGTGCGTCAAGCATGCGGTCGGCATACGTCGGGTGCGTCCGGAATACGCTCGGCATGCGCACTGCATACTGACCTATTTGCAGCCCGAAAAATAATGTTGTGCATAATCTCATACGCAATGGATGCGCTGAATTCGTTACTTGTACGCTAGATTTGCGTCGCACATAAGTCAAAGTGATCAAAACATTTCGACGTTAATTGAGCGTACGGCTGCGTATTGAACATTTTTGATAAGGAACTCATAAGAAATGAGGATACGCGAAGGTGTGACAGGGGCTTTAAGCCGTTCATACGCGGTAATACGCTGACCTCCTATATTGGACGTATACATAACGTACTTGCAGCGCAGATACAACGCACGCTGAACGAACTCATATCGAATGCCGACGTATTGCACGAATTAGTACCGCTCATCCTGCGAGCGGGCAGTGCATTGTACTTGTTCGTAACTTATTAGAAACGCACAGATAGCGAACTTGCGCACTGCATACGCAACTCATTCGCATCTCATACGCAGTGGATGAGCTGAATTCCGACGTTTTTGATCGTACGGCTGCGTATTGAAAATTGTTGATAAGGAACTCATAAGGAATTGGGATACGCAAAGGTGTGACAGGGGCTTTTGGCGCCCGCCGGACGTTGCATGGCCTTACGGGATATTTACCCAAGTAACCGGCTCGGCGTGTCGGTTATTTGGACTAGGCTCGAGTAAACGCAAGAAGTCACGTGAGAGGTAAATTGAACGCTGTCGCGCTTGCACGAGTAAGCGCGGGGGAACTAATCGAACGTACTGCATGTGTATAAAGCTACTACCTTATTAAAGTTGTTCTTCTCTTTCTATACATCTTGTGTTTGGCCGCGGTTCTTTCGTGTGACGTCCACCATTATCTACCGAGTAGCGCATGAATATACAAGCTTTTAAAATAGCCTTCTGAAGCAGTTGGATACCAACTACCAACTACCCGTAAAGATCGCGTTTACTACGCATGCTTCATGGGAGAACCAAGATGATCGACATGAGAGGGTAAACTGTAACGTAATTTGAGGCTTTGCAAGCCCTCTAGAATGCAGACTCCTCTTCCATAATAGTCCCGTTGCTTGCATGTTCCATTACAAAAAAGCACTCTTTCAAATTAACAAGAGATTAACAAAACGGGGTTTGTAAAAGTAACGCCATTGGGATTATCCTCATTTGATGTGAAAAAAAAACACAATTGATCAGCTCTTAATATCTTTCATAATTGTAAATATCATAGCAAAGAGCACTAGACATAACGACAAGGTAATTGTTCATTGAAATAGGTACTTTTACTGTCATAATGTCAAGGCTCCACAAATAAAACAAAATAGCAATCATTGCTATTAAAACAACGAAATGTCACATAAGGTCACAAATGTTTTAAGGTTTAAAACTCCACTCTGCCAATTTCTGTTTATAATTCAGATAACGTATAAGCATACATCAATGGACTTTTTGCCAAGAGCTTAAAATATCTTAACACTTTTCTCAATTTACTTGAACTAAATATTATTATGGTGTTAATTAGTTAAATGGATACTGCATTTACAACATTACATTTACTTTCCTGTATCGAAACTATTGAACCTAAACTTTCCACGAGGAGTGTATTAAAACTAATATTAAAAAGACATGAATTGACACAAAAAAAAAACCTGCTGAAAAGCAATACGAAGACGAAATCAGAAGCCTATAATCCGCGACGTACTCGCCAACTGACAAACAGAGCTTCCCTAAAAAGAATAATAATAATTAACGATTTGTCTATATACATCGTGTATCAAATCAGGTAATCCAAAATTAATGCGTTAATCGAAAAAATGCGAAAAATGCGAGAAGGGCCTGTCACATTATATGCGCTCTTATAGGAGACCTTACGGCGACCAATTTTTTTTCCTCATAAATTTAACAATCGCAGCGAGGACGCAATAAAATGACAACTTTCTGTCTCAAAGCAGCTCAAGCTACGCTCATAATGTGCTCTTCCCGCGCTTACGATGCGTTCAACTCACTCTCTATGCGTCCCTGTCAAGCCCAATTACTCGATCTAGTCGCTGCTGCTGCGCTGTCACTGCGCCCACACTACGCTCTGCTCGCTGTTGATACGTCCTCGTAGCATGCGTCGCGCTCTCTATTCGACCAAAATACGCTCATGTGACGTCACTTGCACTGTATAAATATCACGACAAAACGGTCAATACCAAGTCCAGTTTAAAAAAAATAGTCTATAAATTCATCGCAGTCGAGTTACTTTCTTATGAAGACTACGTCTACTGCCTTGCGCCTATGCTGGCTCAATGCCATTTCAATGTCGCACGATTCACACTCGCACAGCGCCCGAGGTGTTGTGATTGTTTTGAGCATGTTCAAAGACCTTTGCGCTAATCGAAGACCATTAAGACCCTCTTGCGCCCATCTGGCGACCTATGTAGTTGTCGCTGCGATCTAGTAGTTGTTGTTGCGCCCCAGTTATTTTTCAAGGCCGCAATGAGAGCGCATATAAGATCGCAGACAGTGTGACAGGGCCTTTAGGTTACTTTCTCGAGTCTCGTTGCTAGGTTACTTTCTCGAGTCTCGTTGCCAGGGTTTGTCACGATGTGCCAGCTGTTCACGTTGACCAGCCCAGCTCCGGTCCGTGCCTCGCTTTTAGTAGCGATCGTCTGATTCCCAAGCATCCACGTGAAGTTCTGGCGTCTTGAATCCTGCACTTGAATAGCCGCGTAGTACCAGACTGCATGGACACAGACGGAGCCAATTTCGGAATCGTCCAGCACAGCTCCGGTGGAGGGATCGAGCAGATGCAGCGTGGCATCTGGCCGTTCTACTGAAAAGACGTCATATTGGGGATCAGGGATCAAAAGACCTCAATATCTTTGAAGGCCGTTTTCGTGTTTTCCCCCTTTTCCTGAGTGGTGGGTTAAGGTGCTGACATCAATCTTTTGTCAACAAATATTTTTTTTTTTTTTTGGCGGGGCGGGTGAGGAAGTCAGAATAGTCAGAGGGTAACGAGAACATTTTATGGTTTGGAAAATAATGTAAAAACAGTGTTAGAAATTGTTTCTTGGAAATAAAGAAATCACTGGTTAGCGTTCTGTAATACGCCAACTCACCCGTTATAACGAGCTGTACGGTTTGGTTATCCCTTAAAATGACGGAATACGCCTTACACAAGTATATAGGGACCTCCTGATGCCTCCGTAACGGGATCGATTTCAAACTGCAAACCTTGTAGATATCATTCCTGATGATGAGGTCGATCGATTCAGTTTTGATCGTCACAGGTAGTCACCGCTTGGTAGTTGTAAAACCATCTGACTACAGGGTCGTTCCCATAATTACCAGACAGGACGTGGAGGTGATATTGGATCCAACGGTGGCATATCGTAGGTTTCCTCTCTGGATCTTGAGTTCTGCCGCTCCGGCTTTAGAGAATTAAAGTTAAAAGGCCAGAAATTGATTTTTTTTTTTTTTGGGGGGGGGGGGGTGTTTTGCCCCAAAATGGCAGCATCGAGCTGCAAACTCACATTGAACTGAGATGGTATTTGACCCAGTGAGCAGGGTAATTATGATAATGTAGCGTCCTGAGCACCAATAATAGTAGATACGTGCGCTTTACAAATACGCATTAATATTTATTATTATAATTATAATCATTAGATCCCCATGAAATTGTAAACCACCGATTGGAAGGGACAACTCATCGGCTTGCCCTGTGCGCTATGTGCGTCGAAAAGTCGGTCAGTGGACTGACGCATAAACTGGAGTGACGCATCAGCAATAGGCGTACTATTTGCATCGCGGTGGACGTTGAGGGCGACTGATTCCACATCAGTCGCGATTCTGCCGGCCCCGCGATCGGGCGCCTTGGCTATCGGGCTGTCCGATTATGGCCAAATATCTCTCCCCATAGCTTGTATATTGCTGGAACAAGTAGAGGAACAGTGCTGCATGCGGGAAAATTCAAGAGGAATGACCTATGGTTTATTTTGTATCCTTAAATGACAAAATATATATAATTTAGGAAAACGGAGTCTTCAGGTATGTTGTTCATTTTATACGACGTGTCGAGGGTGCAGAATACCCTTGGCTTTGCACCGATGCGTGCTCATGGTGCGTGTTTGGGTTTGTTATTTATTTGGTATTATGGAGGGTTTATTTCTGCTTGGCATGGTAGCATCAACTTGTCGATTTTTATAGAATCAATTTTCTTCCATTTTGGATTGGTAAATTCGTCTTGGCTTTGGAGTGAGTGGCATGCACACATATCGCGTATCCGGGCGGTGCGCATACCTGTAATTCACATGCAAATCAGTACATGCCTTCGTTATCGTTCCGCACTGTTGCGTTCAGGCGTGGTCCTTTGTTCCTGCGTAGGCGAGGGTGGAGATCGTTTCTTGCACCATAGCACACAGATCGTTTGAAAGATTGCTGAGTGACAACGAAATCATGGCCGACGTTTACGATGCTATAGAGGTTAGTTTGTCTTTGGTTTCAGGCATTCGTTAAAGAGGCAATGCTGAGTTTTTACGATTTATAGGGGTTGAGTTTCTCTTTAGGTTTCAAGAAACTCGTTGTAAATGCATGCTTCTAATGAAGCCTTGACATGTTAGATGCCTAAAGGTGGGATAATTTTTGAGACCAATGGCCGAATGTGCATTATGTTAATAAATACATTTTAATTAAAAAGGATGGTATTGCGGGCTATCGAGAAAATTATTGCGCTTTTATTCTTATCATATGGTTAATTATATTTGGGTTTTATTTTTTGGTTGCTCCGGATCCTATGGGTACATATTGATAAGCGCTAAATCTACGAGCGTTGGGAGAGTTTCGTATGAGGTATTAACTTAGTTATTCGCAAATTGGTTTCATGAGTTTATAATTATTCGCGAATTGTTGATATTTTTTTGCAGGAGAATGCGGAGGCATATGGGGAGACAGAGGAAGCCGTCAATGCGCTCTTCAAGGGGCTATGTGGAGCCTTTAAGGTCTCCAAAAAGTGTTTGATTCCTTGGTAGGCGATGGTTGGGACGATGTAAGTCAGTTGGAAGATTTGGACAGTGATTGGCGAAATCACGTTTTGGCTTTGGCGCCAAATGGCGGTCAGAAACGGAATTTGGAGAAAATGTTACAGCGAGTTGAAGCAGGCCCGCTCGACCAGCAGGTACCGAAAAGAAGACGCCTAGATGCGGGTGGTCCAGTCGAGGGTGATGCAGGCGCATCGGACGTAGCGGGTACGTCGAGTGCGAGCGGCGGTCCTCGCGCCAATGATGTGGTGCCAGCCCCCTCGTCGACGCCTTCAGCGCCTTCGCAGGTAAAGCAAACCGAAGGAAACCAATGAAATATAAAAAAAGGGCAAATATCTGTTTATATATAATGTGTTCCTTACTGAGTTTTATTATAGTTGGGATAACAGGGCTCGCTAAGAATTTCTGATAAAAATATTATGGACTTGTTTTGGTCACAAACCTTATGTTAGCTCGGTGAAACAAGGATAGATTGCATTTGATTTGGCCTAAGAAATTGACTCCCTTTAAAGAGCGAGGGCTCAGATTCGTTTTATTCAGGGGTTGGATAGAGTGTGATGATGCGAACAATTTCAACATTGTTAGGTTGGAGGCAACAAACACTATAAGAGTTCGGTCGAGGCAGGAGGCTCTGCACCAGCGTTCCATAGGCCTAATTATGGAATAGCAGGGTGAATGCGAGTAGAGACGTTGATAAAACTCGATGGGGACATACATGATTGCCTCTATCTACTGATATTTTTTGGCATTATTCTCAGGTTCGTGTTTAATTATGAGTCACGGCTTTGCAGGAAGTTTTTTTATGCATATTTTGACAGATCTGTGACATTGTTGTGGATGTAAATACGTGATGATATGGGCAAACAACCGGGCTCAAATATATATATGGGTTCCATACGGGAGGAAATAGGCGAAGTACAGTAGGAAGCATTATGATCGGAAGGTGAACAAGCAGAATGAGGGAAAAGGAAAACAAAGTAATGAGAATATATAGATAATTAAATGGACAGGCAAATTAATAAGGGATCCTTGCTTCGGCCTCCCCCCACCCAGAAAGAGGAAGAAAGAATTTTTTTTCAGGGGCCATATGCTGCAATTCAAAAAAGGCGTAGCTTTGGATTTTAGGCGAATGAGGAAGGTTGCCGTAATTGGGGAAATCAAGGAAGTTCAAATTTACGGAATGTGGATGGAGGGGCATAGGATGGAACCTAGTTTGGAGAGGCTGGTCCAGATGGTGGGCGGCAGTTTGGTTAATATTTGTGGAGGGCTGCGAAAATGGATAGTGTTTTGTCAAAATAATGATTAAGGATCAGGCAGGCGATGGAGTTGCATAAAGATGGCTGCGGTGGGTAAAGGCCTCGTGGAGATGAGGGATGGCTGGCACAGGTGGTTTAGGCGCTGGGGTGCCTTGACAGAAAAGTTGGCGGGCTTTAACAGGTCAAAATGCGTTATGTACAAAATATTAGGGGCATAACGACCCCCCCCCCCAAGGATATATATATAGAGAGAGAATGAATAAATAAATAAAATAATGCATAAAATCCCGATTGTTTTAATAGAAAGGATAAGGAACCCTTGCCTATTGCCAAATTTAGGGGAACAGTTATTATTTCTGCTGCACAAAACGGGGCTAAATGGAGATTCTTGGGACAGAAGAAAAAAAGAAAAAAAAGAGGGGGTCAAAGTGCAGCCTGAAAATAAAGGAGATACCACAATGTAGTTAAAAAAAAAAGAAATTGAGGAAGGGCCCCAATGGGAAAAGGAAAGAGAGGTGTAACCCTTTTATGCAGAAAAGAGTAAATAAATAAAAGAGAACGGGCCAGAATGAAGCCAAAATTGGAAAGAGCAGCCAAAAGAAGGAAGAAAAAAAAGAAAAAAGGAATATATGGAGAGGATAGGCCTAAATGCAGCTCCTTTAGAAAAGGGAAAGAGGATGGGCATAAATGAAGCCCAAAAAGTGGAAGTGGAAGGCTAAAGTAAGCAAGGCATACCGGGAAGGTAAAAAGTACCGTTTCTATGCTGGTAAATGGCGTGGTCATGGATGAGCTCCAGCAGTCTTTTCCCGACAATAACTGCCCCTTCTCAGGCCATTGTATGATTAAACACCATGCATTTTTTTTACTGGTCTGCTTTTGAAAATATATTCAATGTATGCATGTTACCGCTCCTGTCACACAATGCATGTTTGTATCTTTAATAACACTTTTCGCACATAATTTGGTTATTTGTTTTCCTTGCAGAGTATAGTCGCTTACGTTTTCATTGATCAGTCTATATTTTCTTCAGTCCCTTTCTTTTATTTTAATTATGTCGTTTTTGCTTGTGACTCATCGGTAATTTGTTTTGGTGTTTGATTGGTTTTTGTTTTTTTGTTTTTTTTTACCTTGAGGCCTGTGTAGCTGCTTCACACTTACCTGTTCCATTTATCCTGTGGCCTTCGAGTTTACTTTTGTTTACTTTAAGGTTGATTTTAACTACGCTGTTTACTTTTGAGCTTATTGTTTTCGTTGTTTCGTTCATGGCTGGCTTAATTTGTTTCTTTTTCTTTTTGTTCACTTTTACTTAGTTTGGCGCATACTGAGGGTTTTTTTTTCAGCTTATGAGCTCGATTCATTTGCCCTAGTTTCCTTATACTACAAAGTGCTTTTCTTTTGTGTTTTCTTGCTATTGCAATCCTTTGTACATTAATGTAATTGTTTCTGTTGTCTATGTGATTCGTTTGTGTATTTTGCTTGAATGTTTAACCAAAATAGTGCTGATGATTTGATTAATGTTAATGAAGATGGTATTTTGGCAGATAATGACAATTGCTCGTATTATGATACTCATGGTTTTAATCAGTTAAGCAACACACCAGGTGATTTTTCTATTTTCTACTTAAACACCAGGAGTCTCTGTAAACATTTTTTGATGTCCAGGATTACCTTTGCTCCCTTACCTCTTCTTTCTCTGTATATGGCTTCACTGAAACGTGGTTTAAAGAAACTCCTCCGTCCTATATTCACATGAACAACTTCCATCTTGTTCACTCATCACGGTGTAACCGAGTAGGGGGAGGCGTTGCCCTTTTTGTCAGTGACTGCCTGAACTTCATCAAAAGAGACGATCTCATGTCCTCTTGTGAGGACTTTGAATGTGTGTTTATTGAGATCCAGCGTGATGGTGCTTGTAATCTTGTCATTGGTAATGTTTACAGAGCTCCTGGCACATCCACAGACATTTTTTTCCATTCATTTGATATTTGCCTCAACAAGATCATGAATGAAAAGAAGCTGTGTTATATAATGGGTGACTTCAATCTTGACTTGACGAATTATTCCACTCATCAGCCTACAGAGGATTTTGTGAATACTCTTTATGCCTACGGTCTTCGTCCATTGATAGATAAACCTACTCGTATCACACCCCACAGCTCCACACTTATCGACAATATCCTTACTAACAATAACACCAATATTTCTGCCTCAGGTATACTTTATGCTGATATCTCTGATCACCTTCCCCTTTTCCAGATTACTTCTGACTGTTTCCAAGGCCATCATCCTTCCCCAAGTACTTACATCGCAAGGGACATCTGTAGCGCTACACTCTCAGCTTTTAAAGCTGACATTGAGCACACAGACTGAAGTGAAGTCTACGATTGCGCCAATGCGGAGACCGCATATGACGCCTTTCTCAATCGATTTACTGTTCTATACAATGACCATTTCCCACTTGTAACAAAAGTTGTTGGTAAAAGCAAGAAGAATCAGCCATGGATATTCCGGGGAATACTGAAGTCCTGTAAATTTAAACACAAGCTGTATAAACGCTTCTTGCGTAATCCTACAATGGCAAACGAACAGAGATACAAAAGGTTCCGTAATCGTCTCACTCAAGTCATTAGAATGGCAAAGAAAAACCACTACGCCAGCAGGTTCGCCAATGCAAAGAAGGACGTCAAAAGCACATGGCGCGAGATCAATAATATCTTGGGCAAGAAAAAGAAGGATGATCTTCCTGATAATTTCCTCAATGCCAATCAGTCTATTTCTAATCCTTCCACTATTGCTGACACCTTCAATTCTTACTTTTCTTGTATCGGATCAACGCTGGCGAGCAGGATTCCTTCCACCGATGCTCACTTCACAGATTATCTGCAGGATAGAAATACCTCTTGTTTATTTCTTTCTCCCACCGATCCTTCTGAAATCTCACAAGTTGTTCATGAACTTAAAATTGCCAGTTGTGGGTTTGATGATATCCATTCATCAGTAGTTAAATCCTGCATTCCCTTCATCTCTCATCCTCTTGCGCACATTTTCAACCTGTCTATCCTTACTGGTGTCGTTCCTTCTAATCTAAAGATAGCGAAGGTAACTCCTGTTTTTAAAACTGGTGACCGCCGTGACTTTTCCAATTATCGGCCTATCTCCGTCCTTCCATGCTTCTCAAAAATACTTGAAAAGCTGATCTATAAGCGACTTTCTAACTTTCTCTACAAACACCAGCTTCTTTATGATCATCAATTCGGCTTTCGGAATAAGTATTCCACAGATATGGCGCTTATCCATCTTGTTGATTACCTCTCTAGCTCTCTCTCTGATAAACTACAATCTGTTGGTTTATTCATTGATCTTTCTAAGGCTTTCGATACGATTGACCATTCCATTCTCCTATCAAAGTTTGAGTATTACGGAGTTAGAGGCGTCGCTCTTCAGTGGTTTGTGGATTACCTATCAAATAGGAGACAGTATACTACAGTAAAAAAACTGCGATTCTTCTCCCATGACAATCCACTATGGCGTGCCGCAAGGCTCTATCCGTGGC
Organism: Patiria pectinifera; assembly: GCA_029964075.1. Lineage (NCBI taxonomy): Eukaryota > Metazoa > Echinodermata > Asteroidea > Valvatida > Asterinidae > Patiria > Patiria pectinifera. The sequence goes on along the minus strand of CM057148.1, from coordinate 11,010,899 downwards.
CCTTTGCTGTTTCTTCTATACGTTAATGATCTTCACTGTAGTTCTCCTCTCTTGTCTTTTATCCTTTTTGCCGATGACACTACTATTCTCTTCTCACATTCAAACTTTGCTTCTCTGATCAACATCTTGAATTTCGAGCTTGTTAAAATTTCATCGTGGTTCCAAGCGAACAAGCTCTCCCTTAATTCCTCTAAGACTAAGTATATGATCTTCAGTAGGTCATCCTACTCCAGTCAACATGAAGCTGTGAGGATAAATGGCACTGCCATCTGTAAAGTTCATTCCACGAAATTCCTTGGTGTCATTATCGATGATAAACGCTCCTGGTCTCATCACATAGCCTCCGTCTCTAATGTAATAAGCCGCAACATAGGTGTACTCTCCAAGCTCCGCTCATTTCTACCTTCCACCACTCTATTCACGCTATATAACACACTGATCCTTCCCTATCTGAAGTACTGTAACATCGTTTGGGCACGCACATCTACAAATAAACTCAAATCTTTAATCAAAGTCCAGAAAAGAGCAATTCGCATATGCACCCTGTCTCTCCCCCGTGACCACACTGCACCTTTGTTCGCCAAATTACGCACGCTAACACTCATCGATATTAATAAACTTCAAACAGGTATCCTAATGTATAAATTTACCAATAATCTCCTTCCCTGCACATTCTCATCGTACTTTACCTCTGTTAATAATATTCACCAATATCACACCAGATCTCACAAAAACGGACTTGACCCACTTATCAAATCTCAATCCTCTGTAGGCAGATTTAAAAATCATTATAAGACGCATCTGCTCGCCCATTATATTACATAGCTTCTCTGCTTCTTCGTTTCTCTCAGTTTAATTTGCCTGCTTTTTACCTCTTGCTTTGCTTTTTATTTATCTTGTCATCTCTGCCGCTGCTCCTCTATTGTTCTATACGCTTCCGTTATTGTTATTGAACTTTTGTAATGTTTATCACATTTGTTTGTCCTTTTCTCTAATTGTTTGTTTGTGCTTCTTTTTTGATTCTAAACGTTCGTCTATCGTGTGAGTTGTTATGTATGTGTACAGGCATGTTATATTTTATAAGCTTCGGCTTTTTTTAGCATGCCTCCATCAGTATAATTTTTCATTATTTTGTATTATAATCAAATGTTGTGAAAAGATGGAAATAAATGTTCTTGAAATTGAAATTGAAATTGAAATTGAAAAGAGGATGGAAAGGGGATGGATCTTGAATGTAGTCCAAATTGAAATGGAGGTTGGACCAAAATGTAGACTAAAATGTAAAGTGGATGATCTTATTATGTAGCCCAGAAATGGAATAAGAAGATGGGCCTAAATGAAGGAAAATAGATGAATAAAGGAAAAATTTGCAGCCAAATATGGAAACGGAGGATGCAGCCCGAAATGGGTGCAAGGATAGGCCTAAAATACTGCCAACGATATTGAGAGAGGCCGAGGGCCTAAATACAGCCTGAAGTTTTAAAGGAGGAGCCCCGAGGACAGCCCAAAAAAAAAATGCAACATGTTTAAGTGCAGCTTGTTTTTGTTTGGATGAGAATTAATATTTTCTCTCATTGCAATTTGGTAATAAAAAAAAAAAATAATAATAAAAAAAATATAGAAAATAAAATTCAAAAAAAAATAAATATATATATATAAGACCTCTATGCCTATGTATAATGACAGCAAGCAGCATGGCAATACTTGGATAAAAGATTGTTGGTTTTGGTTTTGGAGCAGAACTTTCTTCCTCTTTCAAGGCCCATACTACTCGTCAGTACATAGTAGGTCTTTGTATGTGTTTGAATACAGGCTAAGTCCGCTCTGGAAGTCCACAAGCCTTTGCGTCTAGAATTGCTGAAGGCATGCACGAAGACAGGATACGACCGTAACGTTGCATACGTAATGTCCCTCTTACGAAGATACGTGGAAGAGTTCACTCCCCTTACGTCGGAGGATTTGAAGGAGAAGCAGTTGTATATCAACCTCCTCAATGAATGCACAAAGCATGTGAACGCAAAGGTGGTGGGTATTGCAATGTACATTTATAAGTCCGTAAAACGGGAGAAGACTCCGGCAAGCGTCTTCGCTTTGCAAGGAAGCATTTGGGTTTGGGGTCACCACCAATAGATAGTCAGGCTCGGGCCCGCGACCCTACGCAGTGGGCTAGAGGCAGGCCGCCTTTTCGTCCCAGTAGGCGGGGTTTTCTGAGGCAGTATGGGGGTTTTGGTTCCAGAGGGGGGCCTTCTTTTGGTACTTCGACGTGCTATCGATGTCAAAAAAGGGTCATTTCGCACGCGAGTGTAAGGAGATTATGTAGCGGTGTTGATTAAAGAGATTAAATAGAGGGGCCATTTTAAGGCAGGTTTGTGGTCCAATAAATAAATTAAAAATATAATGCCTTATTGCGAGGGTTTTCAAAATTAAGACCGTCTGGTCTTGGCACAAGTGGGCGTGTTTACTTGAATTTAGGAAAGGTACTTATTGTTATTTTGTAGTTGATTGTAGTCTTAAGTTATATCTCATGATTTAGATCTCAGGATGGATTTTGTACGGTGTTGAAAGATAAGGCATAAAATAGAATAAACAAAATCGGAAGAAATCAAACATAATAAAATAATGTGAGAGGGAATGAAAAAAAAAAAAAGTGAAGGAAACAATTGAAGTAATTTGTGAAAATGTTATTACAATGCAATAAACACCGAAGAAGAAGCGGATTGTGATAGAAACAGAAGAAGTGTGTAGAGATGTTGTTTCTGTTAGATACATTTAATCATTATCGGTTGAGGCGATAAATACGGTTACTTTCACGTACAAAAAGGCAGTAAACGGGTGGAATGTCTCAAAGAAGCATTCACGATGATTCTTTGTTTCGGTATATCTGTATCTTCTTCTCATACAGGAATATTGCCGGTATCTGCGGATATTAAAGGGTCGTCCTTGGGAAAGCTCACTGCAGACGAAGTTTGATCCAGTAGCTGCTTATGTTAACAGGCGGGAGCGGGGTGTGATCGCATGGGTTGACATAGCTGGGAATCCCGCCAGTCCCCCGGACGGGAGTGCTCCATTCCCGTCGGAAGTGTTAGCTGGGGCCTGTTTGCCAAATTTTGAATTACTTCGTTTTCGGGATCCAGATAGTTTCGTTGCGGGTGGTTTGCACGAAAATCCGGAGTTATGGGAGAGCGTTTCACAGGAATGTTCAGAGGATGGTCGTATGGTTAAAAACTGGCTGCACAAGGGAGTGGACTTATATGACTTCTTTCAGCCCTTTAAAGGTTCATACCGTGGAAGGGTCTTTGATTCAATTGTTCCTCAGCCAATGTATTTTGCTAATGCGCCCGTGTGTAAAGAGTCTGTCCCCTTCATTAATGAGAACATAATGAAGCGTATCAAGGAGGGATCAGTGAAGTTGTTGGGTCCAGTACATGAGGTCGCTCCTCCAAGATGCGTTAATGCCCTGTCCGTAGAGCCAAAAAAAACCAAGACTGGTTTTGTCAATGAAGGGCCCGAACCTTTGGTGTAAGGACACTCCGTTTAACCTCACTCCTCTGGGCGAGATTGTCAGGTCGGTCGACAGGGGAGGGTTTTTCTCCGGAACAGACGACGCTCAGGGATATAAACAGGTTCTGCTAACAGAGAGGTCAAGGACCTTTTGTGGATTTGAATGGGCTGGGTTTTACTTTGTAGACGTTACACTTCCTTTTGGTTTTAAGAACAGTGCATACATATACTCTTCCATCGGATTCTGTCTCTCAACGTGGCTAAAAAACAGGGGAGTACACACGGAGATATGGATAGATGACCGCTTCATAGGGGAAGCAGGAGGAAGCGGAAGCATTTTGGGTTGAGTTTACCTTGCTTATTTTGTACTTATTTGCAGAGTCCGGGTGGCGGTCCAGTAGAGTCCGCATACATGAGAGCTTCGAGAGCCTTGTATGCAGTGTGTTACATGCAGTCCCGTCTAGGATACTTCGTGAATCTGAAGAAGAGTCATCTTAAGCCAGTTTCCAGTATACATCTTGGTTTGGGTATATGCTCCAAGACATTATCTTTCTGGATACCGGATAAGAAGAAGTTGTCGTTTGCAGAGGTCAGGGAGGAAATTTTGTCCAAAAATGCCGTCCTTCTTAAAACTCTGCAGCGTTTTGTAGGGAAGTGTCAGAGTTTTGCTTTAGTTTTCCCAGCGGCTTCTCTCTTTACCCGGGAATGTTGTCAGCTTATGTCCAATCTGGATGATGACTCTGCGCCAGTGTCGTTGCCGCGGCCGGTAAGAGATGAGATACTTTTTTGGAGGTTTATAGACTCGCTTTCTGAGCCTATACCATGGAGGATGGAGCGCCACTTGAGATTACAGCTGTGCTCGGACGCATCTGGCTTTAGATGGGGAGGAGTATTGTCCCTCGGAAACGGTGATGTCACTTTTGGGGATTACTGGTCGCCGGAAGTTCAACGAATAGCTGACATTTGCTACAAAGAAGCACTGGCCCTGTATTTCGTGCTTCTCTCTGTCATCGGTGTCCTTTGGGACCGCAGAGTGGACGTGCAAGTTGACTCCCAGAGTCTATATCAGGCTTGGACCCATTTGAGGGCGAAGTCACCTGCTCTCATCGAATACTGAAACTGATCTTTGCCCTGACGCTAGAAGCAAATTTCGATTTAAAGTTGGAATGGGTTTCCTCTGAGAGTAACCGGGCTGACGGTCCCTCCAGGGAGTTATCGAGAGCTGATTCCCGACTCACATCATCTCTGTGGCTTTATCTCCAAGAGGAATTAGGGGGCGATTCAGGATTCACGTTCGACCTCATGGCACTTCCATCAAATGTGCCAAAAGGCAGGGATGGACGCAGTCTCAAGTTTTTCTCGAGGTATCCCGTTCATGGTAGTTCGGGAGTTAATGTCTTTGCCCAACCTTGTCCAAGAGGGCACAAGTTTTACATTTTCCCGCCATTTGTGCTCCTCCCAGCACTGATAAAGCTTCTTCGTGAGTGGGGTGGCATAGTTGTGACATTGGTGGTTCCTAAGCACAGACATCCAAGGAGTTGGTGGCCGTGTTTGAAGTTTTTTGCAAGGCAATCTCTACGACTGTCGGAATCCGGCCAAATTGGGGTTGTGGAATTCCCTTCTCGTAGTGGTTACAGGTGCAACGAAGCCGGTCTTCCATTTGAGCTGTGGGCCTTCAAGTGTTTTCCCAATGAGCGATAGCATTCCAATGGAACCAAGTCTGCCAGAGCGAAGTTCGGTGCTGTTGGTGTCGGATTCCATGTTTAGAGGGCTGGTCGCTTTTGGTTGGCCGTCGGCTTTAGATGTCAAGCTTGAAGTGTGTGGAGGAGGAAAGATGGCAGCACTTTGCAGGGTTTTGGCGTCACTTTGTCGAGCTAGGGCACCAGCTATAGCGATTTTGCACGGGGGAATCAATGATTTCAGCAGGGATACGGATCGTGTGGGAAAATCGACGGACATGCTGAAGGTCTTTGAGGTCTCGTCCAAACAACTGAGGGTTCAGTTTCCGGCAGTTCGTTTTGTCGACACGAATCGGGTAGTTGCATCGGTTAATGTTACATTCAAGCGTTTGTGCATGGAAAATGGCTGGCATTTCCTCTCCAATGACTACATCTCCCAAGAGGATCTAGTGGACCAGGTTCATTTATCCACCTGGGGAAGCCTCAGGTTGCATCGCCGACTGCAATTATTCTTGCGGTCCATTTTGGGATTGCGAGCAGGGGTGAATATTGGGGTCTAGTGAGGCTGGACGTAGCTTCTCGCACTTTTCAATGGTATCTATATTTCATTTTGTGTCTTTAGCTCGTTTCGATGACTGCAAGGCTGAAGGAGCTAGATGATAGGTTGGATGGATTGGCCTAGAGCAAACAGAAAAGCAGCCTAGCAAGGAGCTTGGAGGAGTTTCTGAAGGTAAATCGCAGTTCGGGCTATTGCACGGAAGGTGTGGACCTTGCTTCGGCCGCCCCGGAGGATGTCGTTAAATTTCTCATTGACAGAGACACGAGGGGAAGAACGCAAGTCCACAGGACGGGCTGTACTAATCTGGGGAAGAATGGTTTTTGTGCTTGTGGCTGTGCCAGGAGGTTAGCGGCTGGAACAGTGGATTCGTATGTTGGCCAGCTAAGAGCATGCTTGAATTCCATCGGTAGAACGCAACCTTGGAGACAAGAAGGCCGTTGCGGAAATCCTTGCATATCGCACCGCGTGCAGAAGTACTTGAAGGCGATACGATTGGAGCAAGCTGAGGCGCATGTTACCCCTCGACAAGCAGTGCCAATATTTTCTGACAAAATTAAGTGGTTATCAAATGAAATAAGGAGGCGAATTTCTACCCATGCCTTAGGGGCTGGAGGAAACTTTATTGAGCGTTTCATTCTTCACAGAGATTTAGCTTTCTCTCTCTGTCTCTGGTGGGCGGGGGATCGAGCCGCTGATCTTGGTCGGGCAAAAACCTGTGAGATAACTCGGATAGAAGGCGGAGATTTATTATTCAATCATACCATAGGCAAAACGGTGAGAGAGGGGGACTCTTCCTTGATAATCATCCCAAAGTTGGACGTTGAGGAAATGGATCCGGCGGGTGCGGTAGAAAGGATGGTGCAGTTGGCTGGAGAAGAGGGTCACGATCTCATCGACGGCTATCTTTTCCGCCCGATGACTCCTGATAAGCGATCGCTAGCAAACAAGCCCTTCTTTGGTAGCGCCCCGGGAAATCGCATGAAGCTGTACTTCGCGGATTCGCCTGACCTCAACGATAGAAAACTCAGGCCGCATGGGGGCAGGGCCGGAGTAATTGCTACGCTGAAGGTCCTCAGAGCAACGGATCAACAAGTGATGGCCCACTGCAGGTGGACGACTCATCGCACCTTTAAACATTACACACAGTTGGAGAGGGTCGAGAGACACCAGAGCACGGTACGAATGCTAAGGGAAGCGGTCAGCGCTAATGGAAGCGACCATGCATCAACGGCGGACTTGGCGGGAGGCTTCTACAGATCCTTGAATTCCGGCTTCAGAGTAGAAAGGGCGTTCCAATGGTGAGACTGTTGAGGTGCTTATCAAGAAATCCAAGGCGAAGATATTAAGGGGTGGGTGAGATATGGGTGGTTTTTGGGGGTCCTCCGGAGTGTTCTATAGCAGATCTTGATGCAGGATTGGAAGTTTTGGAGTGAAAATCGTTTTACACCCACACCTGAGACTTTTAGAAGCCAGAGCCCGAAGACAACACAGCGATGCAAATAGAATACTATTTGCATCGCGGTGGACGTTGAGGGCGACTGATTCCACATCAGTCGCGACTCTGCCGGATCGTGCTCGAGGTGAATGGTAAGGAGGTGAGGCGTATCCGTCTATAGAATTTGTAAGTATGGATTTGTTTAAACATGTACATGTGTTTTCCGCCCACCCGCCCCCAAATAGGACTGAGACTTTTAGAAGCCAGAGCCCGAAGACAACACAGCGATGCAAATAGAATACTATAATCACCTGACTTTTTGGATTTGTGCGAACACCGCAGAGCATCAGTGGAGTCTCCCAGCAGAAATTATCTAAATGTCCTTCAATTCACAACTCACCAGTGATTATTCTTTCCTGCCCTTAGTATGATATTGTTTAATTGAAAAAAAAAATAACGGGCTTACCTTTTGAAACATTCATACAAATCAGTGCGAGTATCGTTAAGAGGAATAAAACCGCCATGTCACACACAAGACTGTTGAAAATGTTCAGTTGTGGCTTTGAAAATGAAATACTGACAGTGTGGATTTCTTAACATAAACAGAGCACCTTTATTGTTCATATTATATGTTTTTTGGGGACAAGTGATAATTTTAACCGAGCGTCAATGCGCCATCATATTGTTTTATTGTTTATATTCCATCCATGTACACATTGTGTTTCTGAAAATGAAATACAGTGATATCAGAAGATGTTTATGCCTGTGGAAACAAACTATGTGCAAAGCAAAAGGACAATAAAGCCGAACAGGTTATTAACAAACTATTAAACTGTTGAAATTTCAGCTCGATAAGATATCACAATGAAAAAAAGGTAAATGAATATGTCACTGTTATGAAAAAGTATCCCCTCCCTCTCAATTGTGGTTTACTTGTTTATTTACCAGCCTGTATTTTATTCATTAGCACCCAAACTCATTCTTATTTAAATTCACCAACGGCCAATCCACACTCGCTGTTGGTGGCGTGGCGGAAATACGTTCAAGTGATTCTGTGCAAATCCAGAGAGGAGAGCTGTTGTGATGATTCCCTCTCCAAATTTTTCTTCATTCTTGCAAGTAATATGATACATGTATTTCTTATATTTGTAGAAATAATTCCATTAATCCTACCCATCAACCAACTGTTCCATTTACTGTATGTTTCTTGACATTTTCAATAATTGTGTTGTATTTACGTGACATGATTGTCCCTCAGGATATTCTCTCAGTTACTTATTATAAGTTATTCTCTCAAATATACGACATGTTGTATATTGGATTGTCATTCAAGTGTTCAGGAGAACATAACGGAGCAACGGTTTATTTTGCTTTTATTGGATTAAGAATTATTTTCGAGATGGCGGTCGATCGTCATCGATCGTTTCGCGAAAATCGCCCAATAACCAAAATCTTCTTAAAGACTATGAAAATAAATCTGTTGATTCCTAGCTGTGAAATAATACTATTCAAAGAGTGCGAACGACATTGTGGTCTAATGATGATAAGCTAGCTGTATAGATCTTTTCGCGCACAAAAGCATCCCAAGAACAGAACTAAATGTTTGTTTGTATTAAGGCAGACACCGGCAATAAATGTTCGTATCAATATAATCATACAAGTTAACAAACAAACGTAATCCAACTGGTTGAAGAGTAAAGACAGTATGTGTGTATCGCTAGAGAGAGTGGGAGTTGACATGATGCCAAAGTAATGATTTCGACTCGACTTCAGGCCAGGCGCGGTTCTAGAACCAATATTTTTTGGGGGGGGCTAGCATGGTGGATCAAGAATTTTTTCAGGGAGGCGTGCTGAAATGTAGACCGGTTATTTTTTCCAGACACTTAGGCCTCCGAAAATCAATCGGTGGGGTGGGGGGGGGGGCTCATGCCATATTTTCAATGGGGAGCGCCAATAAAATCCTAAAATCATGACTGTTCGCATGTACATCACAATCCTTCTTTTTGCTAATGCAATTTTTTTTTTTTTTACGGAATTTATTTTTGGGGGGCTAGACAAAAGTTTTGAGGGCTACAGCCCCCTAGCCCCGTAGAACCGCGCCTGCTTCAGGCCTATTATTCCCTGCAGGTGCAGCACACGCGCCTGTGTTGTAGACTGACACTGTCTGGCATGCACAGTGCATTGAACTATGAACTTTATTCAGCCCGTCAATGCATAATGGCAGCAATGTGTATAATTTATAGACGGGGTTGTAGTTCAAAGTTGGAGCACGCGTGTGCAAATAATATGTTATGATAATAGTCATGCACTTCGGGACTAAGTGGAAAGTCCCCGTAGTGTTTGGAGCACGCAATACCACGGCAGCAAGAACTCCTCAATATTACAATGTTTTATTTTCGTTGTAGGTTTGTCTTACCCGACTAAATGTGCGATAATCGACTTGGAGGAATATATGAAACACTGAGCCGGCCATAACGAACCACCGGTGCTGTTGGTTTTCACAAGAGATATGGTGAGTTTCAGTAATCTAGCGTGCCACATATTATCATAATTACGCACTGTTGGAATTAGCATTCTAGCATTAGGCCTAATTATAATGTGACCTACTAGCTGAGGCAATATGACGAATGTCCCCAAAACTTTCATTTGAGAAATCGACGCCTGAAAAAGTCTTTGGAATGGCCTCTTGCACTCAAGTATCCGTGATATTCGCAAAGATTCGGCGATTATTTATGCAAAACAAGTCTTGCTATCCAGATTCTGGCGATACAGTGTGTGCCTTCTATCGGGTATTCCGTAACCCGTTGTATTACAAAAACTTGGCATCTAAATTGACCAAAAGACAAGACAACAGCTATAAGTCCTACTTTCTGATTGAAAAGACGTCGCAGTCGACTCCGATTTGCTGGCGCCCATAATGGCATATCAGACGTTCAAACCGTGGCTCTGTCCACGTGAAGTCTGATCCTCAGACTAGCCTGATGTCAGATATACTGGGAAAATTATGTCATAATCGATCTTTTTTTTGTTTTTTTAATTGCCTTATCGGGGAACGCAATTTTGTTTTAAAAGCGTAACACCCCCCCCCCCCCGGCAAAACGAGGTCGACAATATTCGGGGGGACAGTGGAAGTTCCTGCGGCCAAAAAAAATGAATGAAACAAGCTACAGAAAGAAATTTGGTATCATTGGAAAGCCAATGAATGTTGCTTTAATATAATGTGTGTATAAATTGAAAGGCCAAAGGTGTGGTAAATAATCATAATGCTAGTGCAGGTGGTGTATTTGTGTAAGGTGGGTCAGGCCCTGCATCACAAGGCATACATGGCAATGTATACATTACCATGGACCCATGGACCCACACATGGACCCATGCTTCCAGTGCAATGTATGCAGCTAGACTCGGGAAATTATCACCAATCCAGACTCCAACCAGTCTTAAACATAGTGTTTAACACCTCCCAAGTACACATTTATTTTTTTATTTTTATGGAAGAAAATGCTATGTTGTTATGTAGTGAGCTTGATCACATCATTGACACCATGGCGGTTACGTACAAAACAATTAATCCGTTAACACTTGGACTTTGTTTAGCAGACCTACAAGATATGCCCGGCAAACTGAGGTGAAAATCCTGTCATAAAGGTATTTTCCGTCAAATTTCAGACCTTGTTCATTGTCTCTCAGAAGACAAATTCGCCTAGGAGGGAAATCCAGTGCCTTGTGTACTTTTTTAAAATGCAAAGCTGGTCATTATGAAACAACTCTGGATAATTTTGTTCAGTTTAACTCAAACCAAGGCCGTCCTACCACAAGACTATCTGCTGATCCTTTCAAATTATGCGTTCCCCACTGCAATTCTGAATCGCTTAAAATATCTTTGTTTTTCAGTGTCGTGCTGGCTTTTCCGTTTTCCGCTTGACACTATTTTTATTCACTTGCGGCATGCGCATATACAAGGAGTCTGAATTTCTTATAGAGTACTGTTGATGTTGAAACAGCTGACACTAAAGTGTATTCTGTGAATTACATCACATAATGTTTACCTCGTTGTCAAATGGTTACAGCGCCCTCTTGTGATTTAACACTGTATCCCATGGGCACAGCCATGTTGTCTTTACCTCGTGTATAAGGTTCCAGACCAGTAAATTGACTGCCATAGACCTCAGTGATATTTACGCCCACTTCCTAAAATTATTAAAACTAATCACAAAATCTCCAATGTGTTTGGGACACACATCAAATTAAAGCTTATCTAATCATCTTTCGTTTTGCGTTGAGTTTTGTTTGGTCGGGCTGGGGTGTTATCTTACGACTTTTTGGAATAAGAATCCATTCTTATCCATCCAGCCAACTGACACACAGACAGATCTGTAAAAAATAACATTTACAATGTGTCTTTATACAGGGTGTATCAAATCAGGTGTTCCATGATGGGCTGTATGAGAAAAAGAATTAATCATAAAATAACCTTAAAGAGGTTGTGGAATGCTGAAAATCGTTTTGTTTTTTATATTTTTACATTGTAGAGTAGACCCATATAAAGCACAATGACAAACTCCCATTCTTTTCTAATGTGCGTTTATATGTTTATAAAACTGAAATTCATCGAGTAATTTGTTGGTCGGCGAGCGCATAATTGAAATCAACAGTCGTCGGGCTCTTCGTAAAATCAGAAAAAGCGTGACGTAATAAACAGGACTCGTTTATACAACGACTGTTTACTGCTGCCCGACCCGCCCCATCAGCACGTGTTACTCGCAGTCAAGCAGTGAAAAATCAACATTTTGTAAAAGACTCACGGAGATTGATATTCCTTCCCATTGCTTAATTTTTGGATGAGTATATTGAACAAGGACACGGTGACCTCTGAGCTGTTCTTCCGTATAAATTTGAGCCCCAACTGCCCGAAAAAGAGACCAGCGAAAACACGGATACTGAAACTGGCCAGCTGAAAACGCCAGGCAACGCGGCTCTGATGAGTGGTACGGTCTGCGACGTTCGGCGTGAAAAAAAAAAACAGCTGCGTTTTATCCAAGGACTCAAAGTATTATGTTCATGATAACATTTTTAGATGAGCATCAACAGTCCTATCGCAACTTTCTTCGTGTTTTACAGACAATCTCAAATGTTATTCTGGTAAATATTCAGTCCAAAGAGACGACAAATCGTCAGGTTGTTTTCGAATTTTACGCGTACGGCACGCATAACGCATCACGGCGGTGGATGTGGTCGACCGTGTCCAGAACTAATGTTATACGGTTAGCAGCGTCGCGGGCCGGGTCAAGTTCCTTGCGTTGCCTGGTGCTTTTTATGTATACGTTCGCCACAAAAAAATTAGGCCTCTTCTCTTTTCTTTCCTTGTGCATTTTAATCCTTGTTTTAACATCCTGAAACGATAATTACGAATTTACTTGAATTTTGAAATTGTTAACTTTATTGTTTACCAAAAAAAATGTGAAAAGCAAATAAGGACAATAAAGCCGAATAGGTGATATTTATAAAATATTAAACATACGAAAAAAAAGTAAATGCATATGTCACTGTTATGAAAAAAGAACCCCCTTCCTTTAAATTTTTGGTTTACTTGTTTATTTACCAGCCTGTATTTTATTTTTCATTAGCACCCACCTCATTCTTATTTAAAATCACCATTGGCCAATCCACACTCGCTGTTGGTGGCGTGGCGGAAATACGTTCGAGTGATTCTGTGCATATCCGGAGAGGAGAGCTGTTGTGTTAATTCCCTCTCCAAAATTTTCTTCATTCTTGCAAGTATTATGATACATTTATTTCTTATATTTGTAGAAATAATTCCATTAATCCTACCAATCAACCAACTGTTCCATTTAGCGTATGTTTCTTGACATTTTCAATAATTGTGTTGTATTTTACGTGACATGATTGTCCCTCGGGAGTTGAGAGAAGGAACAATCATTCTTTTTCCTATATCTATGTAAATATTCTCTTAGTTAAATATACGACATGTTGTATTTTGGATTGTCATTTAAGTGTTCAGGAGAACATAACAGGGCAACGGTTTATTTTGTTTTTACTGGATTAAGGATTATTTTCAAGATGGCGGTCGTCATCGCTGTTTGGCGGAAATCGCCCAATAACCAAAATCGTCTTAAAGACTATGAAAATAAATCTGTTAATTCCTAGCTGTGAAATAATACTATTTGAAGAGTGCGAACGACATTGTGGTCTAATGATGATAAGCTAGCAGTATAGATCTTTTCGCGCACATAAGCGACCCAAGAACAGAACTATAAATGTTTGTTTTTGTATTAAGGCAGACACCGGCAATAAATGTTCGTATCAATATAATAATACAAGTTAAACATTTAAAACTTAATCCAACTGGTTGAAGAGTAAGGACGGTATGTGTGTATCGCTAGAGAGAGTGGGAGTTGACATGATGCCAAAGTAATGATTTCGACTCGACTTCAGGACTATTATTCCCTGCAGGTGCAGCACACGCGCCTGTGTTGTAGACTGACACTGTCTGGCATGCACAGTGCATTGAACTATGAACTTTATTCAGCCCGTCAATGCATAATGGCAGCAATGTGTATAATTTATAGACGGGGTTGTAGTTCAAAGTTGGAGCACGCGTGTGCAAATAATATGTTATGATAATAGTCACGCATATTTCGGGACTAAGTGGAAATTCCCCGTAGTGTTTGGAGCACGCAATACCACGGCAGCAAGAACTCCTCAATATTACAACGTTTTATTTTCGTTGTAGGTTTGTCTTACCCGACTAAACGTGCGATAATCGACTTGGAGGAATATATGAAACACTGAGCCTGCCATAACGAACCACCGGTGCTGTTGGTTTTCACAAAAAATATGGTGAGTTTCAGTAATCTAACGTGCCACATATTATGATAATTACGCACTGTTGGAATTAGCATTCTAGCAATAGGCCTAATCATTATGTGACCTACTGGGGCAAAATGACGAATGTTCCCAACATTTTCATTTGAGTAATCGACGCCTGAAATAGTTTTTGGAATGGCCACTTGCACTCAAGTGTTCCTGATATTCGCAAATAGTCGGAGAATTTGTTTTGCAAAACAAATCTTGCTATCCAGATTCCGGCTATTCAGTGGGTGTCTTCTAACGGGTATTCCGTAACCCGTTGTATTACAAAACTTTGGCATCCAAATTGACCAAAAGACAAGACATCAGCTAAGTTCTAATTACAGATTCAAAAGACGTCGCAGTTTCTAAAGTCGACTCCGATTGGCAGGCGCGCGTGGTGGCATATCAGACGTTCCTACCGTGGCTCTGTCCACGTGAATGTCTGATCCTCAGACTAGCCTGAAGTCAGATATACTGGGAAAATTATGTCATAATCGATTTTTTTTTTTTTTTTTTTTTGGAGTAGCCAAGGTATCCAAGATTTTTGTTGGGAATACAAAACAGCAAAAGTAGAAAAAAAATGAGGAGCGTTTGGACTGCCCTTATCGGCGAAATGCAATTTTGTTTTAAAAACCGTAACCCCCCCCCCCCACCCCCCGGCAAAACGAGGTCAACAATATTCGGGGGGACAGTGGAAGTTCCTGCGCCAAAAAAATGAATGAATCAAGCTACAACAAGAAATTAGTTATCACTGGAAAACCAATGATTGTTGCTTTAATATAATGTGTGTATAACTTGAAAGGCCAAAGGTATGGTAAATACTCATAATGCTAGTGCAGGTGGTGTATTTGTGTAAGGTGGGTCAGGCCCTGCATCACAAGGCATACATGGTAATGTATACATTACCATGGACCCATGGACCCATACAATGGACCCATGCTTCCAGTGCAATGTATGCAGCTAGACATTTGATAAGGAATGACAACATCCATATTTGGATTATTTTGCATTAATGCCAAAAGTAACCTAAGAAATTGTTGTGAAAATAAAATTAAAGCACAGGTTGCGTTAGAAAGTGCCCGTACAAATACAAACACGCAAATTGACAAAGCACAAACAGTATATTTTAAAAGAAACAAAACGGGTACCAGTGGTTGATCCAATTGCTTAAAGGACTGTAGTCCTTGTAACTGATGCAGTAAAGACACGTTTAATAGTGTTGGCACCAGACTATTTCATTGACTGACAAAGAACTTCTTGTGCTGAATACAGATGCAAAATCTAATAAGGCCGTTATCGAAAAGGCAGTTAGGCTACTAAATAATTATGAGGTGTAGTAAAACAAAATAAAGCATGGTTCATTTCTGGAAACTATTTTAAATTTCTGGTTCATCGGTCTAGACCAGCTTGACTACTTCCCGACGCGACTACCTGATCTACACATCGGGACCAGTATTTCCCTCTACTTCTCCTCAAACCATGCTTTATTTGCATAGTCCTAAATTCACAACGCACTCATCAATCGTCGACTCGAGCGCCAATCTCAATAAAACGAGTTGTGGACACTCCATTTTATAGCTACAGGGATGTATCGAAAAACAGAAAGTAAAATTGTTCAACAAAATTGTTGAAAATGTTTTAATTTGACTTGTTTTGACTTTTGGACCAAAAGGGTTTGATTTTTTTGACCGAATAGGTATTAATGAATAGGTTGGACTCGGGATATTATCACCAATCCAGACTCCAACCAGTCTTAAACATAGTGTTTAACACCTCCCAAGTACACATTTATTTGTTTATTTTTATGGAAGAAAATGCTATGTTGTTATGTAGTGAGCTTGATCACATCATTGACACCATGGCGGTTACGTACAAAACAATTAATCCGTTAACACTTGGACTTTATTTAGCAAACCTACAAGATATGCCCGGCAAACTGAGGTGAGAATCCTGTCATAAAGGTATTTTCCGTCAAATTTCAGACCTTGTTCATTGTCTCTCAGAAGAGAAATTCGCCTAGGAGGGAAATCCAGTGCCTTGTGTACTTTTTTAAAATGCAAAGCTGGTCATTATGAAACAACTCTGGATAATTTTGTTCAGTTCAACTCAAACCAAGGCCGTCCTACCACAAGACTATCTGCTGATCCTTTCAAATTATCCGTTCCCCACTGCAATTCTGAATCGCTTAATCTCTCTTTGTTTTTCACTGTCGTGCTGGCTTTTCCGTTTTCCGCTTGACACTATTTTTATTCACTTGCGGCATGCGCATATACAAGGAGTCTGAATTTCTTATAGAGTACTGTTGATGTTGAAACAGCTAACACTAAAGTGTATTCTGTGAATTACATCACATAATGTTTACCTCGTTGTCAAATGGTTACAGCGCCCTCTTGTGATCTAACACTGTATCCCATGGGCGCAGCCATGTTGTCTTTACCTCGTGTATAAGGTTCCAGACCAGTAAATAGACTGCCATAGACCTCAGTGATATTTACGCCCACTTCCTAAAATTATTAAAACTAATCACAAAATCTCCAATGTGTTTGGGACACACATCAAATTAAAGCTTATCTAATCATCTTTCGTTTTGCGTTGAGTTTTGTTTGGTCGGGCTGGGGGTGTTATCTAACGACTTTTTGTAATAAGAATCCATTCAAAGATGATCATCCCTTAAAGCAGGCCTGAAGCCCGTCGCCATTTTGAAAACGGACGCCTACGCTCCATTGCAAAATAGAGCAATTTTAGGGCCTAATTTCATCCACATTTCGCCCTAATACGTGCTCGCAGTCCTCTGCAGGGCTTCCACCATTTTTTTTAATTGTCAAGTTCACGGCCCTCCAAATTCCCTAAAACCGGAGAATTTGAGGGCATGCAAATCGTAATTTGGCAGGCGATGGCAATTTTGATAGTATTTCTAGAAAATATTGTTTTTTTGTATTTTCAAAACCATGCAGAGTGCAGACTCCTCTTCTACAATAATCCCGTCTCAGGCATGTCCCATTACACAAAAAACCTCTTTCAAATTGACAAGAGATTCACACAACGGGTTTGTTAAAGTTACGTCACATGGGATTTTCCTCCTTTTATTTGGAAAAAATAAAAATAATTATTGATCAGCTCTTAATATCTATCACAATAAAGCGCACTCGACATAACGACAAGATCGTAGTATTTTTTTCTGTCATAATAGCAAGGCGTACCCGCTGCACAGATAAAACAAAGCAACAACATTAAAACAAAAACAACGATATTTCACATAATTGCTCTAAAAACGCAGACAAGCACACTTCAGAAGTACTCAAAGACTTCTATTTCACGAATTATACTAAGCAAGAAATGTATAGCAATCAACCAGCAATTTTCAACTAGCACTGCTTGTCTGAATGTAATTAAGGTTTAAAACTCTATAATGCCATTTTCTTTATAATTTAGATAATACATAAACATACCTCAATAGACTTTTTTGCCAAAAGCTTAACATCTTTTTAAATTTTTTTTTAATGATTAAGGTGAACTAAATATCATTCTGCTGTTAATCAAATGGCTATTACTACATGTATAACATTACATTTGCATTTTTTATCAAAACTATTGTAGGCTACATTGAAAATTTGCACGAGGAGTGTATTAAACAAAGAAAACATGCTTAAAAGAAATACGAAGACGAAATCAAAAGCCAATAAACCGACATATTCAACAAAAAGAAGCCAACTGACAGACAGACAGATCTGTAAAAAATAACATTTACAATGTGTCTTTATACAGGGTGTATCAAATCAGGTGTGCCATGATGGGCTGTATGAGAAAAAGAATTAATCATAAAATAACCTTAAAGAGGTTGTGGAATGCTGAAAATCGTTTTGTATTTTTTATATTTTTACATTGTAGAGTAGACCCATATATAGCATAATGACAAACTCCCATTCTTTTCTAATGTGCGTTTATATGTTTATAAAACTGAAATTCAAAGAGTAATTTGTTGGTCGGCGAGCGCATAATTGAAATCAACAGTCGTCGGGCTCTTCGTAAAATCAGAAAAAGCAACGACTGTTTACTGCTGCCCGACCCGCCCCGTCAGCACGTGTGACTCGCAGTCAAGCAGTGAAAAATCACCATTTTGTAAAAGACTCACGGAGATTGATATTCCTTCCCATTGCTTAATTTTTGGATGAGTATATTGAACAAGGACACGGTGACCTCTGAGCTGTTCTTCCGTATAAATTTGAGCCCCAACTGCCCGAAAAAGAGACCAGCGAAAACACGGATACTGCAACTGGCCAGCTGAAAACGCCAGGCAACGCGGCTCTGATGAGTGGTATGGTCTGCGACGTTCGGCGTGAAAAAAAAAAAACAGCTGGGTTTTATCCAAGGACTCAAAGTATTATGTTCATGATAACATTTTTAGATGAGCATCAACAGTCATATCGCAACTTTCTTCGTGTTTTACAGACAATCTCAAACGTTATTCTGGTAAATATTCAGTACAAAGAGACGACAAATCGTCAGGTTGTTTTCGAATTTTACGCGTACGGCACGCATAACGCATCACGACGGTGGATGTGGTCGACCGTGTCCAGAACTAATGTTATACGGTTAGCAGCGTCGCGGGCCCCGGTCAAGTTCCTTGCGTTGCCTGGTGCTTTTTATGTATACGTTCGCCACAAAAAAATAGTCCTCTTCTCTTTTCTTTCCTTGTGCATTTTAATCCTTGTTTTAACATCCTGAAACGATAATTACGAATTTACTTGAATTTTGAAATTGTTAACTTTATTGTTCACCCAAAAAAATGTGAAAAGCAAATAAGGACAATAAAGCCGAATAGGTGATATTTATAACATATTAAACATACAAAAAAAAGAAGTAAATGCATATGTCACTGTTATGAAAAAAAGAACCCCTTTCCTCTAAATTTTTGGTTTACTTGTTTATTTACCAGCCTGTATTTTATTATTCATTAGCACCCACCTCATTCTTATTTAAAATCACCATTGGCCAATCCTGGCCAACGGTGATTTGTGGCCAATCGCTGTTGGTGGCGTGGCGGAAATACGTTCGAGTGATTCTGTGCATATCCGGAGAGGAGAGCTGTTGTGTTAATTCCCTCTCCAAAAGTTTCTTCATCGTTGCAAGTAATACGATACATTTATTTCTTATATTTGTAGAAATAATTCCATTAATCCTACCAATCAACCAACTGTTCCACTTAGCGTATGTTTCTTGACATTTTCAATAATTGTGTTGTATTTTACGTGACATGATTGTCCCTCGGGAGTTGAGAGAAGGAAGAATCATTCTTTTTCCTATATCTATGTAAATATTCTCTTAGTTAAATATGCGACATGTTGTATATTAGATTGTCATTTAAGTGTTCAGGAGAACATAACAGGGCAACGGTTTATTTTGTTTTTACTGGATTAAGGATTATTTTCAAGATGGCGGTCGTCATCGCTGTTTGGCGGAAATCGCCCAATAACCAAAATCGTCTTAAAGACTATGAAAATAAATCTGTTAATTCCTAGCTGTGAAATAATACTATTTGAAGAGTGCGAACGACATTGTGGTCTAATGATGATAAGCTAGCAGTATAGATCATTTCGCGCACAAAAGCAACCCAAGAACAGAACTATAAATGTTTGTTTTTGTATTAAGGCAGACACCGGCAATAAATGTTCGTATCAATATAATAATACAAGTTAAACATTTAAAACTTAATCCTACTGGTTGAAGAGTAAGGACGGTATGTGTGTATCGCTAGAGAGAGTGGGAGTTGACATGATGCCAAAGTAATGATTTTGACTCGACTTCAGGACTATTATTCCCTGCAGGTGCAGCACACGCGCCTGTGTTGTAGACTGACACTGTCTGGCATGCACAGTGCATTGAACTTTGAACTTTATTCAGCCCGTCAATGCATAATGGCAGCAATGTGTATAATTTATAGACGGGGTTGTAGTTCAAAGTTGGAGCACGCGTGTGCAAATAATACGTTATGATAATAGTCACGTACGGAAGCGTAGAAGGGCCAAAAGAAATTAAGAATTTTTTTTTTCCTATCTCGCCGCGGCGAGTTACTATCTCGCCGCGGCGAGTTACTATCTCGCCGCGGCGAGTTACTATCTCGCCGCGGCGAGTTACTATCTCGCCGCGGCGAATTACGATATCGCCGCGGCGAATCACGATATCGCGAAATGAATTACTATCTCGCCGCGGCGAATTACGATATCGCGAAATGAATTACTATCTCGCCGCGGCGAGATAATAACTCGCCGCGGCGAGACAGTAACTCGCCGCGGCGACTTACTGTTTTGCATCGGCGAACGTCAGGCACGACGAATAGCGATACCATTTGGGTTCTATGGCACGCCAAAGAGGCATTTAATGTGATCATCAAATCGGTGATGCACTTTATCGATAGGCAGTGGAGTTTTGCAATCGGTGATTGACTGTCACAATCGGTGATGGATTTTCGCGAGTGGTGATGGATTTATGTAATCTGTGATCAACTTCTGGCAAAACTAACAACCTAATCACCCACACAGGGCTGGGTTCTAATTTCTTTAGTTAGTACGTCCGATGAATGAAATAATATATGTAATAATAAAGTTGTCCTTTCTTTTTTTGTTAAGAATAAATTAAGAAAGAAAACAAAGTTCAATAGGCGGCAACAGGTGATTTATCCACTTTGAATGCCAGATCCATTAGCGTACGGGATGAGGATGACCCTGCTAACTATTCAACATTATGATTGCATCTCTCAGAGGGCGGGGAAAGTAATGACTGTAATGTACCGTCTTTCGATCGTTGCGACCGATTTGAATGAAATAGCTCAAATTACCGTTACACAGACATTTGGATGTTCGCGGGTTAACTCTTTAAACATCATTTACTCCCGTTTTGAAGGCCGTATCTTTTTGATATGTTCAGTATTTTTCATTACAATTTGAAAAATAGGCTTTGAGTTCGTCATTTTTCAATACTTTCAAGCGTCACGAATATTAATAAGCTCTATCCATATGGAATGCAGTTACAAAGTTTACGACTCCCTCCTTCACGAGTTCTCCACCCCAAAAAAAATGTTAACCTTTTTGGTTGTTTTCGATTGGTCTATACCAAGACCCACGGGAAGTCACGCAGAGTCACGCTAATTAATATGCTAATAACGCGCACGTCATATTTACGTCAACGTTGCGGCAAAACCGGCCATGGTATAGCGTTCCGGTTGACCGTGTGTTTTAGTTAGTTATCTCGCGAGCGCGAGTGGAACACGGATTAATGTAGAGCATCTATAGTGGCCCGGCCGAGTGGTATGTGGGACACTAGACTAGGGCGGGTATTGGGCGGGTATCCGGTGAAGGAACCCTGTCTCACGGCCTTTCAGCTCGGATGAAATTTTGGGTCGCCCCTCCATTGTAACCTCAAGCCCCCCCCCCCCCACGTCCCTTAGGATGAAAACCCTGGCTACGCCGATGCCTCTTTGGCGTTCCATAGGACCCGGAGGGATCGCAATTGTTGTGCCCGACGCTCACCGATACAAAATAGTAACTCGCCGCGGCGAGATAGTAACTCGCCGCGGCGAGATACTAACTCGCCGGGGCGAGATAGTAACTCGCCGCGGCGAGATAGTAACTCGCCGCGGCGAGATACTAACTCGCCGCGGCGAGATAGTAACTCGCCGCGGCGAGATAGTAACTCGCCGCGGCGAGATAGTAACTCGCCGCGGCGAGATAGTAACTCGCCGCGTCGAGATAGTAACTCGCCGCGGCGAGATAGTAACTCGCCGCGGCGAGATAGGAAAAAAAAATTCTTAATTTCTTTTGGCCCTTCTACGCTTCCGTAGTCACGCATATTTCGGGACTAAGTGGAAAGTCCCCGTAGTGTTTGGAGCACGCAATACCACGGCAGCAAGAACTCTTCAATATTACAACGTTTTATTTTCGTTGTAGGTTTGTCTTACCCGACTAAATGTGCGATAATCGACTTGGAGGAATAAATGAAACACTGAGCCGGCCATAACGAACCACCGGTGCTGTTGGTTTTCACAAAAAAATATGGTGAGTTTCAGTAATCTAACGTGCCACATAATATGATAATTACGCACTGTTGGAATTAGCATTCTAGCAATAGGCCTAATCATTATGTGACCTACTGGGGCAAAATGACGAATGTCCCCAACATTTTCATTTGAGTAATCGACGCCTGAAATAGTTTTTGGAATGGCCACTTGCACTCAAGTGTTCCTAATATTCGCAAATAGTCGGAGATTTTTTTTTTGCAAAACAAATCTTGCTATCCAGATTCCGGCCGTTCAGTGGGTGTCTTCTATCGGGTATTCCGTAACCCGTTGTATTACAAAAACTTGGCATCCAAATCGACCAAAAGACAAGACAACAGCTCAGTCCTAATTTCAGATTCAAAAGACGTCGCAGTTTCTAAAGTCGACTCCGACTGGCTGGCGCGCGTGGTGGCATATCAGACGTTCCTACCGTGGCTCTGTCCACGTGAATGTCTGATCCTCAGACTAGCCTGAAGTCAGATATACTGGGAAAATTATGTCATAATCGATTTTTTTTTTTTTTTGGAGTAGCCAAGGTATCCAAGATTTTTGTTGGGAATAAAAAACAGCAAAAGTAGAAAAAATGAGGAGCGTTTGGACTGCCCTTATCGGCGGAATGCAATTTTGTTTTAAAAACCTTAACCCCCCCCCCCCCCCCGGCAAAACGAGGTCGACAATATTTGGGGGGACAGTGGAAGTTCTTGCGCCAAAAAAATGAATGAATCAAGCTACAACAAGAAATTAATTATCATTGGAAAACCAATGATTGTTGCTTTAATATAATGTGTGTATAACTTGAAAGGCCAAAGGTGTGGTAAATACTCATAATGCTAGTGCAGGTGGTGTATTTGTGTAAGCTGGGTCAGGCCCTGCATCACAATGCATACATGGCAATATATACATTACCATGGACCCATGGACCCATACAATGGACCCATGCTTCCAGTGCAATGTATGCAGCTAGACATTTGATTAGGAATGACAACGTCCATATTTGGAATATTTTGCATTAATGCCAAAAGTAACCTAAGAAATTGTTGTGAAAATAAAATTAAAGCACAGGTTGCGTTAGAAAGTGCCCGTACAAATACAAACACGCAAATTGACAAAGCACAAACAGTACATTTTAAAAGAAACAAAACGGGTACCAGTGGTTGATCCAATTGCTTAAAGGACTGTAGTCCTTGTAACTGATGCAGTAAAGACACGTTTAATAGTGTTGGCACCAGACTATTTCATTGACTGACAAAGAACTTCTTGTGCTGAATACAGATGCAAAATCTAAGAAGGCCGTTATCGAAAAGGCAGCTAGGCTACTAAATAATTATGAGGTGTAGTAAAACAAAATAAAGCATGGTTCATTTCTGGAAACTATTTTAACTTTCTGGTTCATCGGTCTAGACCAACTTGACTACTTCCCGACGCGACGACCTGATCTACACATCGGGACCAGTATTTCCCTCTACTTCTCCTCAAACCATGCTTTATTTGCATAGTCCTAAATTCACAACGCACTCATCAATCGTCGACTCGAGCGCCAATCTCAATAAAACGAGTTGTGGACACTCCATTTTATAGCTACAGGGATGTTTCGAAAAACAGAAAGTAAAATTGTTGAACAAAATTGTTAAAAATGTTTTAATTCGACTTGTTTTGACTTTTGGACCGAAAGGGTTTGATTTTTTTTGACCGAATAGGTATTAATGAATGGGTTGGACTCGGGAAATTATCACCAATCCAGACTCCAACCAGTCTTAAACATAGTGTTTAACACCTCCCAAGTACACATTTATTTTTTTATTTTTATGGAAGAAAATGCTATGTTGTTATGTAGTGAGCTTGATCACATCATTGACACCATGGCGGTTACGTACAAAACAATTAATCCGTTAACACTTGGACTTTGTTTAGCAAACCTACAAGATATGCCCGGCAAACTGAGGTGAGAATCCTGTCATAAAGGTATTTTCCGTCAAATTTCAGACCTTGTTCATTGTCTCTCAGAAGACAAATTCGCCTAGGAGGGAAATCCAGTGCCTTGTGTACTTTTTTAAAATGCAAAGCTGGTCATTATGAAACAACTCTGGATAATTTTGTTCAGTTTAACTCAAACCAAGGCCGTCCTACCACAAGACTATCTGCTGATCCTTTCAAATTATGCGTTCCCCACTGCAATTCTGAATCGCTTAATCTCTCTTTGTTTTTCATTGTCGTGCTGGCTTTTCCGTTTTCCGCTTGACACTATTTTTATTCACTTGCGGCATGCGCATATACAAGGAGTCTGAATTTCTTATAGAGTACTGTTGATGTTGAAACAGCTAACACTAAAGTGTATTCTGTGAATTACATCACATAATGTTTACCTCGTTGTCAAATGGTTACAGCGCCCTCTTGTGATCTAACACTGTATCCCATGGGCGCAGCCATGTTGTCTTTACCTCGTGTATAAGGTTCCAGACCAGTAAATAGACTGCCATAGACCTCAGTGATATTTACGCCCACTTCCTAAAATTATTAAAACTAATCACAAAATCTCCAATGTGTTTGGGAAACACATCAAATTAAAGCTTATCTAATCATCTTTCGTTTTGCGTTGAGTTTTGTTTGGTCGGGCTGGGGGTGTTATCTAACGACTTTTTGGAATAAGAATCCTTTCAAAGATGATCACCCCTTAAAGCAGGCCTGAAGCCCATCGCCATTTTGAAAAACGGACGCCTACGCTCCATTGCAAAATAGAGCAATTTTAGGGCCTAATTTCATCCACATTTCGCCCTAATACGTGCTTGCAGTCCTCTGCAGGGCTTCCACCATTTTTTTTTAATTGTCAAGTTCAGGGCCCTCCAAATTCCCTAAAACCGGAGAATTTGAGGGCATGCAAATCGTAATTTGGCAGGCGATGGCAATTTCGATTGTATTTCTAGAAAATAATCTTTTTTTTTGTATTTTCAAAACCGTGCAGAGTGCAGACTCCTCTTCTACAATAATCCCGTCTCAGGCATATCCCATTACACAAAAAACCTCTTTCAAATTGACAAGAGATTCACACAACGGGTTTGTTAAAGTTACGTCACATGGAATTTTCCTCCTTTTATTTGGAAAAAATAAAAATAATTATTGATCAGCTCTTAATATCTATCACAATAAAGCACACTCGACATAACGACAAGATCGTAGTATTTTTTTTTCTGTCATAATAGCAAGGCGGACCCGCTGCACAGATAAAACAAAGCAACAACATTAAAACAAAAACAACGATATTTCACATAATTGCTCTAAAAACGCAGACAAGCACACTTCAGAAGTACTCAAAGACTTCTATTTCACGAATTATACTAAGCAAGAAATGTATAGCAATCAACCAGCAATTTTCAACTAGCACTGCTTGTCTGAATGTTATTAAGGTTTAAAACTCTATAATGCCATTTTCTTTATAATTTAGGTAGTACATAAACATACCTCAATATACTTTTTGCCAAAAGCGTAACATCTTTTTTAATTTTTTTTTTAATCATTAAGGTGAACTAAATATCATTCTGCTGTTAATCAAATGGCTATTACTACATGTATAACATTACATTTGCTTTTTTATCAAAACTATTGTAGGCTACATTGAAAATTTGCACGAGGAGTGTATTAAACAAAGAAAACATGCTTAAAAGAAATACGAAGACGAAATCAAAAGCCAATAAACAGACAAATTCAACAAAAAAAAGCCAACTGACAGACAGACAGATCTGTAAAAAATAACATTTACAATGTGTCTTTATACAGGGTGTATCAAATCAGGTGTCCCATGATGGGCTGTATGAGAAAAAGAATTAATCATAAAATAACCTTAAAGAGGTTGTGGAATGCTGAAAATCGTTTTGTTTTTTATATTTTTACCTTGTAGAGTAGACCCATATATAGCATAATGACAAACTCCCATTCCTGTCTAATGTGCGTTTATATGTTTATAAAACTGAAATTCAAAGAGTAATTTGTCGGTCGGCCAGCGCATAATTGAAATCAACAGTGATCGGGCTCTTCGTAAAATCAGAAAAAGCGTGACGTAATAAACAGGACTCGTTTATACAACGACTGTTTACTGCTGCCCGACCTGCCCCGTCAGCACGTGTGACTCGCAGTCAAGCAGTGAAAAATCAACATTTTGTAAAAGACTCACGGAGATTGATATTCCTTCCCATTGCTTAATTTTTGGATGAGTATATTGAACAAGGACACGGTGACCTCTGAGCTGTTCTTCCGTATAAATTTGAGCCCCAACTGCCCGAAAAAGAGACCAGCGAAAACACGGATACTGCAACTGGCCAGCTGAAAACGCCAGGCAACGCGGCTCTGATGAGTGGTATGGTCTGCGACGTTCGGCGTGAAAAAAAAACAGCTGGGTTTTATCCAAGGACTCAAAGTATTATGTTCATGATAACATTTTTAGATGAGCATCAACAGTCATATCGCAACTTTCTTCGTGTTTTACAGACAATCTCAAACGTTATTCTGGTAAATATTCAGTACAAAGAGACGACAAATCGTCAGGTTGTTTTCGAATTTTACGCGTACGGCACGCATAACGCATCACGACGGTGGATGTGGTCGACCGTGTCCAGAACTAATGTTATACGGTTAGCAGCGTCGCGGGCCCCGGTCAAGTTCCTTGCGTTGCCTGGTGCTTTTTATGTATACGTTCGCCACAAAAAAAAAATAGTCCTCTTCTCTTTTCTTTCCTTGTGCATTTTAATCCTTGTTTTAACATCCTGAAACGATAATTACGAATTTACTTGAATTTTGATATTGTTAACTTTATTGTTTACCAAAACAAATCCGTAAAACAACGCCAGGAGCCCATGTAAACCTCGGCCTGTAAACGTGGCTACAAAAAAAGTACAATTCATAAATCATAGTCATGCTCCATTCATAGAACAAAAATCTCTGGATCCCGGTTGAAAACAAAATTCACTGGTCCCGAAATTTAACGAGCACTATCAATATTTTCAGTACCTCATTAAGACTTTGTTCAAGAAACTCTAGTGGCAGAAAATGTGTCATTCGATCATAAGAAGTTCTAGGGAAAATGGAGGCCCGTCACATTATTAATCAGCACTAACGTACGTAAGGAAAACTACGCGGTCCTTTTTCTACGCATTTACCTTCAATTTGTGTGTGACGCGTGCGCGCGCGTATGCTGCGCAGATAATGGAGGGTCGAGGATACATTTGAACGGGTCTACGGTTCTTCAAGATTGGCAATGGACAAATGGTCCAAAACAGTCTTCCCTATAAATCATTAACAAATCATATCTCTATTATTTCTTGTCCATGCAATTTCAACAAATCTCTTGAGAAAAGAAGACTCTTGCCGTACGAAATGTACAGTGCATGCGATCAGCGCTCTATCCGTTAATTTGGCTGAAATCCGATCTCGTGTTTTCGCATCACGGTACCCTTCGGACAAACCATGGACAAACTGCATGGCTACGGAGGATTCTTATTCCTCCATGCACCCGGACGGGAAAGCTGGAAATTTGTTGCAAACAAAATGTGGTGTGATTACAACCAGCGACTGACACAATTATAGGCATATAGGTTTGCCTTGGCCTAGTGCGTTCGCTACCCGTAGACGTATCAACAACGAATTATTTAGAAATTCCAACACCGTTTACCGGTGTCAAAATCTACGGTCCCAGCGGCCGGGCCAGCGGCACAAGTACACCCGTGAATTTCCAGCCACCTTTACATACAGCGCGTGTCACGGTGATGCGATATGTGCATGTGACGTGAACGATCGAACGATGTTGATGTATGTGCGCAGACATTTCTTACTATGGTTAGCCGTTAAGGGCAAACACAAAAGAATGATCCTCGATCTATAAATAAAATGATGTGTAACTATCAAAACACTGAATAATCAATAGAAAGTACCAAAAAGTCAATAGAGACATCCTCCTATTAAATTCTGAACTTGCCCATCAGAATTTCAGGGGTAAAAGCTGTTGCCAACTACGGTTGAATTTATGGAGCATGTGGCTGCCCATTCACAATGTCGCTCAGAGAAATTGTTAACAAAGTCTTGTTTTGTTTGCTGCCCCCAACGACGACTTTTACACAAATTGCACGTTCGGGTCGAAACAGGACCTGAAAAACAGCTCTCAAAAGTTTGTATTCATTTCATGACAGAAACAGTAGTCGTTTTTATTTCATCACACCCTAGGCTACATATACCCGAAAAGTGACGAAAATGTCTTGGAGCATTCCACAACCTCTTTAACAAATTAATCGTTATAGTTGTCCATTGATACCTCACGTGGCTCTCTGTGTACCAATGATTATAAAACAAAGGTCAAGAAACCTCGTTTTCCAATATAAGTGGTGAGTTATACGCAGTCTGAAGACATGCGTTATCACTGTGACAATGCGACAAATGGGAGGTATGTTGTAGGTGTTGCTGCATAAAATGGTAGGCCATAAACAGTTGACGCAGTTAAGAAAAAAAAACCGCTGATGTATATTGCTCAGTTGTCATCAAACTCGGGCCGGATGGCACTTAGATTCTTGTAATGCACTCGGCCAAACGAAAAATAGGTCTGAAAAGTAAATGAAATGGACATGTTCCTTTATAAGAGTGTGTAACAATCCTCGGAGCTAAGACTTATAAATTTAAAATATTTTAAATCTGCAAATTTATAGTTTAAGTCGGATTTAAGCATTACTTTATAGTAATTCAAGATTGCTTCCAAGAAAACTGTGACATTACAAGCAATGTGCGTGTCAAAACAAAAGCGCTTATTTTCCTCCAGCTAAAATATCTGAGAGGATGCCGGGTGCCAGGATAAATTGTTTTTATACTTACATGTTGAATTTTACTGTCAGCTGTGTCACTTAGGGTAGAGAGCAGTTCAGAGAAACTTCTGTTGTTCGGATCCTCTTCCCAGCACTTACGCATCAGGACGTAACTAAAACGAGTAACAAAGAAAACCGTGTGAAGATTGGTCTGTTCCCCTCTTATCAACACTCGCGTAGGTATAAAGCAACTGGATGAATAGTTTTGAATAATAACATATTTGAAACATAAACTAGAAACGCATGCAGTGGTATTTATAGAGGCTCGTCCATTGCTTAAAACGGCTGCATCTCTCTTTGTCCACAAGACTATACCTTTCGAAAAGACTCCCAGACTATTTAAGTAGGCATATGCCCACATCATATACATGCATGCTTCTACTCATCAAAAGGGGCTCGGCTTTGGCAAAAAAGGCATGCCACATACAGGACATTGTTTGATCTCTGTCAAGTTTGCCGCAGCATGAATGTTGACGCACAGAAGTGCTTATACTCTCGCTATCTAATTAATGTCCGCTAACAGAACGTTTCAGCAGACAGTTTTCAAGCAATAATTGTACATTTTGGAAGGCAACTACCTGCTGATAAACAATGCAACTAACTGTTGACATCTTACCTTTTGTCGTCACAGTTGCTGGGCTTGGGCATTCGGTAGTGACTCGCACTTGGTGGCCGGGTAGGGGGTTCCCCCTTCACAATGTACGTTTAATATAAATTATATACAGCGGGAAAAATGGGAAAGGACTAATTGTTTGGTTTTTAAACCACTTCCAAAAATCTTGATGGAAATAAACGGTATGAAACTAGAATATGTCTGTGGACAAACATAGGGCTGTTTCGGCATTATGATTTTTTATTATACGTCCCTGACTATGCGCATGTATGAACATAAAATATGTCAAAGTTAGCCGAAAATCGGCTAAAACGGTCACTGTGATGTGGCCAGGATTTGACCCCGGCAACACGTGCTCTGCAGGCTGACATACGATGTACATGTATGTGCGTAACGTAACGTATGTATGTACACATAAACGTTCTGTGCTTGTTTTAGAGCAGAGGTATTATCAACCTGAAGTTTTAAGCGTGCGTAGGGCATGTCCGAGTTCGCTTATTGCCTCGAAGCTTTGAATGTTTTAGACCTACCCTTAAATCGACAATTAAAGTAAAAGCTAACATAAAAACTGCCATGGTTGATTTTTCAGGAATTTTCAAATGAAAAAGGGTCTTTTTATTTTAACTTCCGGTCTGATGACGTTATTCGCCTAAAACTTCGCACACGTCTTAAGTGGGACAAGGTCATCACATACACCAATATTGAGACGATTCCGACAAACTTCTTAGTTTTACGACCAGAAGCAAGGGTCACCTGATTTCATGCACACTGAATGAAATAAAGACCTCATGCTACTCTACCACTTTCCGGTAACAGAATGCTGCGGACGCGTACGGTTGATTTCTTATACATTTTTAAATATTAAAAGTGTCGTAATTTAATTGCCTATGAATATACAGCGGATGACGTCATTATGACGTCATCATTACACAATGTTGTTTAAATTAGGGTCTTTGCTTGGACAAAGATTGGTGCAAATGAATTACTGGCAAAGAGTCAAAAATGCCCTTTGAAAATCGACAATTTTTTTTATTTCTGTATACAAAGTCTTTGGGAAAAATTAAATATTCAAAATTCTATAATAAATTAGTCGATAACGTCACCATGACGTCAATCTTCGGGGTACATCTTCAGATGCTGGTCTAAGTGTGTGCCAAGTATAAAGTCAATCGGATTGATTTTATTGCCCAAAGTGCCTTCCACTGTAAAAACGTGTACAAATGCTATGGGGAATGGCTGAAGAAGAAGAAAAAAAATAAAAGAAAAAAATAAAAATCTTAACGAAAACAAAGGCTGTTTCGGCAAAAGTGCCGAAACAGCCAATACAAATCTTCACGAAAACAAAGGCTGTTTCGGCAAAAGTGCCGAAACAGCCAAATATCTGAACAGATTTCTTTCATTTGAGCTAAACAAAGGCAATATATTTTTAAGCAGAATATTTCTTACCAACTGTGGCTATTTCCCACAAGAGAATGCCAAAAGACCACCTGACCATGAGAAAAATAAAGTCACGGATTCTTTAATTTAGTAAAGGGCCCAGTATTTCGAAAATAAATTTAATGTTCCAGTTTTTGGCCTGGCATCACGCATTAAATACTCCAAACGATAAACAAGGTTCTTTGTACTTACACATCACTCTTTGTCGTGTACCTCTTATACCTTATTGACTCAATAGCCAACCAGCGGACTGGAACTCGTCTCTATAATTAAATCCAAAGGAACAGAGATTAAACTAAACTCTAAAAAGTCCCGGGTAAGTTTTACCCGGAATCAGTGTCATATTTGACCTGAAAAGATTGCCTCTTTTTAGGAAGACATCCCATATGTTTTATACGCGATCGTAAATTGGGGACCTTAGGGAAATTGGGGACCCTATTGTCATCTATTGTTCAACGTCCCCTATTGAATGCAGAAACAAACTCTAAACTAAACACAGTGTCTTCCTGAAATAAAATCACAGCAACAGCGCCCTCAGTGATGTCTGTAAAAGCACGGCAAATGTTTAATGTTTAAAGAAGTGCACTTTTGGCCATTAAATTAACCAAAAAGGGATGTCACATAGTTTCCATGCATATAAGAGAAGGAGAAAGATGTTCCTTACACAATTCCAATGCATGGACCCTTTAGAACATTGAAATACGATCTTGGAATATGGGAGTTTATAGGAGTCTCGAGTATAGTTAAACATTATCTCGTAAGCGCTTTGAAACCTGAGGTATAAAGCGCTATAAGCACCACGTTATACTACCTTTGATGTTTGGACGTAGATATCCTCCCCTCTGGACAGTCCGAAGTCTGAAACCTTAGCAGTCAGCCCTTCAGATAGTAGGATGTTCCTGGCAGCCAAATCTCAGTGGATCACCGTAGTTTTATGATAAAAAACACGATAATAATACCTTAAAATCCACTGTGGAGCTGCTCATTGAGGACAGAGCCTTTGAAATTGCCCAGTGCTTTTAAGTCCAAAGGCAAATTTTGACCTAATTTCGGGTGAAATTCGACCCACTAATGTGTTCAATTGCACTGACAGTTTTCTGGGTCAATACGACACTTTTTTTGTGTTACTCTTTGGTTTATTTGACCAAGAACAGTGTCATTGTGACCAAACAACTGTTATTTTGACCACGAAAAGTGTTGAAACCAAGAGAGCGTCAGGTTAAATCTGACCCCTGATTCCAGGGGTCGATTCCCGAATCTCCAGAGGGATATTTCAGAGTGTAGGTTGCCCATTTTGACCTGGAATGTGATCAAAAGAAGTGGCACTTTTGCAAGGAAATGTTTACTTTTTTTCAACCATGAATAGTATTAATCCAAACAAAACTCGGATTTCAGGTGAAATCCAAACAGGGACTCATACAATGTAAATATGAAAACAATGCCTTTTATAATCAACATCTGAAACATCCAGAGCAAACTTGACCAGCTGATCGGAAGACAAGGCATCCTCGTCTGACTCTGACTGTGAGCGAGCCGTCCGCAAGTAGCTGCGCAGATCACCGCGGGGAAGATACTCCAACGCGACGTACAGCACCTCTGAGTAAAGGAAAAGTTCCCAATGCACTCTGTGTTCCACAGTAAATGTAAGTAACGATAAATTTGACTATTTAGTGTTAAACTGCTGAAAATGGACGGAGACCGATCAATTATGAACTACGCCCATAATGTTTGACCAATCACATGCTGATGTTCAGATCCGATATACATGTAATCAATGTATATACAACGGGCGTCTGAAATCTGGTTCATGATTGCTCATACACGCTCACGCAAAACCAATCACAGCCGCAGCGGCCATTGGCTAAACACTCCAGCTGCACTTACT